>JARQOD010000002.1:196947624-197156253 GCA_033576555.1 Oophaga sylvatica
TAGCCAGGGGGGCACAAAAAAAATGTACCCTCCCTAGGCTATTATTATCTGCCCCCACTCGCTTGCTTTGTGTGTCTGGTGGAGAAAATACAGCGGGAGCCCACGCATTTTTTTTCAACGAATTTACACCTTTAATTAACCCCTACATGTCTGAAATTTTGCACAAATACACATATGTAATTGTAAGTTCAAACCATATATCAAAATACAGGAAATGACATGGTTAACTGTGTGGAAACAATGTATCATTTCATGTCGGCTTCTGTGATTTCACAAAAGCCGGCAATTGAATTAGCGGCTATTACAGTATGTAGAAGTGTAAGAACTATAAATATATGTATATGTATGTGTCACAATGACATATATATATATATGTATTCTATGTGTGTATATCTATTCTTTCGATTATTTATTAAAGCTGTCAGTGTGATTTTACAGTATAGACGGGGATGAATTGCCGGCTTTTCTAAAGGACACCGATGCGATTTAATCGCAAGTCACACGTGCGGTCCGTTTGTAATCCGATTTTTCATCGCTCCCATAGACTTGCATTGGCGATAGTCGACCCACAATCGGTGACAATCGCAGCATGCTGCGATTGCACACGGACGTTTAAAACGGACCACAAAAAATCTGATACTGGGAGCTGCTCCATAGATTAACATAGGGCAGACTGCAATACGATATTTCATCGTATTGCAGTCGTCCGATTCTGTCGCAGTGTGACGCCGGCCTTAATCAGTCAAACTGTAACCTCTACAACATGGGCAAGACCAAAGAGCTTTATAAGGATGTCAGGGACAAGATCATAGACCTGCACAAAGCTGGAATAGGCAACAAAATCATAAGCAAGACGCTGGGTGAGTAGGAGACAACTGTTGATGCAATAGCAAAAAAATGGAAGAAATACAAAATGACTGTCAATAGACATCGATCTGGAGCACCATGCACAATCTCACCTCGTGGGGTATTCTTCATCATGAGGAAGGTGAGAGATCAGCCTAAAACTACTCGGGGGAACTTGTTATTAATCTCAAGTCATCTGGGACCACAGTCGCCAAGAAAACCATTGGTAACACATTACACCGTAAAGGTTTAAAATCCTGCAGTGCCCGCAAGGTCCCCCTGCTCAAAAAGGCACATGTGCAGGCCTGCATGAAGTTTGCCAATGAACACCTGGATGATTCTGTGAGTGATTAGGAGAAGCTTCTGTGGTCAGATAAGACAAAAATTTAACTTTTTGGCTCACTGTGTTTGGAGGAAGAGAAATGCTGCCTGTGACCCAAAGAAGACCATCCCGACTGTCAATCATGGAGATGGAAGCATTATGCTTTGGGGGTGTTTCTCTGCTAAGGGCACAGGACTACTTCATCGCATCAATGGGAGAATGGATGGAGCCATGTACCATTAAATTCTGAGTGACATCCTCCTTTCCTCTGCCAGGACATTAAAAATGGATCATTGCTGGGTCTTCCAGCAAGACAATGACCCAAAACATACAGCCAAGGCAACAAAGGAGTTGATCAAAAAGAAGCATATTAAGGTCATGGAGTGGCATAGCAAGTCTCACATAAAAACTTATGGAGGGGGTTCAAGCTTCGAGTTGCCAAGCAACAGCCTTAAATTCTTAATGATTTAGAGATTATCTGCATAGAAGAGTGGACCAAAATTCCTCCTCACATGTGAGCAAACCTCATCATCAACTACAAAAAGTCTGACTGCTGTGCTTGCCAACAACTGTTTTGCCACCAAGTATTAAGTCTTGTTTGCCAGAGGGATAAATACTTATTTCTCACTGCAAAATGCAAATAGATTTATATCATTTATTCAATGTGATTTTCTGGATTTTTTTTTATATTCTATCTCTCAATGATAAAATTGACATACCCTTAAAATTATAGACTGTTCATGCCTCTTGTCAGTGGGCAAACTTACAAAATCAGCAAGGTATCAAATAATTATTTCCTTCATTGCATATATATATATATATCAAAATATTCATATGTTGGTAGTATATTTCATATAAAGCTAATCAAATAAAAGTGCATTGTGCTAATAGATGGATAAATATACATAAATAAATAAATATATAAATATTGGAAAATAACATAAATATTTAAATCCAATAAGAACAGTGCACTAGCAAAGCCGTAATATATACACATATATTATGGGTTTTCTAGTGCACTGTATATTACAGGTTTTCTAGTACACTGTACTTACTGGATTGAAATATTTATATATTATCTTCTAATATTTATTTATTCAGGTAGGTTAATAGAGTATATATAATCATATACAGCTGCATGGATAAAGCATGGAGGATGTGGGTCGCACAGCAGAAGTATGCAACCAAAAAATCACCACTCACAAAAACACAATAATATGAAGGAGAAATAGGAGTCAATGGTGACCAAAAATTATATCATAAAAGGTAAATATTTATTATACAGACAATACAAATGTAACACAAAAAATCATAGAAAAAGACAATGAAAACACATATATGGGACATGTGCAAATACAGGGAGAGTACGCTCCTGAATATATAACAGATAATCACTTGTGGTGATAATAAATGAACGTAGCCCAAAAAGGATCATATAAAACACCCCCCACAATGAGGGAAAAAAGTAAGGTGCTATAGCTACATAATTATATACCACAAGACGCCAAGCATACTTCATTAAGTGACAAGCACTTATTTTGCAAGGCCAGCAATAGACAGTGCAGCGCTGCCATATTTAACAAGAAGTCATGCTCACCGGAAAATAGTAAATACCACAGGAGGGAGGTCACCCCATAAAAAAGATGCCACCCCAACGCACGTTTCGTGGCTAGCCTGCCACTTTCTCAAGGGGATGATCGTATACTGCACAAAGGACCTTCAAATACCTCCCTTTTCCTGATCACGTGATCCAAATTATCAAATGTGTTCCCTGATGCGTATTCTCAATTCTCTGGTGGTTAAACCAACATATATCCTCGGGCAGCCACATGTGGCGTAATAGATGACATTCGAGCTGCCACAGGATATACGCTGGCGAATGTCAAACGTTTTGTCACCACCAGAGGAAGAAAAGTTCAGGGCACTTAGGGCATTGGTGCACGCAAGGCAATGGCCGCAAGGAAAAAAGCCGGCTCGAATGTCATCTATTACGCCCCATGTGGCTGCCCGAGGATATATGTTGGTTTAACCACCAGAGAATTGAGAATACGCATCAGGGAACACGTTAGGGACATTGGCGCAGCAAGGGCCATTTCCGATCCCTCGGACTTGAAGACAATCCCTCGTCACTTTAAATACCACCACAATTGTGACGTTACTTCCTTTAAAGTCCGCGAAATCGATATATTACACCTCGGAGTAAGAGGTGGGGATTATAAAAAAATCTTGGCCCAAATGGAGGCTCGTTGGATTGTTCAGCTCGATACAATGGTGCCCAATGGCCTTAATGAGTCTCTAAATTTTGCCTCTTTTTTATAGATTATTTCTTTTCCTTCTGACACCCCTTTTTTGGTTCCGTTTGATGCCTTCTTGATTTTAATTTTTTGTTTTTAAATATGTTTTTACAGTTGTGTTTATTTCCTTATTCTACTCATCATTGGACCTTCTGCCCCCGTCTTGTATACCCCCTGGTGGATATGAGAGAAAAGAGAAAAAAGAAAAATGGAAAAGAAAAACAAGAACACAGCTATAGCAAGCCACAATATATATGTGTTTCCGATGGGTTAATAATTTTTTTTGCACGTGACTCTATCACATGTTACTACTTATACTTACATTGTATTTGTACTTGTCCCGGATAAATTGTTTTTTGCTGTGTATCTTTGTATATTATGACCATTGTAATTTAGTCTCATATCAATGCATGTATTTCTATCTGCCATCATGGAGTTTGGTGTGCGCATGCCCCGTTGTGGTCTGGGTGATTCCCCCTGTGATGGGGCGTCTTCTTGTGTCCGGGGCGCGCTTGGGCTCCGTGCCTGTGCGCGCTTCTGGAGGCATGACGCCGCCGTCGCTGGGGGCTCGCCCGACTCCAACGGCGCATGCGCCGCTATACCATCTCCCATTTGATAATTTGGATCACATGATCAGGAAAAGGGAGGTATTTGAAGGTCCTTTGTGCAGTATACGATCATCCCCTTGAGAAAGTGGCAGGCTAGCCACGAAACGTGCGTTGGGGTGGCATCTTTTTTATGGGGTGACCTCCCTCCTGTGGTATTTTCTATTTTCTGGTGAGCATGACTTCTTGTTAAATATGGCAGCGCTGCACTGTCTATTGCTGGCCTTACAAAATAAGTGCTTGTCACTTAATGAAGTATGCTTGGCGTCTTGTGGTATATAATTTTGTAGCTATAGCACCTTACTTTTTTCCCTCATTGTGGGGGGTGTTTTATATGATCCTTTTTGGGCTACGTTCATTTATTATCACCACAAGTGATTATCTGTTATATATTCAGGAGCGTACTCTCCCTGTATTTGCACATGTCCCATATATGTGTTTTCATTGTCTTTTTCTACGATTTTTTGTGTTACATTTGTATTGTCTGTATAATAAATATTAACCTTTTATGATATAATTTTTGGTCACCATTGACTCCTATTTCTCCTTCATATTAATAGAGTATATAGTCTGACATTAGTTTTTGTCACTACCTCTGATTGCTGTAGATACATAGCATGTAGACTGACAGTTTTTTCACTACTCCTGACTCACGATACATGACTTCATCCATCCTCTCTCATTAAGGTGCGGTCATCCTGTTCCCCTTGAAGAAAAGCAGCCCCAAAGTATGATGTTTCCCGCACCATGCTTCACTGATGGGATTGTGTTTTTGGGGTTATAAAGATCCTTTATCTTCCTCCAAACAGCGAGTGGAGTTGAGTTGATACCAAAAAGTTCTGTTTTGGTCTGATCTGACCACATGACCTTCTCCCACACCTCCGCTGGGTTATCAGAATGGTCATTGGCAAACTTCATATTGTCTGGACATGTTCTGGTGTGATCCGGGGATCTTGCATGCCCTGTAGGATTTTAATCCACGATGAAGCAGTATGTTACTAATAGTAACGTTTGAAACTATGGTCTCAGCTCTCTTCAGGTCTTTGACTAGGTCCTCCCTTGTAGTTATGGGCTGTTTCCTGACCTTTCTCATAATCATCCTCACCCCACGAGGTGAGATCTGAAGAAGATTGACGTCCATCTTGTGTTTCTTCCATTTTCCAGTAATTGTGCCAACAGTTGTTGCCTCTCAGCAAGCCTATTGTTCTGTAGTCCATCCCAGCCTTGTGCAGGTCTAAAAATTTGTCCCTGTTGTCCTTAGACAGCTCTTTGGTCTTGGACTTTTAGACATGGTGGAGAGGTTGGAGTGTGATTGATTGAATAGGTGGACAGGAGTCTTTTATTTTGGAAGCAAGAAAAAACAGGTGCAATTAATGCAAGAAATGAGTGCAGATTAGGAGGGCTTCTTAAAGAGAAACTAACAGGTCAGTGAGAGCCAGCATTCTTGCTGGTTGGCAGGTGATCAAATACTTATTTCATGCAATAAAATGCAATTTAATTATTAAAAATCATATAGTGTGATTTTCTGTTTTTATTTTTAGATTCTGTCTCTCACAGTTGAGGTGTACCCACAATAAAAATTACAGACCTCTTTGTAGGTGAGAAAACTTCCAAAATTGGCAGTGTATCAAATACTTATTTTCCACACTGTATGCACTGAAGGGATTTTCAGAGAGGAGAATCGGGCCAATAGGTCGAGAGGTCGGGGAATAGCGGGGGATGGGAAGATTAATTGAGCAGTGGTGTTTAGGATAGATTGGATGGTTGCAAGAGTGTTAGACAGGAGGTCAGAATACAGGAGGTTGCAGTAGTCGAGGCAGGAAATTATGGTGGCATGCACTAGTGTTTTTTCAGATTCTTGGTTGAGAAATGTGCAGGTCCATAAAATATTTTTGAGTTGGAGTTGGCAGGAAGTAGAAAGGGCTTGTATTTGTGATTTGAAGGAGAGATCAGAGTCAAGGATTATCCCGAGGCAGTGAGCTTGAAGGACTGGGGAGAGAGGACAGCCATTGACTTTGATGGATAGGTCTGTTGAGTGAAATAGTAGAAATATGATGAATTCTGTTTTATCCATGTTAAGTTTAGTTTAGAATTCTAGCAGAGAAGGAAGATGAAATAGCGGACAGAGATTGTGGGATCCTGGTTAGTAAGGAGATGATATAGAGTCCAGAGGGGTAGATTTGTGTGTCATTGGCATAGAGGTGATACTGAAAGCCGTGGGACTCTATGAGCTGTCCCAGGCCGAAGTTGTTGATGGAGAAGAGCAGGGGTCCTAGAACTGAACCTTCAACTTCAACTGAAATTGAAGAACTATACAACCAAACCAAAAGAGATAATGAATCAAGTATCTGCCCCTGTGAAATTACTGGGGCCAAAATTGAGAATAAATATATGGATAAAATATCACAGTGAGAGGTATATTTAACAAAAAAATATCAATTTTATTAAAGCAATATAGATGTACAAATTGTGAGACTTATGGACAAAAATAAAATGAGAACAAGATGTTAAAACACAGCTAATCAACTGTTTAACTAATATTGGCATTAACATCCGTATATTTATATTTTATATAACAACTTCTCCATAATTGGTTACAGTTTTGTTATTATTCTATATATGATAGACCATGACCTTTTATTATCATTATGAATCTGACATTCCTTGTAATATTATATAGAATATATGCAATTTATTACTTTTCGGCATTTTTATGCTAGCTGCCATAGTGATCCGGGGGCATTTTTTGCTTTATGGGCTCATTATAACCTTTACCCCTTTACTTAGTGCATAATTAAGATGCGCTATGTATTTGAACTACAGGTTATATGTATTATCATTAATACTCAATATACACGTATATACATTTATACACACTCTCCACTTGGCTATTAATATATCTGGTCGATATTGATTTTAACTTCAAACCCAAAAGATCTGCACTACGATGCTGGTACATTCCATCTATCTTCCATGCACGCAGACGCTATCCACGCATGCGCTGTGGGCCGTGGGTGCCGTGGTGGGCTGAATGCGTCGCTATGGGGATGGGGAGCGATGACCTCGGTCCTCCTCTCCATTCCCTGCGGCGCATCTCGGCCGTCTACGTCGCCTATGTTCCGCATCATGCGGGATTGAGCGCCGATTCGTGCATCAATTTTACATAGAGGTATTTAAACCCCTACTTCCTTGGACAGACCACGCCTCCTGACGAAGCCGAGTGCGGTGAAACGCGCGTCGGGGCTGTCTTTTACCTCCCTCCCTGCCGGCATCACATGCTCCCTGACTAATATGGCACAAGGTAATGGCTAATATATGTGTTTCATTATGCTTTATGGTTATGGTTTGCTCCGGCACTGCATTTAGCTGTGATTTCACTATGGAAATTATCTATGTTGGGGCAACTTATAGCTATATACGATCTAGTGTTTGTGCCTACATATATGATCGCTTGTTTATGCCTGCACACTATTCATTGACTTATATTGTAGGTGATATCTAATTATTTTTCTTTAACAGAGTGGCTTTACTCTGTTGGAGTATTATACGATCAACTACTTCTGCCTGCATATAGTCTAGTGATTTTTGTTTGTAGCGTTACCTATCGGTGTTTTTGCCACAATATATATATTGTCGCAGACACAATATTAGCTTATCATTACTGATGTCTGTACACTTATATTTAATTGATACCAAAAAGAAGGAAAAAAGAGGTTTTTCTCATCATAAAAAAGATTTTATTTAACAATCATAATTATTTAAAATGTACATAAATATGCAAAAAGGGGAATCACAAATGCAAAAGGTAATAAACAAAGTAAAACCTAACGGGGGTATTCGATACAGAAAAAGGGGGCTCAAATATACAAGTGTCTAGGCAAAAATATGGCTGCTGCAATGCAATATATTTATCTGCTATATGTTGCAGCCTAGTAAAAAAACTGCCTTTAATGGACACCCTTAATCAGTCATCAGGTGTAAATCCAGCTCATGTCCACATATCCACAGCCAAAAGGTGCATAGTGCAAAATAGTGGGATATACATGCTGTATGCTTATCTATTCAAATCCACTTAAATCGCTAATGGCGTTCATCCAATATATCGCTATTAAAGCTGCATACCCATAAGTATATGGATCAATTTTCAAATAAGATTAAAGGCTGGAAAAGATCATTCATACCTCCAATGATAGGTAACAGCACCCCTGACGCGCGTTTCGCCAGTTGCTTCTTCCAGAGGGGATGTGCTGCCATAGCCCCCTCTGAGTGTGGTTAATATAGAGTCCTAATTAACATCAACAGCAGCTGCGGGACCAAATTTAATCCAATAGACGCTAATCGCGTCATTATTTGTGCGCTATATAGAAGTATTCCCATTATAAAATGAACAGGAGGCATAAGTAAACGCTGCCAGCGTAACCATAGCAGCGTAATGTGTCGCATCCTTTATGACGAAACCTTGAGTGCGCCACCACGTGACCGGCGTCACGTGACGCCCCATCCACCTCTCAACCCGACGCGTCAGAGCAGAGAGCGGAAATGGGCGGCACAGTGCACGCGTCGTCATGGTAGCACACCCCGAGTCGTCAATCCAGATGGATATGGAATCGTATTCCAGGAGAAGTATAAGAATCAATACAGAAAAAAGATGGGCCCGCATAAGCTATCAAAATATATCAAATGCAAACTGCACATATCATCTGCATTCTACCTCTGATATATAATATGTATACAGTGCATAAGTTCGTGCCTTATTATATATAAAGAAAAGTGCATTATTAATTGGTGTTCTAAATTATATTGATATAAATATAACATACATATAATATATTTAAATAAGTATTAGTGCTATTGTTGCTAAGAAATAATAAAACCAATGAATTATATAGTAAATTAATAAAATAATAAAATGAAAATAAATATAATTATCAATATATATAAAAAATAAAAATAAAAATAAATAAATAATACAATAAATAATACAAAAAAGGGTGCTGTGAATGAAATAATAAATAAAAAAAAATTATACTGAAGCAGAATAGCCCAAAAGTTCCTTTAATTCATCTGTTTGCTTGAATTTTCTTTCTTTTCCATCCACATCCATGTAGCCCCCGGATCAAAACATCACCGCAGCTCCAGTCAACGTATAAGGTAAGTAATGATTATTAGCATCAAAAAGGCATCATATGTACATAAAGAAATCTAAAATTCAAAAAATATATAGGTTAAAATTATAGCCAAAAATTACATATAATAAAAACACTTCAGAAAAGACTATGTATTAATTTAAAATTACAGAAAAGGGGCATAACTGAGAACTTCATTGAGCCCCGCTGGTTGTACCGATCTAACATTAAAAATCCAGCGGGCCTCTAATTGCGCTAATTTCCTCCTCCAATCGCCCCCTCTTATATCAATATGTACTTTGTCTATTCCCCTGACTTTTCTGTAATTTGTGCCGCCCATTTCCGCTCTCTGCTCTGACGCGTCGGGTTGAGAGGTGGATTGGGCGTCACGTGACGCCGGTCACGTGGTGGCGCACTCAAGGTTTCGTCATAAAGCATGCGACACATTACGCTGCTATGGTTACGCTGGCAGCGTTTACTTATGCCTCCTGTTCATTTTATAATGGGAATACTTCTATATAGCGCACAAATAATGACGCGATTAGCGTCTATTGGATTAAATTTGGTCCCGCAGCTGCTGTTGATGTTAATTAGGGCTCTATATTAACCACACTCAGAGGGGGCTATGGCAGCACATCCCCTCTGGAAGAAGCAACTGGCGAAACGCGCGTCAGGGGTGCTGTTACCTATCATTGGAGGTATGAATGATCTTTTCCAGCCTTTAATCTTATTTGAAAATTGATCCATATACTTATGGGTATGCAGCTTTAATAGCGATATATTGGATGAACGCCATTAGCGATTTAAGTGGATTTGAATAGATAAGCATACAGCATGTATATCCCACTATTATGCACTATGCACCTTTTGGCTGTGGATATGTGGACATGAGCTGGATTTACACCTGATGACTGATTAAGGGTGTCCATTAAAGGCAGTTTTTTTACTAGGCTGCAACATATAGCAGATAAATATATTGCATTGCAGCAGCCATATTTTTGCCTAGACACTTGTATATTTGAGCCCCCTTTTTCTGTATCGAATACCCCCATTAGGTTTTGCTTTGTTTATTACCTTTTGCATTTGTGATTCCCCTTTTTGCATATTTATGTACATTTTAAATAATTATGATTGTTAAATAAAATCTTTTTATGATGAGAAAAACCTCTTTTTTCCTTATTTTTGGTATTATTTGTGGAGGTGTATTTTGTAGGCTCTCTATATATTTGAATATTATATTTAATTGAGTATACTTAACAAAGTGACTTCATTCTATTGGAGTATCATATGATCAATAACTTTTGCCTGCACATAGTTTAGTGAATTTTGTCTTTAGCGTTATTTATTGGTGATTTCACCATAATATAAACACACTGCAGACATAATATTAGCACGGCATCCATTATTGATGTCTGTATATCTATACTTAACCGAGGTCATTTTTGTTAACTAATAAGTGATCATATTGCAGTATATTCTATTGGGGCAATTGTATGACACAAAATAAATTTCGATCTATCACCATGTCTGCATGGTTGCCGGTGTGGAGGGAATAGTTTTGTGCTTTCCTTCTCATTCCTGTCTATTTTCTATCCCTTTGACAGTTGATTAGCTGTGTTTTAACATCTTGTTCTCACTTTATTTTTGTCCATAAGTCTCACAATTTGTACATCTATATTGTTTTAATAAAATTGATATTTTTTGTAAAATATACCTCTCACTGTGATATTTTATCCATATATTTATTCTCAATTTTGGCCCCAGTAATTTCACAGGGGCAGATACTTGATTCATTATCTCTTTTGGTTTGGTTGTATATTTGGCTAGAGGTATGTCCCGATTAGCCACGGTGACAATGTTTTAGGTTTTGAAATTGAAGAACTGTTATTATTGAGACATCCAATGAATTCTGGTATGGAAGACACATCACCCCCCCAAATAAAGAGATCATCTGTGTATCTGCCATACAAGTAAGGGTGCAAAAGTGTTGGAGATGGAATAACGACTCCCAATGAGCCATTACCAGATTTGCTAGTGACGAGGAGTATTTAGCCCCTATGGAGACTCCCCTCTTCTGCAAATAAAACAAATGATCAAATGTAAAAAAATGTATGTGTCATGAGAAAAAATGTAACTTGCAGAATGAAAGCCTGGAGTTCCTGTGTGAATTCTCTGTACCGAGACATGTGGAATTCTAATGCTTTAATAACTACGTCACGGGGTAACGATGTGTACAGCGATGTTACATCACAGGATAACCATGAGAAGTCATTACATCATTTTTTCTCCAAAAAACATAAGATTTCACATGAATCTTTAAGAAACCCTGGTGTCCTTTGGGCTAGTGGTTGGAGGGCTGTATCGAGCCACTCACTTAGGTGTTCTGTCATGGACCATATCCCAGAGATGATGAGTCTCATTGGGGGAGGGTTAATGGCTTTATGTATTTTTGGTAAAGCATGCATTAAGGGGAGACTGGAATAATCAACCAATAGATAGCTGATCTTCTGTAGCAGAATTTGGTAATCTTTGTTGTATGCTTTTTATAAAAAGTTTAATACAAAAAAATAAAAATATGTTGCACAAAAGGAAAGTCCTTATCAATGTGTATGTTGAATATTTACTATATGTGTGTATACATTACTACAGACATAGTTAGACGCTAACAATATTTTGTGTGGGAGTACCAACAATGAGAAATGTTCAGGGTCAACCTACAAACTTTCAGAAGCACACTTTCCTGATTATAACCACATTACATATGCTATTACGCTGTAGAACAGGCGCCTGCCTGTAGAAGGACTTTTCTTTTCCAAGATATATATAATATTCATTATGTAAACTAAGGGGCAGGTCAGCTAGGAATCAGTGATCTGTCAGAAGCCATACACATGAATATCTAATCAGAGCACTACATGAAGACCCCCCCACAGTGACAGTATCCCTTTAATATGAATGAATTACTGCACTTTGTTACGCCATCCATGAGTGCACTCATCAAACTTTGCTCGCTTTGATGGAGAATACATCACCCAACCACTTCAAAGAAACAATTCTTCCACTACTGGAAGACATCTGTGAGCTATCCCACCACACAAGTGTCCCAAAGTTCAGTGAGTTGTTACACCAGAGATATTAGGCACTTTGTATTAACCCAGGGGGTCATGATATAAGTCAAACACAGGAGAATATCTACACACGTACTTCCACAAACTACTACTCACCTCAGCACTGAAAAGGCCAGAGTTTAAAAAAAGAATTTCATAATGAAATCCTGATCACCTGCCTAATAAAGAAACAATATCTTAAGCACACTGATGGCATACGAATGGCACAAATAAAGTCATCCATGTGCACATGTGCGGGCCATATTGCTGATCGTTCTGCCCGTAAACAACCAACATGTCTGCATGTTTTGCACATGGATACATGGTCCATGTGAACGCACTCATACATGTGTTCAGCCCCATAGATTATAATGAATCTACGTGTGTGTCTCCTGTACGTTTGAAAAATTCACCAACTTAGACTATTTAGTGCTGATGCATCAAACACAAATTGGATTACAAAAATATTTAAATACAGTTTGTAATCTAACAAAACAGGTAAAAAAGCAAAGGGGATGAATACTTTTGCAAGCCAATGTGTATAATGGTCCCCTCAGAAATCTGTTGGTGTCCAATGACAGCTGTTGACAACTCAGGTTGTAGGTAGTACTAATACTCCTAGGCATAAGATCTCAGGTTCTAGTACTCTACGTCTAGGCACAAATTGATTTACATGTACACCAGGGAATGCCTTCCATTAAACCACTATGCCATACATAGATTTTAGCTTTTGCGCCAGTTTGATCACTGTGGTGGTCTTGCATTTGAGTTCTGAGTGCTACTGCTTAGATGCTGCAGGTTTACCCCTGAAATGAGATGTTTGACAGGGGGAGAAGCCAACATACAGTTCTGTCCATAAGCTGACAAAGAAAACTATTTCCTATATGAAATCCTACACAAAAATGGAGCTGACAGGACCCAGTATCACAGATAATGTCTGGTGAACTTGGCACCTTTGTTAATTCAAGCATATGATTAAGTTGTATATCTTTCTATTTTACTCTAAATATACTTAATTGAGCTTAATAAACCTTTATATAGGATTATTTATGCTACTAGATCTATGCATGTAGTTTTTTGTCATAAAAAAACTCAATTTGACTAATTTTTTAAAAACAGCTATGAAAAATCACATTTTATTCAATGTTTTGAACTAAGGATCAGGTGGTTACCAAGCATGCAATCCAAACATTTTTCATTACACTATTGAGGAATTTAGCAAAGGTCGTCCATCAAGTCTCCAGAGTACAACTGAGAAATATGAAAGGTGCAATGAGCAGAAAATTACAATCTATATTGCACAACATGAATGCAGGTACTCATGTAAATCAATGTAAGTGACTAAAAATAGAAGTATAAGACATACATTCTCAATCAGGTTTTAGTAAGATATTGTGACCAATAAATCATGGGATTTAAGCATGAGCAGATTGGTTTGGGAGGAAATAAGGTAGAAAGGGAAAGGTATTCTGTGTTGTTTCTGACAAAATTGTTTTTTGGGAAGTGCTCCTTAGGCCGGGATCACACATGCGAGTAAATCGCCCGACACTCGCATGTGAAATCCCAGCTCTGGCGCCGGCACTCGGGAGTGGAGCGAGCGGCTGCATAGAAATACATGCAGCCGCGCACTCCACTCCCGAGTGCCGGCGCCACAGCTGGGATTTCACATGCGAGTGTCGGGCGATTTACTCGCATGTGTGATCCCGGCCTTATTAAGATAACTGGAGCTTTAGTGCAAATAACTGTCTAGTATGGTTGGGTATGTGCACACGTTGCAGATTCTGTTGCAGTTCTGCAGCAGATTTTGCCTTGCAGATCTGCAGCAGAACTGCAAGTGATGTACAGTACCATTCTAGTCAATGGAAATCAAAAAATGCAGTGCACATGCTGCAGATTTTTCCACGCAGATTTGGTGCAGATTTAAAACTGCAGCATGTCACTTCTTTTGTGCAGAACTGCAGCGTTTTGAGACCTGCTCCATTATAGGAATCCGCCCGTCTCACAACGCAGGGGAAATCCGCACAAAAAGGACAAAAAAAGTATAAAAACTGCGTGGATTTTGACCTGCAGTTTCTGCCAAGAGATGCAGATTCTGTGCAGAAAATTCTGTAGACCAATCTGCAACGTGTGCACATACCCTAATTGTGATGGTGAATAGACTGAGGTTTCTAGTTTAATAAGCTTCTGTCTATGGCACAGTGCAGGCTTCAACAGTGTTTTCCTGAAGTGTATTACTTTTCTAATCAGTAGAACTCTTTGAAGTTAAGCTGATGTATTAAAAGTACTCATATGAATCTGACACAATTCAAATTCATCAGATTCCCTGAAGGGTATGTGCACACCTTGTGGATCCGCTGCAGATTTCCTAGTGATTTACAGTACAATGTAGATCTATGGAAAAAAAAACGCTGTGCTCATGCTGCGGAAAAATCCACGCGGAAATGCAGCGGTTTATTTTCCGCAGTATGTCAATTCTTTGTGCGGATTCTGCAGCGTATTTACACCCATTCTATTATAGGAATACGCAGGTGTAAGAACACATGCCAAATCCGCAGTAAATCCGCAGGAAAACACGTGGATTTTGACCTGCGAATTCTGCCAAAAATAGCAGATTCCGCGTGGAAAATTCCACACACAAATCCGCAACGTGTGCACATGCCCTAAATGTGGCAGGAAAATTAGTTTTAAATCTAAAATTTTCAACAAAAAATGAATGAGCTCCAATTGCTATTAGAAAATAGCTGTTTATTATACTCTTTGGTTTCCCGATTCCAAATCATAATAAACAGAGGCCTAAGGCATTAAAAAACGATAATAAAGTAATACTTACTTAACCCATCATCTGTCTGTGCCTCTCTCCATTTCTCTGCTGATTTCCTAGGCCCCAGCCTTTCCCTAGTGCAACTCTCAACTCCCCTATTTGCTAAGGCTTCTGGTGCTGGTTAGGCCTTTACTTACTTTCTGATGTCAGGCTATGCATCACTCCAAAAAGGTCAAATACTGTGGCCTAGCTTGTGAAGAAAGGAGAGGAGCGAAGTGGGTTACCTAGAAACTAAGCAGGGCACCGGCAAGGTGCCGCTGCTACAGGGTCATGTAAGGGGATATGTGAGTATTATTTTTTAACCACTTCCCACAGCACATATTTATGTGAATTTAATAAAACAAACATGTGGATTTAATAAAACCCTCACATTTTGGGAAATTTTAAACAAATTTTATTTGATTCACTCAGTTTGAACAAGAGCTTACCAGCCACCAAGGAAGCTGAAGATATCTTTAAACTAAGTAAATAAATACATAAATAATACATAAATACTGTGAACTGTGCATAAAAATAATAATAATCTTTATTTTTATATAGCACTAACATATTCTGCAGCATGATACAGTTTGCACACATGATCGTCGCTGTCCTCAATGGAGCTCACAATCTAGATTCCCTATCAGTATGTCTTTGGAATGTGGGAGGAAACCAGAATACCCGGAGTAAACTCACGTAAACACGGGGAGAGCATACAAACTCCTTGTAAAAGTTGTCCTTGGTGGGATTTGAACCCAGGACTCCAGCGCTGCAAGCCTGCAGTGCTAATTACTAAGGCACCATGCTGCCCATGCATAAAAAAAATATAAATAATGTGCAATACAGAAAAAAGAAAAAATAGGGCCTGTGCATCTTTAGTATTAAATTAATGCACTGGTGCAAAAGCATGCTATGTGGACAATAAATAAACATATAGTTACATTGAAGTAGATTGTGAAAATACTGTGTGTCAGTCTCCAGAAGCCCCATTTGCTATAAATCATTTGTGCTAAAACTGTGTTTCAGTGGCAAATCAAAAGGCCAGATTTCCACTTAAAAATTGTTAGGCCTAGTATAGTGTTACAGCCACGAGGACCAATTAGCTACTCCAAATCATTTGTGGTAAAACGGTATTTCAGTGGCAATTGAGAAGGACACATTTCCACGTAAATATCAATAGCCCTACTATAGTGGTGCAGCCATAAGGCTCAATTAGCTACTCCAAATCGTTTGTGCTATTACTGTGTTTCAGTGGCAAATGAGAAGGCCAGATTTACACGAAAATATCAATAGGCCTACTATAGTGGTGCAGCCATAAGGCTCAATTAGCTACTCCAAATCGTTTGTGCTAAAACTATGTTTCAGTGGCAAATGAGAAGACCAGATTTCCATGTAAAAATCGTTAGGCCTAATATTGTGGTGCAGCCATGAGGCCCAATTAGCTACTCCTAATTGTTTGTGCTAAAACTGTGCTTCAGTGGCAAATCAGAAGACCAGATTTCCACTTAAAAATTATAAGGCCTAACATAGTGGTGCAGTCCCTAAGCGCAATTAGCTACTCCAGATCGTTTGTGCTAAAACTGTGTTTCATTGACAAATCAGAAGGCCAGATTTCCACGTAAAACCATCAGGCCTACTATAGTGGTGCAGCCACGAGGCCCAAATAGCTACTCCATATCGTTTGTGTTAAAACGGTTTTTCAGTGGCAAATAAGAAGGCCAGATTTACACGTAAATATGAAGAGGCCTACTATAGTAGTGCAGCCACGAGGCCCAATTAGATACTCCAAATCGTTTGTGCCAAAACTGTGTTTCAGTGGCAAATCAGAAGGCTATATTTCCATTTAAAAATCATTAGGCATAGCAATGTTGTTCAAGCACATTATCTAAGAAAATAGTGATTGTTTATTTAGTAACAGGTGACTGACAGCTATGAGACTAATGTTGTGAAACAACAGGGTACAAGAGGAGAAAGCTACTTACAACATGAGTGGGAAAAAATGAGGTCATGGTGGAAAGTGGGAATAGACTTGGTGTTCGAAGTGTATGTGGGTTAGGTGTTAATGTAAATGAAAGCTCAACTGAACAAACACAGTCTCGTAATATCCAAAGACCACTGACAACATCTGTTACAGGCCGGCCCACTCAACTCCCTTTGTTTGGAAGCAGCACAGTGGTAGTCCTTGTAGATGAGGCCCAAAAAGAGCATGTGCTTGAGTGGGTGGCAAGCGCTGTATTCAGTGACCTCTCCTCTTCTTCCTCCACCATAACATCATACACAGTACAATTCTCAGAGGTGGCACCCCAATCCCCCCTTTTTTCCCTCATGTCAAATATTTCCAAATACTCAACTGACTATGGTGAGCCTCAGATGGGCCATTCTGAAGAGCTGTTCACACATTGCATTCCATGGGCATCAGAGGTCTGCTATGAAGAATCAAAGAATCCAGGGGAGGAAAGCATCTGCACTGATGAACAAAATATTTTCATGTTGAATCCAGGGCCGGACGAAGTAGAGTCCGAGCAGAATCCAGACCCTCTGTCACGACGTATAACAGATATATTCTATGATAGTAACATATATCTAATGTGACATCATTCTATATTTCCTATAATAGAAAATATCAACATGTATACATAGTATCTGCCAGCAATGTCTTACCTGACATAATATCCTATGTATTGTGGGTCTATACTGTGTACGTGTCACGCTGTCTCAGGATAGAGGTGGACCGGGGTCTATGCTGACCCTGAACTGGGGTCCTGACTAGTCCCTCTACCTGGAGGTACTGTTAATGGTACAGAGGTCCAGGCCGCCAGCGTAACCCTGTCTCCTGTAGATCCCTGACCACTGTAATCTAGTCCTGAGAAGGACCCTGATTACCACCACAGGGAATGGGCAGGTCACAGCTTACACACAGTCTAAGATAAACAAGACAGACAAGGGGTAAAGAAAACACTGCCATGCATACAAAACTTCCACTACAGAGGAACACAAAAGGTTAAGGAGATAAACAGTAAGCGAGGAGAGGATAAACCACAACAGGCACTCTTAGCTTAAGTCTTCTCAGAAACGATCCGCTCTGCTGGTCTGAATGAATGCTTTCACCGACAACTTCCCCAGCAGACCAGCAGGTATAAGAAGGAAGCTAATTAACAAAACATCAATCGCAGCTGGGCGAGGCTGGTCAGTCCAGCACCGAGAGAGAAAGAATTAACTCCCTCAGTGCCGAAAAACACCCAGCACCAGAAACTCAGCTGTGCGAAGTCAGGGTGTGCAATCGCGACGATCTTCGCCGCGACACACCCGTGACAGCACCCCCCCTTCTACGAGGGGCCTCTGGACCCTCAGGGCCTGGTCTATCTGGGTGAGTAGTGTGGAAGGCCCGAACCAATCGGTCTGCGTTAATATCCGACGCAGAAACCCACATCCTCTCCTCAGGACCATACCCCCTCCAATGAACAAGGTACTGAAGGGACCGGCGATTCAGATGTGAGTCAATGATCTTCGATACCTGAAACTCCAAATTACCATTGACCACCACAGGAGGAGGAGGTAGAGGTGACGGTATAACTGGTGCCACGTACCTCTTAAGCAACGATTTGTGGAACACATTGTGGATTTTAAACGTAGGAGGGAGGTCAAGACGGAAAGCCACCGGATTAATTATTGAACTGATCCTGTATGGCCCGATGAATCTGGGACCGAGTTTCCAGGAGGGAACCTTAAGTTTTATATTCTTGGTAGACAACCATACCAGATCGTTCACACTTAGGTCCGAACCAGACACTCTCCTCCTATCAGCCATACGTTTGTATCGGTTCCCCATAGTGCTCAGATTATTAAGCACTCCTCTCCACACTGAAGCTAGTGACGACGAAAATCGTTCCTCCTCAGGAACCCCAGAAGAGCCCCCCCCATTGAAAGTACAAAACTGGGGGTGAAAACCATATGCCCCAAAAAACGGGGACTTACCAGTGGACTCGCTCCGCCTATTGTTAAGAGCGAACTCTGCCAGAGGCAAGAAAGAAGACCAGTCCTCTTGGTTCTCTGAGACAAAACACCGAAGATATGTCTCTAAGCTCTGATTCAGACGCTCTGTCTGACCATTAGTCTGCGGATGAAAAGCCGAAGAAAATGACAACTGCATCCCCCGACGAGAACAAAATGCCTTCCAGAATTTGGACACAAACTGAGACCCCCGATCCGACACCACATCGGAAGGCAACCCGTGAAGTCTCACAATCTCCCCAATGAACACCTGCGCCAGAGTTTTAGCATTAGGAAGAGCAGGAAGAGCAATAAAATGTGCCATTTTGCTGAACCTGTCAACTACAACTAGTATGACAGTTTTACCTGAAGACGGAGGGAGGTCCGTAATGAAGTCCATAGACAGATGGGTCCATGGACGCTCCGGGATTTTCAACGGTAAAAGGGCCCCAGACGGACGGGTATGTGGGGTCTTAGAGCGCGCACATACCCCACAGGACGCGACAAAAGTTACCACCTCTTTATTTAAGTTAGGCCACCAAAACCGGCGAGAAAGGAGATCTACAGTTGCTTTACTCCCTGGGTGTCCTGCCAAAGCAGAATTATGATGTGCCTCGATAATCTTTTGTCTTAACTGATCTGGAACAAACAGTTTCCCTGGAGGTCCTACAGGGGCGTCCCCCTGAGCCTCCAATACCTCCTCCTCAAGCTCAGAGCATAGAGCCGACACCACAACTCCCTCCTGAAGAATAGGAACCGGGTCATCCGTCTTCCCGGCCCCCGGGAAACTACGAGATAAGGCATCAGCCTTTACATTTTTTGACCCAGGACGATATGTGACGACAAAATTAAACCTGGTAAAAAACAACGACCATCTATGTTATGATTTGGTAGCTGAGGAGTGCAGGTAAAAAGGCAATACACCAGAGCAGTTGGAATCTATGAGATTGCAGTACCCTGACTAACCACCACAACTAGAGGCAGCCGTGGAGCGTTCCTACGTTGGTCCTAGACGCCTCGTCACAGCCTGAGAAACTAATTACACCTAAAGATAGAAATAGGAAAGCTATCTGCCCCGGAGCAGAACCCCAAAGATAATAGAAAGCCCCCAAACATGTAATGGCGGTTAGACAAGAAGAAATACTGACACAAAGAAAATAGTATGAGCAAACACTGGGGCCCAAACTAACTAACTAGAATCCCAGAAAACCCTGAGAAGCACCAACTCTACTAATTTCAAAATCACCTGAGATCACACGACCTCTACCACCTAAATTAGTTCTCTGGTGTAACAAAATCAAAACAGCAGCCACTGAAAAAACTGTAAAAAGCAAAAGTACAAACATCAGTGGCTGAACTAAACTGAGAGGGCAAAAGCCCCCGGAGGGACCCTGAAGGCCCCCACAGAAGTGCAGGACAAAATGCAAAAATCTAGCACAAAAACAAAAAGAAGAAAATGTCTTATCTGATAGCAGGAGATGCAGACACGACACATCAGGCTACAAGGGAAACAGGATTCAAGGATTGAGACCAGAACAATTGATCACCGGCAACCCTGATGGGAAGGTGACTCCCTTATATAAGACCAGTCAGTAACACCTGATTCCCAATCCTCACAATCTTCACTGGACAGACCAGCACCGCTTGTAACCACCAGAGGAAGCCTCTGCTCAGAACTCATCTCAAACCCATTCACAACAGTACCCCCCCTTGAGGAGGGGTCACCGAACCCTCATTTGAGCAACCAGGTCGGTCAGGATGAGTTCTATGATACGCACGGATAAGTCTCCTAGCATGGATGTCCGAAGCAAACACCCAAGAATTGTCTTCCTGACCATAACCTCTCCATTTAACCAAATACTGGAGTTTCCGTCTAGAAAAACGAGAATCTAATATTTTCTCAACCACATACTCCAGATTGCCCTCAACCAAAACAGGTACTGTCAAATAACACCGCACTCAGGATTATGCTTCAAAGTGAAAAAAAAAAATTTTATTGTTCAATGTCCTAATGTGAAAAACGACAAGCAATATTAACGTTTCGGCCACAGCCTGGCCTTGATCACAATGTCGCTGAAACAAATGAAATGGAAGTGTAAATTATATATAAAAAAGACAATGAATATTATACAATATGTACAAGGTCACGAAGTATATACAGTGTTCAATTCTTTAATCAAAAATCCGTATATGTATGCCAAGAGTATTATGGACATTATGTCGGACTGGAGAATAAGGAGAAAGTCGATATATACGGTATATATATATATATATATATATAATGAGATGGGACTGATGTGGAACATACCAGTATAGAGATGCTTTGGAGCGTATGGTTAACAAGGATCCCTTATAGAGAATTGATGCAGGGCATAAGAAATAAACCTGCATGAAGACAATTAAATGGTATTAAGTGCTAAATGCTGTACATAATTTATATAGGAGATACACAAAGGAATAGGGTTACACCAGTATTTACCCGGTACTTATGTTCACTTGGATACAGCAATTTTTTATATAGGGTATGTATAGGGTGATATTCTATGGGAAGAAAAATAAAATAAAATGAAAAATGAATATGAACAAAGGCTGGGTATGGAGTATATATGGTAAAGATATATTTATATTTACCCCACTTGCAGAGTCATGTGATATTGAGAATACAGTATATATACACACCAGATATAGGTTAGCTGTATTAGGGAGGGTATTGTAATGCTGTGAACAAAGAAAGAGAAAACCATGGAGGTATCATGGGAAATAGTAACAAAATATATGTGGTTAACAAAATAGAGTATAGTTACCCCATAGATTGTGGGGTTCTGGGATGCAGAGTATTGATATGGTAGGATATCCGTGTGCTGTGGGGAGAGATCGGTATTCAGAGTCATATATATCGCTTTTATGTGTGGTAGTTAGTGTTGAGCATTCCGATACCGCAAGTATCGGGTATCGGCCGATATTCGCGTTATCGGAATTCCGATACTTAATTCCGATACTTTTTCCATATCGTATACCGGAATCGGAAGTTCCCATAATTCTTTGAGAGGCAATGTGATTTTAGTCAGCCAATGAGGAATCCTACGAAGTGTGGGCACATCCTGTAATGATGCGGTCATCTTAACTAATGGCATGGCTGTGATTGGCTGCTGAAATGATGTCAGAATGCACTATAAAAGGCGCCGCAGCCATTTTAGCGTCACTGTGCTGTGAACTCAGTTAGGGACAGAACGCTGCTGTGCTGACTCTGAGGGACAGTTAGATATTGCGATTTTGTGTACTACTGTGCTTGAGGCAGGCTAGTTTACCAACCGCTGTGTAAAGCTTCATTTTGCCAGTGTTGTTTTAACAGCTCTGTGCAAGGTGTGTGTGTGACAGTGCAGGTGACGCTGCAGTTTGCTCTGCATCCACCGCTGTTTGTAGGCATCTGCACGTGTCACTTTTTTTTTTTTTTTTTTTATTTTATTTAGTGGAATTGGTGCAGCTCCATTATATTAGAAAAAAATCAAATCTATTAGTGTGACGTGCTTCCATCCGTATACAATACATTGGTTGCAAACACTATAGAAGTACAGAAAGGAGCTTTTCACAGATTGTGGACAGTTGTGTTTCAGTGTTCACTTCAGTCTGTGTTTTTTACTTTTTTTAGTGCAGATCACGCTCCAGTTACATGTTCAAGCACTGCTGCTTGTACTCTGCTGAGCGTGTCTCAGTGGCTCATCCTTTTCATTTATCTCCAATTGGTTCTGCTACATTCCATTTAAAATAAATCTAATCTATTAGTGTGACGCGCTTCCATCCGTATACAATACATTGGTTGCAAACACTATAGAAGTACAGAAAGGAGCTTTTCACAGATTGTGGACAGTTGTGTTTCAGTGTTCACTTCAGTCTGTGTTTTTTACTTTTTTTAGTGCAGATCACGCTCCAGTTACATGTTCAAGCACTGCTGCTTGTACTCTGCTGAGCGTGTCTCAGTGGCTCATCCTTTTCATTTATCTCCAATTGGTTCTGCTACATTCCATTTAAAATAAATCTAATCTATTAGTGTGACGCGCTTCCATCCGTATACAATACATTGGTTGCAAACACTATAGAAGTACAGAAAGGAGCTTTTCACAGATTGTGGACAGTTGTGTTTCAGTGTTCACTTCAGTCTGTGTTTTTTACTTTTTTTAGTGCAGATCACGCTCCAGTTACATGTTCAAGCACTGCTGCTTGTACTCTGCTGAGCGTGTCTCAGTGGCTCATCCTTTTCATTTATCTCCAATTGGTTCTGCTACATTCCATTTAAAATAAATCTAATCTATTAGTGTGACGCGCTTCCATCCGTATACAATACATTGGTTGCAAACAATATAGAAGTACACAAACGGGCCTTTCACAGCTACTGAACATGGGTTTTTAATTTTTAACTAAAATATGTATTTTTTCAATGACACAAATATAAGTAATGTTGAAGAGGAATAGTCCTACATCCATTGTTTGCACAATATTACAGGTGTACATCATGTCCCTTAATCAACAATGTATTATTATATTTACTTGTATGCTTTTATTTAAAAGCCAAGAACACAGAAGGATAACCTTCGCACTGCAGCTGTTGTCAAAGTTCAACCCACATTATGCACTTCCAACATTGCAGCATTTGAGGCATGATGTGAGTTGGATTGGTCAAAGTTATGGAGTGAGAAGGTTCACCATCAGTACCCTATAGCATAAGTATGCTTTTGTGTTAGCATTTGTGTTAGACATGTGGATATCTGCCATAATATGTCACAATTATTTAGTTACAGATTTGTTACCAACACTAATCATTGAATGGTTTTAAATTTGACGTTTCACTTGTTTACAGCTTACAAATAAGGGTGTAGCCTGATATCTATGTGTAGCACTAGCCACTTTAACATGTCATGTTTTTTTAAACATGTGTAGCTAGGTAGCAGTAATTTTTGCCGGACACACAGCAGGGGAACAGCAGGCGTTACTGAACCCCACTATCACTATAGCTTGTGTATTGGTCTGTGGACACGACACTTCTGAGCAGCAACTGGCAGTGTTGTAGCCCAGGGAGTATAGCTCAGGTGGTAGAAAGATGAACATAACAGGAGACATGGAAAACGTTGTCAAACAGTTAGTTAATCTGAAACCGGACAGGCAAATTCAGGCGAGATCCATGCCTAGTTCATTTTCAGAAAAGTAAGCCGTTCTACATTATCGTAGGATAGTCGCATGCAACGGTCTGTTAGTACACCACCTGCAGCAGTAAAGACGCGCTCCGATAATACACTGCCAGCAGATCAAGCCAGCACCTCCAATGCATACTGGCTAAGCTCTGGCCATGTATCCAGCTTAGAGACACAAAACTTGAATGGGGAAGAGCCATCTGGGAGTACACTGAGAGGGCAAGACATGTAGTCTGTCACCATCTTACGGAAATGTTGCCTCCTGCTGACTGGAGCCGTCTCGGATGGTGTAGACATTGGTGGCGCTGCCACAAAACTTCGACACATTTGGAACATACTGTTCTTGCCCTGTGCAGAGGCGCTGCTTGTGCTCCCTCTTGTTGCAGAGCTGTCTCCACTGCCTCGACGCACAGAGCTGCTTTGTAAATCAGTAGCAGCAGCAGTGCTCTCGGCTGGAATGGAGAACATTATGGATTGCACCAGTGTGTCTTGGTACTTCCGCATTTTACGCTCCCGGTTCAACGGTGTGATGAGGCTTTGTAAGTTGTCCCGGTAGCGAGGGTCTAGGAGGGTGTACACCCAATAATCAGACGTGGTGTGAATGTGTTCGATGCGGCGGTCGTTTCTCAGCCACTGCAGCATGAAATCAACCATGTGCTGCAGACTCCCAACTGGCCAAGAAACGTTGTCCCCTGCAAGAGGCGTCATCTCCGCCTGCTGTGCATCACCCCACCCTTGGTCTACATACTGACTAGAGCATTGTCTACCTCCCTCTGGAGCGATGTCTTCCTCCTCCATTGACTCCTCCTCATCCTCCTCACAAAGTCCTTCAAATACATATAAATTTACAAAATTTAAAACTCAAAATTTAAAAACTTTGTATCATAATTCTGTAACATCAGTTTATGGAAACACAATAGCATTACAAAAGGATAGACCAAAAATGTACATTATGTGCTTTGTAAATACATTAAAAGTTTGTAATGGTTATGAAAATATAGACAGCGACTCTGGAGGTTCAATTGTTGATACAGCATGGTACTTTGAAAGTCCTCCAGCCCTTTGTGAGGAACCACGTTGCGCTGACTGTCCAGAAGGTGATGGAATTTGTGACTCCTCATCCTCCACCTCTTCCAAAACCTCATGCCTTAGTGCTTGCAGTGTTTTTTGAAGCAGGCAGATAAGGGGGACAGTCAGGCTGACTAGTGCATCATCTGCACTCGCCATCCGCGTTGACTCATCAAACGCACGCAAAACGTGGCAGATATCCTTCATAGAGTTATTCGCCACTCATTACACTGGCAGTGGCTGCCCATTCATTATAGGATCCAATTCTAATTACTGGTTCTCACCAACATAGCTCTCCACAGCGCAGCACCCCCCTACATCTCCTCCCTTATTTATATTTATAGGCCTAACCGACTGCTGCACTCTGCAAACGACCTTCGACTAACCTCTGCACTAATCCGTACCTCCCACTCCCAACTCCAAGACTTCACCCGCGCTGCGCCAATCCTCTGGAATGCTCTACCCCAAGAAATTAGGACTATCCGCAATTTGGATGGTTTCAGGCGCTCCCTCAAAACACATTTGTTCACAGTGGCCTATCACATTCACTAATTCTATGTGTAATTCTGTGTGTGTAGCCCATTCACTATCTCCATGCATCCCTCACTTCCTTAAAATGGCTGGACCATCATTGTAAAAACACCATTGTATATAAACACCTGTACTTTGTATCTCCCACACCTCATTGTAGATTGTAAGCTTTCACCAGCAGGGGCGGCTGATTTTGCTTTAATTATTGTATTGTTAACGTTGTTACTTATGACTCGTGTTTTGAAACTGTTAAACTGTAAAGCACTGCGGAATATTATGGCGCTATATAAATAAATAATATTATTATTCTTATTATAGAGGCCCACTCAGTAGTGGTGAAGTGTGAACGCCGCAAATTGCGAGTTGACTGCGCCTGATGCAGCTGATACTCCATTACTGTTGGCTGCTGCTCACACAACCGCTCCAACATATGTAACGAGGAATTCCACCTGGTGGGTACGTCACATATAATGCGATGTTCATGAAGGTGAAATGTGCGTTGCAGAGCTGCAATCAGCGATCTGGCCATGCTGGAACGTCGCAAGTGAGCGCACTCTAGGCGGACCTTGTGCAGCAGTGCATCAAGATCCGGATAGTCCCTCAAAAAACTCTGCACGACCAAGTTGAGCACATATGACAGACATGGTATGTGACTGAGGTTGCCAAGGCCCAGAGCTGACACCAGATTTCGGCCATTGTCACACACTACCAAGCCTGCCTGTAGATTCTCTTCCAAAAACCACACGTCGCTCTCCTGCTTTATGGCATTACAGAGCTCCTGCGCTGTGTGGCTAAGATTCCCCATGGAAATTAATTTCAGGATGGCCTGTTGACATTTGGACACGGCTGTGCTCATATCGGTCGCAACAGGTAAACGTTCACGGGTCCATGTGGAGGTAGACCGTGACGGCTCCTGCAGCGATGATTCTGAGGAACTGGAATAGGAGGAGGAATCAATGTGTACAGACTTGATTCCTGCAATCCTTGGAGTTGGCAGAACACGTACAGCGCCACTCGCAAGATCAGTACCCGGCTGCACAACATTGACCCAATGGGCATTGAGGGAAAGGTATTGTCCCTGGCCATGGGTGTTAGAACCCTCTTGTTAGGTTTTGTTTCAGTTTGCTGGTCACATGACCTTTTTTCCCTATTTAGTCTGGCTCCGCCCTTCTGGCTTTGCTTGACTTCATTGTATTATCTACTGTTAAGCTAGCCGGGTGCTTAGGTGCCTTAATCTGTCAGTTTTGCTTGATGTTAGGATCACAAAGTATTTATTTTTCTGTTTAATTATCCATGCTACAATTTATGTTAGGAGGTGTCCACCTTTTCTCACAGTCCCTAGATCTTGTAGGGATTACTCCCTCGCAACTATAGGTCTTCGTTCACACTAGATGAGGACTTTAGCGGGTCTGGTCGCAGGATCAGGTTCCCCGTTACATCGTAGGGATTCAGCTTAGTTGTATTGTAGGGACAGAATTACCTTCTTTCCTTACTGGTTGTAGCAGATCATAACAATGGGTACTGGTCCACGCATCGGTGGTCAGGTGGACCTTGCTACTGAGGGCTTTTAGTAGCGCATGTTTAATTTTTCCCTCAACATGCTTTTGCAGACCAGGGACGGCTTGCCTGCTGAAATGAAATCGGCTTGGCACATTGTATTGTGGGATTGACAATGATATTCAGTTACGGAAACTGTCTGTCTCCACCAGCCTGAATCACAGCATTTCAAGGGACAGGAGTTTTGCAATGCCAGCATTCAGAGCCTGTGCTCGTGCATGGTTTGCGGAGTATGGCCGTCTTTTATCCCATGCCTGTGCTACCGCTGGCTGTTTTGTGGCCTGGGAGTGTGAGGATGACAGGGAACTTGCTGCTGTGTGTGGAATAACAGTTTGTCTCTGGACAACAGTGGCCGAGGTTCTTCCATGGCGATCCTGTGAGGAAGCATAACCAGCTGTGTGTGAGCTCGATGAAGAGGCTTCAACACAACCTGAAGATGTAGGTGCTGCTGTAGGTTGGCCTACATCTCCAGTGTGTCTTTGTAACTCAACTACGTGCTTTGTCCGCACATGTTTCCACATATTTGTGGTATTGAGGTGACTGACACTTTTAGCTATTTTTAATTTTTGATTACACAGCTTGCATTTCACATAGCAAATATCATGTGCAAGTGTGTGAAAAAAGGACCACGCAGTGCAAGTCCTGGGAGCGCACGTTTTGACTTTTGGAAGACAACTGCTCCGAACAGGTGCCAAACTGGAGGCTACAGGCAACCGAGTCTGCAGCCTAACTCTCCCTCCTGTTTGTACCGTTGGGGCAATGTCTTCCTCTATCTTCCTTCTATCACTAACCATTTCTCTAGGCCTCTCCCAGCTTTCAACCAAAGTACTGGTTCTCACCCACAAAGCTCTCCACAGTGCAGCACCCCTCTTACATCTCCTCCCTCATTTCTATCTATCGGCCTAACCGACTGCTGCGCTCTGCAAACTACTTTCGACTAACCTCTGCACTAATACGTACCTCCCACTCCCGACTCCAAGACTTCTCCTGCTCTACGCCAATCCTCTGGAATGCTGTACCCCATGAAATTAGGACTATCCACAATTTGCATGGTTTCAGGCGCTCCCTCAAAACACATTTGTTCAGAGCTGTCTATCACATTCACTAATCAAAGTCATTCTATGTATTCTGTGTAAGTGTGTGTGTGTCTCTAGCCCATTCACTATCTCCATCCCTCAGTCCCTTAAGATGGCTGGAACATCATTGTAAATGCACCATTGTATATAAACACCTATACTTTGTATCTCCCCCATCTCATTGTACATTGTAAGCTGTCACGAGCAGGGGCGACTTATTTAGCTTAAATTATTGTATTGTTAACGTTGTTACTTATGACTTGTGTTCTGAAACTGCTAAACTGTAAAGCGCTGCGGAATATGATGGCGCTATATAAATAAATATTATTATTATTCCTCTGAGCTGCTCCCACCACCTTCCTGTTCTTCATGCCATGTTGGGTATTGGACCTCATCATCTCCACTACCCTCTTCCAACACCTGCTGTTGGGTGGTCTGGCCAGCACCATGCTCAACAGAAACTGGCACCTGGGTCTCATCATCATCATCAGATGCGTTCTGCGGTGTGCTGACCATCGGCACTGTCTCACCCGCCTCTTCAGATTCAGAGAGACACAGCTGTTGCGCATCACTGCATACTCCCTCTTCTTCACATTACAGAATGCTGCTTGGCTGGGCCCCTGTTTGCAAGCCAATAGATTCTGAGAACAGAAGCAGACACTCAGCTGGCTCCTGTACAGAACTCTCTGACTGCCTGGGCAATTTGCCAGGCGGTGAAGAGACAGATGGTTGCCCAACAGTGCTGTGGTCCTGAGAGGAGGTGGAAGCAATTGAAGTCGATGCATTGGCTGAGATCCAAACAACAACGGCTTCAATTTGTTCTTCCCGCAGCAGGGGGTACTCCGAGCTCCTACAAAAGTGCGCATAAAGGAACGCTCACGGCCCGGGGAAAACTGGTGGATGCTGTGTCACTGGGGGCCGCAGCAGCCACAGAATCCCCACGTCCTCTCCCTGAAGAAACTCCACGACCACGTGCCTTACTCCCTGCCTTCTTCATCTTGGTAGATTGATAAAGAAAGTCTGAAAAGTTATAAGGCCTAAGTGTGGTTATTCCGCAGAGACTGCAGTGAACACTGCACACAACTGTTCAGTAGGTGTGAAAGGCCCCTTTGTGTACTTCTATAGTGTTTGCAACCAATGTATTGTATACGGATGGAAGCGCGTCACACTAATAGATTTTATTTATTTGTAATAGAATGGAGCAGCAACAATTAGAGAAAAATTTCAAGGATGTGCCAGTGACACACGCTCAGCAGACTACAACCAGCAGTGGTTGAAGAACTAACTGGAGCGTGATCTGCACTCCAAAAAGGAAAACCTCAGACTACAGTGAACACTGCACACAACTGTTCACTACCCAACGCGTCTCAGCAGGAAGGCAGTCTGTGCGTCAAAACAAAGGCGCAAGCATACATCCACGTACCCTGTTTATAAAGCTATATAAAAAAAATTATGTAGTAGTGACGCACACTTTATTGAGGTACAGTATTACATCACCATTCACCATCTGTGGCTATGCAGTCTCATCTATATATACCTTATCTATCCGTTGTCATGCTTGCAAGTCGACAGTCAGGCATAAATAGCAATTTTCACTATGCACTATGCACTTTTTAAAGGTTATGTTTGTTAATAAACAGGATTATTGCCACATATTATGAGTATTACATGATGGAAATTGTATAATTTTGTATAAACTGTTTAGTGACATTATTCAGCAAATGTAACATTTTAGTAATGTCACAGATAACTTGTAATGCTGATGATGTTTTGAAGTCAGACATTCATTGTCTATACAATAAAAATGGTGTACATACTGTTACTTATCCATCATTTATGGATTCAGATATGTACTTGTATGCTTTTATGTACAACCGTATAGCAGATTCCTTAACTAATTTATTTTGTGGTTTGCATTGCTGTTCAACATGTTAATGTATGTGTTTATGTTTGTCAATTCTTTATTTATCTAGATATTAGTTTAAATTAAATCATCATCTTATGGTAGTAAAGGTTATCTTTCTCTTGTTTGAAGTATAGACATTTAAAATTGACAGGTAACAAGGAAATTACTTGATCTAGTATTTAAACATCCTCCTTGACCCTGGGCTCCAACACCGCCAGTTGTTGCTCGGAAGTGCTGTTAGCACAGTCAACACTTGCTCCTGTGTTACTGGGGTTCAGTAACGTCAGCTGGTCCTCGGTTGTGCCATTGGCTCTTTTCCTTCTGCTGCCCCTCCGGGTTCCAGCACAGTCAGCTGGTCCTCGTTACTTGCATTGGCTCTTGTACCTTCTGCTACCCGTCCGGGTTCCAGTACCGTCAACTGGTTCTCCGCAGTGCCTTTGGCCTAGGTGCCTCCATCTCGGTATCCGAGTTCCAGCAACGTCTGCTGGTCCTTGGTAGTGCTTTGGAGCACAGGTACCTCCTGCTTAGTAACCGTGTCCCAGTAACGTCAGCTGGTCCTCGGTTGTGCCATTGGCTCTTTTCCTTCTGCTGCCCCTCCGGGTTCCAGTACCGTCAACTGGTTCTCCGCAGTGCCTTTGGTCTAGGTGCCTCCATCTCGGTATCCGAGTTCCAGCAACGTCTGCTGGTCCTTGGTAGTGCTTTGGAGCACAGGTACCTCCTGCTTAGTAACCGTGTCCCAGTAACATCAGCTGGTACAAGATTGTGCTACAAATACAAGATACGGAACAAGAGACACAAGAACAATAAGCAGAAGATCTAAAAGTAGAAGAACATGAAGTATAAGACCAAAATGAAGAGCAAAATATATGCTCTAAATTCTAAGCAGAAGAAGACTAAGCAGTGTATGGGGGTGAGTCCGTTCCTCCTCGTGGTGCCCCTGGAAAATGCCTGCTGCTGCAGGCTAAACTGAACACGGACAAATACTGTTGTAATTTAAATCTTTTGTGACAGCAAGAACGGAAGGATGAAAAATTCATACTTTGACAGATTACAAGTACAGGATTGTCTGTCACAAATAAGAATATGATGAAGAAGATGAAGCAGAATATGAATAAGAATAATAGTTTAATAAGAAGAATATGAGTAATGTTAACAAAGATGAATAGCAAGAAGTTTAAGAAGAAGATAAAGAAGGTGAAGATGAAGAATAATTTGATGAAAAAGATGATGCTGCAGAAGATTATGAAGGAGAAAGTGTGTGAAAAGTTAAAAAGGTGAAGATGAAGAGCATGGAAGTTGTGTAATATACATATTTGCCAAAATATAAAAAACGTTAACATTGTCAATTTCTTCGTCAATCCGAACATCTTTAAAAAAAAAAATATTTATGCTATTCCATTTGATTGGGTTAAACATCTATGCCTTTAATGTCTCCTCAACCTTCCCCAATACATTCTACATTACTCTTTCTTGTTTTCCTTCATGTACAATTAACCAACAAGGCAAGAATGGGTTTTTTTTAATTTCGATATTTTGTTCCCATAGACTTACATGGGACTTCCGGTATCGGTATCGGGTATCGCCGATATTTTAGTGATATCGGCGATACCATTCCGATTCCGATACTTTAGGATATCGGAAAGTATCGCTCAACTCTAGTGGTAGTACTTATCTTAATCCAGAAGCGCTCACATCCGTTGGTGATATAGTGGTCTTCCCTGTCAGGGTTGGAGGCGTTGGTGGTGAAGTGGATCGCTGGCACATACCGTGCCTTAGCTGGGAAACGCTGCTCAGAGGAGTGTGGGCGTGGATTTTTAAGGGGCTGGGCGGTCACATGTCCGGAAGTGACATATGACGCCAGCGCATGCGCAGTGTCTTAGGGGAGACGGAGCGGTCAGCGCTGTGTATGGTGTGTTGCCATAGCAATGACTGGGAGGCGCTGAGCAAGCACAGGACGTTCTAAAAACAGCAAAATGTCAGATGGAGAGAGCGATAAGCACTCTAAGTTCTAACAAAAGGTGTAGGTGTTCATATTAATAAAAATAAAAAGGTAATAGGTTATGTTAATTGGTGGTTGCTATAGTGATGGTGGGAGGAGCAATCCCACAGGTATAAGCGCTATGGCGATATTCTTGAGGACCTATAATGGTGTGGTGGGCAAGATTTATATACTGCAGGTCATGGTAATGTGCAGAGATGGAAGTCATGTATAATAACATAGTAATATAATGCAGATCAATAAATCCATGAGCGATAAAAGCAATTCAAGTGCAATATGGGTAGAAAATAAATCATAAAACAATAACAAACGGTAAATCATAAAAAATAGGGGTAAATATAACTGTAGATAAATAATCATGGATAAACATAAATGAAGTAGGAGTCCAAACAAAATCAGGAATAATGAATAAATGAATAAATAAATAAATAAGGAAGAGGGGGAAGGAAAATCAAAGTCTTACCATCTCAGATATATAGGTGAGGCCAATAATATATAGATAGGAATTTAGGGATTGATCTGAGGAAAAAAGATTACATTAGCCAATCCATCTCTCTATTTAATCCCTTGGGGTACAGTGTATTGAGGGTATAGATCCAGTAGCTCTCACGCCTTTTTAATATTTGGATATGGTTCCCACCCCTTCTTGGTCTGGGGACACGTTCGATGATCTGAAATCTAAGTTGGGCTACATTGTGGTTGGCTTCTTTGAAATGTGCTGGTACTGGTAGCCAGGTTTTACCGCATCTTATGGTAGACTTGTGGCTTGAAATTCGATCACGAACGGCTTGAGTCGTTTCGCCAACATACAATAAGCCGCAAGGGCATTTGATAATGTACACCACGAAATTAGATGCGCATGTATAGTAGTCCCTAATAGGGTAAGTTTTACCAGTATGGGGGTGTGTGAACTCATTCCCTTTAATGACATTGGAACAACACATGCAGTTGAGACACGGGAAGGTACCTGTCCTCCTTTGTCCTGTTAGAGTAGTATTGAATGATTGTCTATTGGAACCCAAATCCTCTCTGACTACCTGATCTCTAATGTTTTTTGCTCTTCTAGTGCACATCAATGGGGGATCTTTGAAAATCTGTATCCTAGGGTATGCCCTGGTGAGAAGGGGCCAATGTTTCCTAATGAGATTGTGAACCCTCTTCATTGAGGGATGATGGCTATGTACGAATGGTAATCGTGGAGTTTTTTGAGGGTTGATGGAGATCGAATCCACTTCATTGAGTGCTTTTTGGGATTCATCATTAAGGAGTTCCGGAGGGTAGTCACGTGCTAAAAATTTATTAGCCATTTCTTGAATTTTGATTTTGGAGATCTTTGATCTCGTTCACCTGCACCACCCATCTTGTTGAGTGCTAGCCTCTCGCCCTTTCTACTCAACCAAAACAGGGTCAGGAGGCACAGCAGCAGGAACCACTGGCTCAACAAACCTCTTCAACAAGGACTTGTGGAACACGTTATGGATCTTAAATGTCCCTGGAAGAAGCAAACGAAAAGAAACAGGATTAATAATCTCCATGATCTTATAAGGTCCAATGAACCTAGGCTTAAATTTAGGAGATGCTACTCTCATAGGAATATTTTTTGAGGACAACCAGACCAAGTCCCCCACTTTAAACCGAGGACCATCAGTCCTATGCCGGTTAGCAAACCGCTGGGCCTTCTCCTGAGAGAGGGACAACCTCTCCACTACCTGGTCCCAAATCTGTTGCATACGCTCCACAACAGAGTCAACACCTGGACAGACAGAAGCCTCCGTCTGTCCTGAAGAAAATCGAGGGTGAAACCCAGAATTACTGAAAAATGGAGACATCAAAGTGGCAGAGCTAGCCCTATTATTAAGAGCAAACTCAGCCAAAGGCAAAAAAGAGACCCAGTCATCCTGATCAGCAGACACAAAGCATCTTAGATAAGTCTCCAATGTCTGGTTTGTTCTCTCAGTTTGACCATTGGTCTGAGGATGAAATGCCGAGGAGAAAGACAATTGAACACCCAGTTTAGAACAAAAAGTCCTCCAAAATCTGGAAACAAACTGGACTCCTCTGTCAGACACAATGTTCTCAGGAATGCCGTGTAAACGAACCACGTGATGAAGGAACAACGGCACCAATTCAGAGGAGGAAGGCAACTTAGGTAATGGCACAAGATGTATCATTTTGGAAAACCTATCACAAATTACCCAGATGGTGGTCATTCTCTGAGAAACAGGAAGGTCGGAAATGAAATCCATAGAGATATGGGTCCATGGTCTCTTGGGCACAGGCAATGGCATCAACAAACCACTAGAGCGAGAGCAAGGCTTGGAGCGAGAGCAAGTCCCGTAGGACTGCACAAATTCCCTGACATCACGAGACAAGGTAGGCCACCAAAAGGACCGACTAACCAAGTCTCTGGTACCAAAAATTCCGGGATGCCCAGCCAATGCGGAACAATGAATCTCAGACATCACACTCTCTTTCCACTGGTCCGGGACAAACAATTTTCCAACAGGGCAGCACTCGGGCCTATCCTCCTGACACCCCTCCAGAGCAAGTCTCAAATTGGGCGAGATGGCGGAAAGAACTACACCCTCTTTCAAAATAACAGAAGGATCAGATAACTCAGGAGAGTCCGCAAGGAAACTCATCGAGAGGGCATCCGCCTTAACATTCTTAGTGCCAGGAAGAAAGGAAACCACAAAATTAAAACGTGTGAAAAACAAGGCCCACCTGGCCTGTCTAGGATTGAGTAGCTTGGCAGATTCCAGATAGACCAGATTCTTATGGTCCGTAAGGACCACCACTTGATGTTTGGCTCCCTCCAGCCAATGTCTCCACTCTTCAAAAGCCCACTTCATGGCCAATAACTCCCGATTACCCACGTCATAATTACGTTCAGTAGGAGAACATTTTCGAGAGAAAAGGGCACAAGGGTTAGTTTTAGAGGTCTCTGGATCTTTTTGGGACAAAACGGCACCTGCCCCAATTTCAGAGGCATCAACCTCCACCTGAAATGGCAGAGAAACATCAGGCTGCCGTAGAACAGGAGCAGAAGTGAATCTTTGCTTAAGTTCCTGAAATGCAGAGACTGCCTCAGAAGGCCAATTCACCACATCAGAACCCTTTTTGGTCAAATCAGTTAATGGTTTAACAATAACCGAGAAATTACCAATAAATTTACGATAAAAATTGGCAAAACCCAAAAATCTTTGAAGAGCCTTTAATGAAGTAGGTTGGACCCAATCACAGATGGCCTGAACCTTGACCGGGTCCATTTCAATAACAGATGGGGACAAAATGAATCCCAGAAATGAGATCCTCTGTACGCCAAAAAGACACTTTGATCCCTTTACATACAGAGCATTCTCTCTCAAAATCTGGAATACAGTTCGAACATGTTTCACATGAGAGTCCCAGTCATTAGAAAAAATCAAGATATCATCCAAATAAACAATCAGAAATTTGTCCACAAAATCCCTGAAAATGTCATTCATGAAGGACTGGAAGACGGAAGGAGCATTAGTGAGCCCAAAGGGCATCACTAGGTACTCAAAATGCCCTTCAGGGGTATTGAATGCCGTCTTCCATTCATCCCCGTGCTTAATGCGAATAAGGTTATACGCCCCCCTGAGGTCAAGTTTGGTAAACCAAGTAGCGTTTTTCACCCTGGAAAACAGGTCAGAAATCAAGGGTAACGGATATTGATATTTCACAGTAATATTGTTCAAAAGACGATAATCAATACACGGCCTTAATGAACCATCCTTTTTGGCCACAAAGAAAAAAACGGCACCTAAGGGTGAAGAGGATGGTCTGATATGACCCTTCTCCAATGATTCCTTGATATAAGACCGCATAGCGTCATGTTCAGGTACAGACAAGTTAAAAAGGCGACCTTTAGGGAATTTACTACCCGGCACTAATTCAATAGCGCAGTCATAGCTCCTATGGGGAGGCAAGGATGCAGATTTACTTTCGCTAAATACATCAGAAAAATCAATCAAAAAGTCAGGAACATCCTGAGCCTGGGGGGAGGCAGAAAAAACAGGAGTGTTGGTATTAACACATTGGCAGCCCCAACTGGTTACAGACACAGATTTCCAATCCAAAACAGTATTATGAGACTGTAACCCAGTACGATAATATCATGCAGATTATACAGAACCAAAAATTTGCAGCACTCCTGGTGATCAGGTTCAACCCTCATTATCACCTGAGTAGAGAACTGAGGTTTATTCTCAGCCAAAGGGGTAGAATCGATCCCCAGTAGGGGAATAGACTTCTGTAGGGGTATCAAGGGAAACCCACAACGTTTAGCAAAATCATAATCCATCAGGTTAATAGCTGCTCCAGAATCAACGAAAGCCTGAGCAGAAAATGAGGACAGAGAGCATATCAGAGTGACAGTTAATAAAAACTTAGTCTGAACATTACCCAAGACAACTGAGCGTTCAAAACGTCTTCCCCGCTTAGGGCAGACTGAAATAGCATGAGAGGCATCACCACAGCAGAAACATAACCCATTGCGCTTTCGAAACTCATGACGCTGTGCCCCAGACACCACTCTATCACACTGCATGGATTCAGAAGCAGGTTCACAAGGCAACACTATTCCACGCATACTTCTCCGCTCACGCAAACGTCTGTCAATTTGAATCGCTAATGACATAGAATCATTGAGACCAGAGGGGACAGGGAATCCCACCATAACATCCTTTACATTATCTGACAGACCCTTCCGGAAAAGGGCCGCCAAAGCGTCGTCATTCCACTTGGTCAGGACTGCCCACCTACGGAATCTCTGACAGTATAACTCAGCGTCCTCAAGCCCCTGATTTAATGCCAACAAGGCTTTTTCAGCTTGATCAGTGACATTAGGCTCATCGTACAATAACCCAAAGCCTGAAAAAATGCATCAACATCACTCAAAACAGGATCCCCAGGTGTCAGGGAAAAAGCCCAATCCTGAGGATCGCCGCGCAGGAGAGAGATGACAATTTGAACCTGCTGCGCTGCATTCCCTGAGGACTTAGATTTTAAGGCAAAAAACAATTTACAATTATTTTTGAAATTCTGAAACTTAGCTCGATCCCCTAAAAACAAATCTGGCATGGGGATCCTAGGTTCCACAACAGGCAACCTAGCAAGATATGCAGCAATACTCTGAACCTCAGTGGCAAGCTGATCCACACGGCCAGACAACCGTGCAAACTCCATTGAGAGAAAAGATCCTCCCCAGCACCCAGAAATACAGAGGGAAAAAAAAAATGCAACAAACAGAAAAATATCTCTGACAACTCTGACAACCTTTTTTTTTTTTTTTTTTTCTTTCACAATATTTTTCCCTTCTGTGAGTACCATACAATATTAAATTTTTGGCCGGTGATACTGTTATGATTTGGTAGCTGAGGAGTGCAGGTAAAAAGGCAATACACCAGAGCAGTTGGAATCTATGAGATTGCAGTACCCTGACTAACCACCACAACTAGAGGCAGCCGTGGAGCGTTCCTACGTTGGTCCTAGACGCCTCGTCACAGCCTGAGAAACTAATTACACCTAAAGATAGAAATAGGAAAGCTATCTCCCCGGAGCAGAACCCCAAAGATAATAGAAAGCCCCCAAACATGTAATGGCGGTTAGACAAGAAGAAATACTGACACAGAAAGAAAATAGTATGAGCAAACGCTGGGGCCCAAACTAACTAAATAGAAAAGGATAGGAAGGGCACTTACTGCAATCCCAGAAAACCCTGAAAAGCACCAACTCTACTAATTTCAAAATCACCTGAGATCACATGACCTCTACCACCTAAATTAGTTCTCTGGTGTAACAAAATCAAAACAGCAGCCACTGAAAAAACTGTAAAAAGCAAAAGTACAAACATCAGTGGCTGAACTAAACTGAGAGGGCAAAAGCCCCCGGAGGGGACCCTGAAGGCCCCCACAGAAGTGCAGGACAAAATGCAAAAATCTAGCACAAAAACAAAAAGAAGAAAATGTCTTATCTGATAGCAGGAGATGCAGACACGACACAGCAGGCTACAAGGGAAACAGGATTCAAGGATTGAGACCAGAACAATTGATCACCGGCAACCCTGATGGGAAGGTGACTCCCTTATATAAGACCAGTCAGTAACACCTGATTCCCAATCCTCACAATCTTCACTGGACATACCAGCACCGCTTGTAACCACCAGAGGAATCCTCTGCTCAGAACTCATCTCAAACCCATTCACAACACATCTAGCTTGTCTGGAATTCAGACGTTTTGCAGACTCTAAATACAGCAGGTTCTTGTGATCAGTAATGACGGTGACCGGGTGGACTGCCCCCTCCAAAAAGTGACGCCACTCTTCAAAAGCCAACTTAATGGCCAAGAGTTCCCTATTGCCGACATCATAATTCCTCTCGGCGGACGACAATTTTTTAGAGAAGAAAGCGCACGGATGCCATTTACCAGGGGACGGACCTTGAGATAATACCGCACCCACTCCTACGTCAAATGCGTCTACCTCCACAATGAACGGTTGTGATGCATCAGGTTGGATGAATATGGGTGCTGAAGCAAAACATTTTTTCAAGGAGGAAAATGCTTGACAAGCTTTGTCAGACCACCTAGAAAAATCCGTCCCTTTTTTTGTCATGTCAGTGAGAGGTTTGACAACGGATGAGAAATTACGAATAAATTTCCGGTAGTAGTTAGCAAACCCAAGAAACGCTGCAGTGCTTTAAGATCCTCTGGCCGATCCCATTCAAGCACAGCCTTCACTTTCCCAGGGTCCATACGGAAACCGGAAGCTGACACCAGGAATCCTAAAAACTGAAGTTCTTGTACGACGAATACACACTTCTCCCATTTGGCGTACAGTTTATTGTCTCGCAAGATCTGCAACACCTGTCTCACATGCTCCTGATGAGACACAAGATCCGGCGAGTAAATTAAGATGTCATCTAGATAAATGACAACAAACTGTCCCACTAGGTGGCGAAAGATGTCATTAACAAAATGTTGAAACACCGCCGGGGCAGTAGTCAGACCGAAAGGCATGACAAGGTTCTCATAATGTCCCTCCGGAGTGTTAAACGCCGTCTTCCACTCATCCCCCTCCTTTATCCTAATCAGATTATACGCCCCCCTGAGATCCAACTTAGAGAACCATTTGGCGCCCACAATCTGATTGAAGAGATCAGGAATAAGTGGGAGCGGATACGGATCTCGGACCGTAATCCGATTAAGCTCACGGAAATCCAGGCAAGGGCGTAGGCCTCCATCTTTTTTCTTCACAAAGAAGAACCCCGCGGCCACTGGGGAAGATGAAGGTCTAATATGCCCCTTTGCCAGACTTTCCGAAATATAATCCTTCATAGCTTGCCTCTCAGGACCAGAAAGGTCATATAACCTAGATTTTGGTAACTTAGCATCAGGAAGCAATTTTATAGCACAGTCATACGCGCGATGAGGAGGTAATTCTTGACACCCTTCCTCTGAAAACACATCCTCAAAGTCCTCCAGAAAAGGAGGTAAGGTTCTAGGCACGACCGCACCGATGACCGTGTTCATGCAGTTATTATTGCAAAATTCACCCCACTGGCTTATCTCTCTGGATTGCCAATTAATAACTGGGTTATGTTTAGTTAACCAAGGAAGTCCCAACACAATAGGAGTGGGAAGGCCCTCCAACACATAACAAGACAATAGTTCTTTATGTATTGCCCCCACTCGAAGGTCTATGTTATGCACGGCTTGCACAAAGCTTCCTTGACCGAGAGGCCTGGCGTCAATAGAGAATATAGGGATAGGTTTGGCCAATACACTCAGTTGCATACCTTGCACCTGGGCAAACCGAGCGTCCACCAGATTAGCCGCGGCCCCACTATCCAGAAGAACAGAAATCCTTTCAGTTCTCGTACCTACCACCACCTCCGCTGGTACGAGAAACTGAGACAGACTTGGGGACGAAATACATACTCCCAGATTGTCGTCCACCACACAACCTGGGATCAACAGTTTTCCGGCGACTCCTTGCTCAGCAAAGTACGGGATGGACACCCCCCAACAAAATGTCCCTTTCTCCCGCAGAAGTAACACTTTCCTGTCTTGCGGCGCACCGCCGATCCCCTCCCTCGAAACGATGTCCCTCCTAACTGCATAGGCTCCTCAGAACAAACCAGGGGAACCTCAATATAAGGGACTATAGTAGAAGGTGGAGTCATCACAGGGGGCGGAGTTACCTCGCACCTCTCCCGAAGCCGTCTATCAATGCGAATAGCAAGGGCCATAGCGGCCTCCAGTGACGGGGGAGAATCATACTGAGCCAACACATCTTTTAATTTGTCAGATAATCCTTGACAAAACTGGCTCCTAAGAGCTGGGTCATTCCACAGAGTATCTGTGGCCCATCTACGGAACTCAGAAGAAAATTCCTCCACCGGACGATCTCCCTGCTGTATCTTACGTAACTTCATTTCAGCAAGGGAGACCCGATCCGGGTCATCATATACCAGACCCAGGGCTGTAAAAAATCGATCTACTGACTGGAGAGCCGGAGAGTCCGGAGGAAGAGAGAACGCCCAGGATTGAGAGTCCCCTTGTAAGAGCGAGATGACAATTCCCACCCTCTGATCTTCACTCCCCGAAGACCAAGGCAGTAGCCGAAAATATAATTTACATGCCTCCCTGAAGGTAAAAAATTTATCCTGCCCACCAGTGAACCTGTCCGGGAGAGCTACTTTAGGTTCAGATCTGGTTTGCTCCCGGGGGTACAAAACCTTGGACTTAACGTCCGTCAGCTCCATGGACAAACTCTGCAACTGCTGAGCTAACTGGGCTACTGGATCCATGGTAGCTGGGGAGAATCTTTTAGTGTGGTCGGTGAAAATGTCACGACGTATAACAGATATATTCTATGATAGTAACATATATCTAATGTGACATCATTCTATATTTCCTATAATAGAAAATATCAACATGTATACATAGTATCTGCCAGCAATGTCTTACCTAACATAATATCCTATGTATTGTGGGTCTATACTGTGTACGTGTCACGCTGTTTTAGGATAGAGGTGGACCGGGGTCTATGCTGACCCTGAACTGGGGTCCTGACTAGTCCCTCTACCTGGAGGTACTGTTAATGGTACAGAGGTCCAGGCCGCCAGCGTAACCCTGTCTCCTGTAGATCCCTGACCACTGTAATCTAGTCCTGAGAAGGACCCTGATTACCACCACAGGGAATGGGCAGGTCACAGCTTACACACAGTCTAAGATAAACAAGACAGACAAGGGGTAAAGAAAACACTGCCATGCATACAAAACTTCCACTACAGAGGAACACAAAAGGTTAAGGAGATAAACAATAAGCGAGGAGAGGATAAACCACAACAGGCACTCTTAGCTTAAGTCTTCTCAGAAACGATCCGCTCTGCTGGTCTGAATGAATGCTTTCACCGACAACTTCCCCAGCAGACCAGCAGGTATAAGAAGGAAGCTAATTAACAAAACATCAATCGCAGCTGGGCGAGGCTGGTCAGTCCAGCACCGAGAGAGAAATAATTATCTCCCTCAGTGCCGAAAAACACCCAGCACCAGAAACTCAGCTGTGCGAAGTTAGGGTGTGCAATCGCGACGATCTTCGCCGCGACACACCCGTGACACCCTCACCATTAGATGTTAACCACCAAGGGTGGAGGTGATCTTGATGAGACTCAGATACCAGATGTGCATGCGGACTGTACTGTGGTGTCAATGGAGGAAGAGGAGGAGGGTTACTCTCGGATAGAGGAGTATGAGATCAGAGAGAATGACAATGAGATTATTGTAGATCCCACTTGGTGTGAACCCAGAAGTACACAGCTGAGTATCCTAGCAGAGGAGGAGGAGGAAGATGAGGAGGTTTCATTGCGGCTTCCCACACAAACACAAAGTGACACAACCACGACAAGCACTGCACCCTCAGTCCCAATGAGTTAACAGTTCGTAATTACTTCTCAAAGAAAAATGGGCATGTCGCTGACAGCATCACCCATTCCCTGAAAAAATCTATGACTGTCAGTGTGCATTTCACCACTGATACCTGGACGAGCAAACATGGGCAGGGGCATTACATCTTTCTGATTCGGCACTGGGTAAATCTGATGGCTATTGGGGCAGGGTGTCAAGGACCTGCTTCACAAGTCTTTGAATCCCCAATGCTTGAGGACAACATCTGTTTCTAACAGTTTCTCCACTGCTTCTGCTTCCTCCACCTCCTCTATAGCCTCCACCTGTGCCCTCAAACTCTCCCTTAATCAGACCCTCATTCCAACAGTGCAGATAGAATTTCCCACACCTTCGTATTGCACAGCCACTGCTCACCGCTATTAGGCAGTTTTTAATTTAATATGCGTTTGAGATCACAGTCACACAGCTCAAGAAGTGTAGACAGGTATCCAGGCTGAGATAGAGCAATGACTGTCTCCACTTAACCTGGAACCAAGGAAGGACATGTGCGATAACGGTGCAAACCTGGAGGTGGCCCTGGACTGTAGCAATTTTACACACGGGCCTTGCATGGCTAATGTCCTCAACCTAGTTGTACAGAAATTTCTCCGCCACTATCCTGGCCTAGATGTGCTGCTGCAGAAAACATGGTCACTGTGTGTTGACTTCCGACGATCGCACTATGCAGGTCTTCGACTACCATCGCTTTGGAGTTCTTTTAGCCTACCAGTGACAAGCCCTGGTTCAGTATGTCCTTTTGCATAGCTTTGGCCAACACAGTCCAGACATGGGGCAAATCATGCTTGTAGATTGGGCACAGGTGAAGGACCTTTGCACCCTTCTGCACAGTTTTAAAATGGCTACTAAGATGGTTAGCATTGATGATACTGTCATCAGCATCATTATTCCGGTCATCTACATGATGAGCACACTTTGAATAGTCTGCGTGAGGAGGTGATGGCCTCAGAGGAAGAGTTGGAAGTAAAGGAGTATGCAAAAGAGATAACAATATCTGAAATTTCCCAACTGTGGTCACATAGGCGGGTGCCATGGAAGGGTGGCTTACAGCGATCAAAGGAGGCTCATGGTACCAGACAAACCGGTAGTGAAAATGCAGGAGCTGAGGAATAAATTGAGGAGGAAGAGGTGATGGATGGGCAACTGTCAGGAGATGAAGAGGAGAATGATACACTCTCTGTTGTCCATGGTTGGTGGGAGGGGATGGAGGAAGCAACTATAAGCGTTACCCCGCCACAATAGAGCATGGACTTGGACCTCATTGGTCTTTGCATTGTGTGTTTTTGGTTACCAACAGTGGTATACTGTAATTTTATATACATGCTATTTTACATGGCTAAAGGTTGGTCGTATGAGGGGACATGTACTTTGGGGCTTGGGCACTTGATCTTTAAGGACCCTATCAATGCCTTTGCCGTACTGTTTATTTACTTGTCCGTGTTTCTGAACATGAAAAGTAGCCTCACCAAATCTTGTCAAATGACCAATGCACTAGCAGGATGCAGCAGGCTCCCTTAGATAAAGGCTGGAGAAGCACAGGTGCCCTCCACTGAAGAGAACAGCCACCTTATCACAGAAATAGTGATGATGAATGTGTTAGCTGCCTACTGGAAAAAAGCACACAGATAAGGCTTGCTTAGGACATAAGTCACACAGGAAAGTGCAATGCATAGTGTCTGGATAGCAGCCTATTTATAACGCCTATAATGGAAGGCGGGATGTTCAGCACTATATGTGCATACCACAGAAAACTAAGCCATCAAAAAGGAGTCAAGCTGCATCCTACAAAAAATGATAAAAAGTGCAATAAAAAGATGCAAAAATAATTCATATGTAAATTCATCAAATTAGTTATTGGTTACTATTTTGGCCAAAGCAGATAAGCTCGCAAACTAACGTCAAGTGTCCCCATTATAGTGTGAGTATTTAACTAAACATCAATTCAAAGCTCACAGACAGGGAAAAAGGACTTAAAAATGCTGAAATTTTTTTTTAGCAAAAACACAATGTGAAAAGTAGCCTCACCAAATTTTGTCAAATGACCAATGCACTAGCAGGATGCAGCAGTCTCCCATAGATAAAGGCTGGAGCAGCACAGGTGCTTACCACTAATGAGAGTAGCCACCCTATCACAGAAATAGTGATGATGAAGGTGTTAGCTGCCTAGTGGAAAAAAGCACAGAGATAAGGATTGCTTAGGACATAAGTCACACAGGAAAGTGCAACGCATAGTGTCTGGATAGCAGCCTATTTGTAATGCCTATAATGGAAGGCGGGCTGTTCAGCACTATATGTGCATAACACAGAAAACCAAGCCATCAAAAAGAAGCCTTGCTGCAAAAATTTTTCAGGATTTTTAAGTCCTTTTTCCCTGTCTGTGAGCTTTGAATTGATGTTTAGTTAGATACTCGCAATATAATGGGGACACTTGACGTTGAGTTGCGAGCTTATCTGCTTTGGCCAAAATAGTAACCAATACCTGATTTTATGCATTTATCATATGCATTATTTTTGCATCTTATTATTGCACTTTTTATCATTTTTTGCAGGATGCAGCTTGGTTTTCTGTGTTATGCACATATAGTGCTGAACAGCCATTATAGGAGTTATGAATTGATTATCACCAACTCTAACATACTGTATGCACTTATATGCTGCATGTATACTGATATAAGGTGCAAGTACATTAGAATTGTGTCTTGTTCAGGGGTGTAACTGTAAAATGCTTGGCCCAATAGCAAACTTGTTAATGGGTCCCCGCAAGCATGATCACTTATTAGCACTGGTCAAATTTATGACATAGACACATTTTCCTGCAAAGACATAAAAAATGCAAATCTTCTCCCTCCTTTCAGGGTACATCCCCACGCTGCGTACTGGCAGCACTTTGGACGCAGCGAAAACCCGGCTCTGCCCAAAGCGCCGCCCCCTGTTGTACGCGCAGTGAGTCTGGATGTGTTCATTAAACAAATGCGGAATCACCGCATCCTATCCATAGACTGGGTTATTTATCTTGCGGAGACGAAGCGAATATAAAGATGCACCGCATGTCAGGTTACTCAGGGCCGTTGGATGCCGCCCTGCACACATAGTGGAGACGGGATTTCATACAATCCCCTCAACTAGGCTGTAACATCTGGACGCTGCGGATTGGATTCTGCGGCTGTACGCAGCGTTCAATCCGCAGAAAATCCAGATCAAATACGCCCAGTGGAAACATAGCCTTACATGTAGAGTAATAACCAGCAGCTGCTAGTCACTTATATGGTACAATCTTCCTTGCTATACAATAAACTCTGATGCCACAACAGCAACATTTCCATCAGTTCAATTATGGCAACATTAAATTAAGCCCCATTCAGATGTCCATGAGTTTTTGCACTCATGAAAACACGACTATTGTACAGCAAAGCTTTAGATACGATTTTTAGCAGCGTTTGGTCAGTGTGTCATGTTTTTACCTTCAATGTTTTGTCAGTGATTTTCCACTAATGAAAATATAAAAATATACTGCAAAGCTTCCTATATTGATTACAATGTTAATCACAGACAGCTTACAGATTGCACATGGATCCCATGATCTTTATGATCTTTATGATCGATTTGGTGTGAATGGTTAATTTAAATTGAAATATGAACATATATCCGCCAGATATTGGAAACAGAGACATATGAACTGCCTTATAAGCTATAATGGGTATGTTTTTTATTCATGAAAAACACAGATAGCACAAGTACATAAATCACAGAATTCTGAAAAAAGCCTTAAACAGCTTGCGTTATAAAGATCCTAAAAAAAGTTGTGTCTGAATTCCATAGGTTTATTATTTTTTCCTTTGGCAGAGCAGTGCAAGGACCTCATGACCTGTAGCTATTATATAATACCATTTTGTTTCACACACAAATTTTTTTTTATTCCATTTTTTTGAAGGCAAGTTAAAAAAGAAGCAGCATTGCTATTGTGGCCTGGTGGAAGCTTATAAATCTTAATATGTTGGTTTATTGCTTTTGGTTTTATTTGGACTTTAGGCCTTATTTGGACCAGTGATTTTTATTGTATGCAAAAAAATATCTATATCAGTGTTTTTATTTTAATTAGATTTTGATAAGTGTTTGCTCGGTGTGTCAGGTTTTACCATGAGGCCGGCGTCACACTGGCGACAGAATCGGACGACTGCAATACGATGAAATATCGCATTGCAGTCTGCCCTATGTTAATCTATGGAGCAGCTCCCAGTATCAGATTTTTTGTGGTCCGTTTTAAACGTCCGAGTGCAATCGCAGCATGCTGCGATTGTCACCGATTGTGGGTCGACTATCGCCAATGCAAGTCTATGGGAGCGATGAAAAATCGGATTACAAACGGACCGAACGTGTGACTTGCGATTAAATCGCATCGGTGTCCTTTAGAAAAGCCGGCAATTCATCCCCGGCTATACTGTAAAATCACACTGACAGCTTTAATAAAAAGTAGAAAGAATAGATATACACACATAGAATACATATATATATATATATATATATATATATATATATGTCATTGTGACATATATATACATATATTTATAGTTCTTACACTTCTACATACTGTAATAGCCGCTAATTCAATTGCCGGCTTTAGTGAAATCACAGAAGCCGACATGAAATGATACATTGTTTAGACACAGTTAACCATGTCATTTCCTGTATTTTGATATATGGTTTGAACTTACAATTACATAAGTGTATGTGTGCAAAATTTCAGACATGTAGGGGTTAATTAAAGGTGTAAATTCGTTGAAAAAAAATGCGTGGACTCCCGCTGTATTTTCTCCACCAGACAGACAAAGCAAGCGAGTGGGGGCAGATAATAATAGCCTAGGGAGGGTACATTTTTTTTGTGCCCCCCCTGGCTACTAACATCTGCCCCCAGACACCCCAGAAAGGGCAAATCTCTAATTAGATTTGCCCTTTCTGACACTTTGCCCGTCTATTCCCATTGCCCTGTAGCGGTGGCAAATGGGTTAATAAGGGGTTAAAGGCACCTTGCAATTAAAAGGTGACTGTAAGCCAGGTTAATAATTGAGAGCTGTCAATTAGACAACTATCAATTATTAATCCTATTGAAGTAAATAAAAAAACACACACACTTTAACCCCTTAGTGACAGAGCCATTTTGCAGCTTAATGACCGGGCCAATTTTTACAATTCTGACCACTGACACTTTATGAGGTTATAACTCTGGAACGCTTTAACGAATCCCGCTGATTCTGAGATTGTTTTTTCGTGACATATTGTACTTCACGTTACTGGTAAAATTTCTTTGATATGACTTGTGTTTATTTATGAAAAAAACGGAAATATGGCGAAAATTTTGAAAATTTAACAATTTTCAAAATTTAAATTTTTATGCCCTTAAATCCGAGAGATATGTCACACAAATTTCTTAATAAATAACATTGCCCACATGTCTACTTTACATCAGCACAATTTTGGGACCAAAATTTTTTTTTTTACAAAGTTATAAGGGTTAAAAGTTGACCAGCGATTTCTCATTTTTACAACACCATTTTGTTTTTAGGGACCACATCACATTTGAAGTCACTTTGAGGGGTCTATATGATAAAGAATACCCAAAAGTGACACCATTCTAAAAACTGCACCCCTCAAGGTGCTCAAAACCACATTCAAAAAGTTTATTAACCCTTTACGTGCTTCACAGGAACTGAAGCAATGTGGAAGGAAAAAATTAACATTTAACTTTTTTTGCAAAAACTTTACTTCGGAACCTATTTTTTTTTATTTTCAAAAGTGTTAAAAGAAAAAATGAACCACAAAATTTGTTGTGCAATTTCTCCTGAATAAGCCGATACCCCATATGTGGGGGTAAACCACTTTTTGGGCGCACGGCAGAGGTCGCAAGGGAAGGAGCGACATTTGACTTTTTCAACGCTGAATTGGCTGGACGCCATGTCGCGTTTGTAGAGGCCCTGATGTGTCTAAACAGTGGAAACCCATCACAAGTGACCCCATTTTGGAAACTAGACCCCCTAAGGAACTTATCTAGATGTGTGGTGAGCACTTTGAACCTCCAAGTGCTTCACAGAAGTTAATAACATAGAACAGTGAAAATAAAAAATCATATTTTTTCCACAAAAACAATCTTTTCACCCCAATTTTTATTTTTCCAAGGGTAACAAGACCCCAAAAGTTTTTGTGCAATTTGTCCTGAGCATGCTGATACCCCATATGTGGGGGTAAACCACTGTTTGGGTGCATGGCAGAGCTTGGAAGGGAAGGAGCGCCGTTTGACTTTTTCAGCGCAGAATTGGCTGGACGTCATGTCGTGTTTGTAGAGGCCCTGATGTGTCTAAACAGTGGAAACCCCCACAAGTGACCCCATTTTGGAAATTAGACCCCTAAGGAACTTATCTAGATCTGTGGTGAGCACTTTGAACCTCCAAGTGCTTCACAGAAGTTTATAACATAGAGCCGTGAAAATAAAAAATCATATTTTTTCCACAAAAACAATCTGTTCACCCCAATTTTTATTTTTCCAAGGGTAACAAGACCCCAAAAGTTTTTGTGCAATTTGTTCTGAGCATGCTGATACCCCATATGTGGGGGTAAACCACTGTTTGGGTGCATGGCAGAGTTTGGAAGGGAAGGAGCGCCGTTTGACTTTTTCAACTCAGAATTGGCTGGACGCCATGTCGCGTTTGTAGAGGCCCTAATGTGTCTAAACAGTGGAAAACCCCACACAAGTGACACCATTTTGGAAACTAGAACCCCCTAAGGAACTTATATAGATGTGTGGTGAGCACTTGAACCCCCAAGTGCTTCACAGAAGTTTAAACTCCCGGGCATGAAATAAAAAGTCATATTTTTTCCACCAACCTGATCGTTTAGTCCCCAATTTTTTATTTTTCCAAGGGTAACAGGAGAAATTAGACCACAAAAGTTGTTGTCCAATTTGTCCTGAGTACGCTGATACCCCATATGTGGGGTGGGACCACTGTTTGGGCGCACGGCAGGGCTTGGAAGGGAAGGAGCGCCGTTGACTTTTTCAAACCAAAATTGGCTGGAATTGAAATTGGACGCCATGTCGCGTTTGAGAGCCCTGATACGCCTAAACAGTCGAAACCCCCACAATCACACCATTTTGGAAACTAGACCCCTTAAGGAACTTATCTAGATGTGTGGTGAGCACTTTGAACCCCCAGGTCCTTCACAGAAATTAATAAACGTAGAGCCGTGAAAATAAAAAATCATTTTTTTTCCTCAAAAATTATTCTTTAGCCCGCTATTTTTTTTATTTTCCCAAGGGTAACAGGAGAAATTGGACCCAAAAAGTTGTTGTGCAATTTTTCCTGTGTACGCTGATACCCCATATGTGGGGTGAAACCACTGTTTTGGCGCATGGGAGTGCTGGAAGGGAAGGAGCGCCATTTTGTAATGCAGACTTTGATGGAATGTTCTGCAGGCGTCATGTTGTGTTTGCAGAGCCCTTGATGTACCTAAACAGTAGAAACCCCCTGCAAGTGACACCATTTTGGAAACTAGACCCCAGAGGAGCTTATCTAGATGTGTGGTGAGCACTTTGAACCCCCAAGTGCTTCACAGAAATTTATAAACGCAGAGCCGTGAAAATGAAAAATCATTTTTTTTTCTCAAAAATGATTTTTTTAGCCAGCAATTTTTATTTTCCCAAGGGTAACTGGAGAAATTAGAACCCCAAAATTGGTGTGCAATTTGTCCTGAGTACGCTGATACCCCATATGTTGGGGTAAACCACTGTTTGGGCGCACGGCAGGGCTCGGAAGGGAGGGAGCGCCATTTGACTTTTTGAAAGCCACATCGTGTTTGGAGACCCCCTGATGGTCTAAACAGTGGAAACCCCCCACAAGTGACCCCATTTTGGAAACTAGACCCCTTAAGGAGCTTATCTAGATGTGTGGTGAGCACTTTGAACCCCCAAATGCTTCACAGAAATTTATAAACGCAGAGCCGTGAAAATGAAAAATCATTTTTTTTCTCAAAAAATGATTTTTTTAGCCAGCTATTTTTTATTTTCCAAGGGTAACCGGAGAAATTAGAACCCCAAAATTGGTGTGCAATTTGTCCTGAGTATGCTGATACCCCATATGTTGGGGTAAACCACTGTTTGGGCGCACGGCAGGGCTTGGAAGGGAGGGAGCGCCATTTGACTTTTTGAAAGCCACGTCGTGTTTGGAGACCCCCTGATGTGTCTAAACAGTGGAAACCCCCCACAAGTGACCACATTTTGGAAACTAGACCCCTTAAGGAGCTTATCTAGATGTGTGGTGAGCACTTTGAACCCCAAGTGCTTCACAGAAGTTAATAACATAGAACAGTGAAAATAAAAAATCATATTTTTTCCACAAAAACAATCTTTTCACCCCAATTTTTATTTTTCCAAGGGTAACAAGACCCCAAAAGTTTGTGTGCAATTTGTCCTGAGCATGCTGATACCCCATATGTTGGGGTAAACCACTGTTTGGGCGCACGGCAGGGCTCGGAAGGGAGGGAGCGCCATTTGACTTTTTGAAAGCCACGTCGTGTTTGGAGACCCCTGATGTGTCTAAACAGTGGAAACCCCCCACAAGTGACCCCATTTTGGAAACTAGACCCCTTAAGGAGCTTATCTAGATGTGTGGTGAGCACTTTGAACCCCCAAGTGCTTCACAGAAATTTATAAACGCAGAGCCGTGAAAATGAAAAATCTTTTTTTTTCTCAAAAATGATTTTTTTAGCCAGCTATTTTTTATTTTCCCAAGGGTAACCGGAGAAATTAGAACCCCAAAATTGGTGTGCAATTTGTCCTGAGTACGCTGATACCCCATATGTTGGGGTAAACCACTGTTTGGGCGCACGGCAGGGCTCGGAAGGGAGGGAGCGCCATTTGACTTTTTGAACGCCACGTCGTGTTTGGAGACCCCCTGATGTGCCTAAATAGTGGAAATCCCTCAATTCTAGCTCCAACCCTAATCCCAACAAACCCCTAACCCTAATCCCAACCGTAATCGTAACCTAAATCCCAACCCTAATTCCAACCCTAATTGTAACCCTAACCTTAATTATAACCCTAACTCTAATTGTAACCCTAACCCTAATTGTAACCCTAACCCTAATTATAACCCTAACCCTAAGGCTGGGTTCATTTTGCGTTTTACCAGCCCGTTCAACACATAGCGTTGACGGGCTGGTAACGGTATAGCATAACGTGATCGCGTTATGCTATACCCGCTAGCGCAGAGGAATCAGCAGATGATTCATCTGCGCTAGCGGTGACGGAGCCCAGACGCTGCAGCCCGCGTCCGAGGCTCCGTCACTGAATGATGGCACGTCGCAAACGCATGCCGCTTTACGGTATGCGTCGCGATGCGCCCTCAAATGGGGGTGAATGGCAGCATTAACGGACTGCGTTACACCGCGTTATACCGCGGTGTAGCGCAGTCCGTCTAACGGACTGCCATAACGCAGTATGAACCCAGCTTAACCCTAACGCTAATTATAACCCTAACCCTAATGCTAACCCTAACCCTAATGCTAACCCTAACCCTAATTATAACCCTAACCCTAATTATAACCCTAACCCTAACAGAAAAATGAAAATAAATATAATTTATATTTTTTATTATATGTCCCTAACTAAAGGGGTGATAAATGGGGGGGTTATGTACTGTTTTTTTTTATTTTGATCACTGTGATAGTTTATCACAGTGATCAAAATGCACTTTCTGGAGAATGAATGAAACTTTTTTTGAATCTGCCGCCAAGCAGATCGGCGGGCGCACTGCGCATGCGCCCGCCATTTTTTTTTTGCAGGAAGAAGACGCCGGGATCCTGGGGCCTGTGGGAGGACGGAGGACACCGGTAAGTATACGGGGGGCGATCGGGGGACCGGGGGACCCTCATTTTCTCCCCTCTGATGTGCGATCACATCAGAGGGGAGAGAAATCATTTATTTTTTTTTTTTTTCGATCGCGGCTATGCTTGCATAGCAGCGATCGCAACACCGGGATCGGTGAATACCGACCCGGATCATGTTCTCTGGGGTCTCGGCTACCCCCGGTAGCCGAGACCCCAGAGAATATTTGCCCATCCCCCCACCAGCACAGCGGCACATAGCGGCGGGCGCACTGAGCATGCGCCCGCCATTTTCTTAACAGCGCCGGCACCGGGGGACAATGGAGGGCCCGGGGGCCACATGGACTGGATCGGGGGCTACATGGGGGTCCTGGGGACCCTTTTTCTCTGTCCCCTGATGTCCGATGACATCAGGGGACAGAGAAATTAAATGGCACATCAGATTTTTTTTTTTTGTTGCGGTCGCCGTTATAGGGTTAACAACGGCGATCGCAACATCGGTGTCGGTAAAAACCGACCCGATTCATGTTCTCTGGGGTCTCGGCTACCCCCGGTAGCCGAGACCCCGGAGAAAATGCGCCTCTGGGGGGCGCTATTCACTTTTTCCACAGCGCCGTTAATTAACAGCGCTGTGGTTTAAGTACCCTTAATGACCGCCGTTAAAAGGCGTATCGGCGGTCGTTAAGGGGTTAATAATAAATAATTTTAATGAAATAAAAACACATATTTTTGACCATCTTTTATTTAACTCTTAATCCGTGCGAAACTCTTGATCTCCTAAAATAAATATAAAATAATAAAACAACATTATTCTTACCTATCTGGCGATCTGTCACTTCCCACGATGTAATCCTTCACAAAGGGTTAACTAGCAATCAGCTAAGCAGCGCAACTAATGCTGCGTGCTCAGCTGATAGCTCCTGAATGAATGAGCTTATCTCCTGCCGACAGGAGAGGATGTGATTAATGAATGAAGCTTAATTGATTGTGTCCCACTTTCACCTTAGGTCAGGTCACTGAAGTGAAAGTGGCAATAAATCAATTAAGCTCCATTCATTCATCTCTTCCTCTCCTTTCGCTGGGAGAGGAAGTTATTCATTCAGGGGGTTAGAGCTCGGAGACAGCATTAGCTCTCTGCGAGCTGTAACCTGTTAACCCTTTCTGATGGATAACACCGTGGGACCTGACTGTACATCGGATTGGTAAGAATAATTTTGCTTTTTTATTTTATTTTTATTACAGGAAATTATTTTAGCAGGAAAATAAAATATGGTCAAAAACTGTGTGATTATTTCATTAAACTTCTTTTTTATTAAAGTGTGTGTGTTTTTTTATTTACTTCAATAGGATTAATAATTGATAGTTGTCTAATTGACAGCTCTCAATTATTAACCTGGCTTACAGTCACCTTTCAATTTCAAGGTGCCTTTAACCCCTTATTAACCCATTCGCCACCGCTACAGGGCAATGGGAATAGACGGGCAAAGTGCCAGAAAGGGCAAATCTAATTAGAGATTTGCCCTTTCTGAGGTGTCTGGGGGCAGATGTTAGTAGCCAGGGGGGGCACAAAAAAAATGTACCCTCCCTAGGCTATTATTATCTGCCCCCACTCGCTTGCTTTGTCTGTCTGGTGGAGAAAATACAGGGGAGCCCACGCATTTTTTTTCAACGAATTTACACCTTTAATTAACCCCTACATGTCTGAAATTTTGCACACATACACTTATGTAATTGTAAGTTCAAACCATATATCAAAATACAGGAAATGACATGGTTAACTGTGTCTAAACAATGTATCATTTCATGTCGGCTTCTGTGATTTCACAAAAGCCGGCAATTGAATTAGCGGCTATTACAGTATGTAGAAGTCTAGGAACTATAAATATATATATATATATATACATGTCACAATTACATGTATATATATATATATATATATATATATGTATATATATATATATGTTCTATGTGTTTATATCTATTCTTTCTTTTGTGATTTAAATACTATTCTTTTGGATCCATTATATGTCAGTTTTGCAAGCCTGCGAGAAATTCTCGCAAGTCGGATGAAAATCGGATGTTACAAGGTACACACACATGCGACTAAATCGCATCTTTGAAGGAAAATCGGATGCCAGGAGGATGTGTGATGTTTTCATTTTGTTCCGATAATCGACCGACTAAAACGGTCCGATTTTTTGTAGTTGTGTCTGACCCCGGCCTGAGAGTTTCATCAGTTTTCTCACCTGCAAAAAAAAATGATGGAGGCACTCCTCAAGCTTTTCCTATCAAACGGTCTGCAAAAAAAGGACAGCACACAAATGCATGTGGCTGACACGGAATGCTGCATTTTTTTTCACAGGACCAATAACTTATATTGACACGTTTACTCCATGAATTGGATCAAAAGCGATTATGTCTCCAAGCTTTGCTGTAGACTACTCAGTCCGAAAAATAAGACGTGGACATGTGAACAACCCCAAAGATCATATTAGGAAAAATTATATTGATATGAAATGGAATTTGTATGCAGCAAAGTAAAACAAATCTTTATTAGACATATTAAAACATGTTAAAAAGAAAGGCCACAGTGGATAATGAAAATGATATTAACAGGGAACAGAGGAGGATATCAATAAATAATTCATAAACTAAAATATAAATAGTGGTATTAATGTAATGAAAAAGCATTTTTACAGGAATGGACATGTTTAGGTGGATAATACTTCAACATAATGCCAGTATGTATTGCATAAAAATATACAGAACTGTAGAAAGTAGAAATCTTACTTCGTCTTTTGGACTTGCTCAGTGGTCCTCCTCAGCCACCCACACAGATGGACATTCATTAGACCTGGTCTTCACCTGTCTCTGCTCTCTATCTAACTTCACCACCTCCCCTCTCCCTCTATCCGACCACCATCTACTCACTTTCTCATCCCTTTCCTCCTCACCTGTCTCCCATGTCCAACAACATGCGAAAACCCGCAGAAATCTCACACACCTAGACTCCCACACGCTCTCTGACTCTATTTTACCACTGGGACACATATCCTCACTCCACGACACAGACAGTTCCACAGCTTTCTACATTTCCACTCTCACATCAGCTATTGACACGGTCTCCCCTCTCATTCATGGCAGAGTGCGAAGTATCAATAGACAACCCTGGCACAATAACACCACTAAAAAGCTCCAGCAAGTATCCAGGGTTGCAGAGCGGCGGAAAACAAATTTGCAAGATGACTTCACTGCATTCAAACAGGCAACACTCGCTTTAAAATCTGCCCTCACCTCTGCTAAACAGGCCTACTTCACAACCCTCGTTTTTTCCCTATCCTACAACCCCAAACTGTGATTCAAAACTTTTAACTCCTCCCTCTGCCCACCACTTCCCCCTCCAACCTTCCTCATCTCTGCTGAGGACTTTGCCACACACTTCAAAAATAAGATCGACCAAACAAGGCAAGTCTTCATTGTTCAACCACCACAACCCCTTTGTATACCAGACCAATGCCCAAACCCCATAACCTCCCTCTCCAACATCACTGAACCTCCAAATCGCACCTCACCACCTTTGCAGTTGACCCCATCCCATCCCACCTCCTCCCCAACCTCACCACCACTTTTATCCCATCCCTAACCCAACTCTTCAACCTATTACTAACTTCTGGTACCTTCCCTTCTGCTTTAAAACATGTCAAAATCATGCCTATCCTTAAAAATCCACCCCTCGACCCAGCAGCTATGTCCAGCTATTGCCCAATATCGCTGCTCCTATTCGCTTCCAAACTCCTGGAGCAACACGTCCGCGCTGAACTTTCCTCCCACCTCTCATTTAACTTGCTCTTTGACAATCTATAATCTGATTTCTGCCCCCATCACTCCACTGAGACAGCCTTGACCAAAGTTACTAATGACCTTCTTACAGCCAAAGCTATTGGACAATACTCTGTACTCCTCCTTCTAGACCTGTCCTCTGCTTTCGACACAGTTGACCACTGCCTCCTACTACAGATCCTCTCCTCCTTTGGCATCAAAGACCTCACCCTATCCTGGATCTCCTCATACCTTTCCAACCGCACATTCAGCATCTTCCACTCCCACACTACCTCCTCATACCACCCTCTCTCTGTTGGAGTCCCCCAAGGCTCAGCTTTAGGACCCCTACTCTTCTTAATATATATACTTGGCCTGGGACAATTCAAAATGTCCCATGGATTCCAGTACCTCCTTTATGCTGATGACACTCAGATCTTCCTCTCTGGCCCAGACGTCACCTCTCTGCTGTCCAGAATCCTGGAGTGTCAATCAGACATATCCTCCTTCTCCTCTCGCTTCCTCAAATTCAATGTGGACAAATCTGAACTCATCATCTTACCTCTATATCATAGATCTTCCTTACCTGACCTATCACAATTAACAACATCACCCCCGTAACGGAAGTCTGCTGCCCCGTAGTAACCCTTGACTCTGCCCTGTCCTTCAAACCGCACATCCAAGCTCTTTCCACTTCCTGTTGCCTCCAGCTCAAAAATATTTCCAGAATCCATCCTTTCCTCAACCCTCAATCTACTAAAATGCTTGTGCATGACCTCACCATCTCCTGCCTCGACTACTGCCACATTATTTTCTGTGGCCTCCCTGCTAACACCCTTGCTCCTCTCCAGTCCATCCTTACCTCTACTGCCTGACTAATTAATCTCTCTCCTCTCTACTCCTCTGCAAATCTCTTCACTGGCTCCCATTCCCTCAGCGTATCCAGTTCAAATTACTAATACTGACCTACAAGGCCATCTATAACCTGTCAACTCCATATATCTCTGAACTTATCTCCGGATATCTTCCCTCACGTAATCTCCAGTCCTCCCAAGACCTACTTCTCTCCCCCACACTTATTCGCTCCTCACCCAACTGCCTCCAAGACTTTTCCCAAATATCCACCATACTCTGGAATTCTTTGCCCCAACACGTCCGACTATCAGCCACATTCAGATCCTTCAGATGGAACCTGAAAACCCACCTCCTTAGGAAAGCTTACTGCCTGCAAAGACCCGGCTGCCCCATCACCACTACCAAAGCTAACGCCTCACCAACACCAAAGCTGCTGCAACCCCACAAACTACTGTCTCCTTCCCCACCATCCTGTAGAATGTAAACCCACAAGAGCAGGGTCATCTCCCCTCTGTATCAGTCTGTCATTGTTAGCTTGTTTACTTTAAGTGATATCTGTAATTTGTATGTAATCCCTTCTCATGTACAGCACCATGGAATCAATGGTGCTATATAAACAAATAATAACAACAATAATAATAAAATCTGTAACAATACATATATAAGTAATATATGTGAAAGTAAAATATAACTGTTAAATAAATAAGTAAAGTGCATGCTCTCAATAAATGAGAAGGCAAAGTGCATGTCAAGTCAGTTGATGGTATCATAGTATCACAAAGGATGGAGAAACACATTTCTTAGGTATACTACATAAAGAGAAACAAAGTGCTTCGGTCCAGCAGGAGGAGTTGACCATAGTTATTTATATTATTTAACTTATATCTACTGCATCTTTTATGTATTATGTTTTATATATTCAGTCAGTTGGCTGACAAGTAGATATTTGATATATATGGTTTCTCATTTAATGTATTTATAATTATCCTCTTATATACTTGCCCTTGTATTTACCTGATATACTGTTTATAATGTTTATACATTCATCTCCTCCTGCTATCTTGTCGCCTTAGTTCTTGCTCACTGTACCTGTATAAAAGATCTTTTACATTTTCTTACATTTTGTAAATAAAGATTTATATTTATTTACTAGGTATGACTATATATCTTGTGAATAGGTTCTATTTTGGCATTTACTATAGCCATTTTTCTTATAAATTTTTTGCTGGTTTAGTGTGATCTATATTATTTTGTATTATCATTTTGCACCACTTTTTGTTTTGGCTTCAATAGGTTGGGAGTACTTGCTACATTATCTGTTGACTCAGTTAAAAATTGGTTAATTTGCTTGACTGCTGCCTTCCTTGGTTGTGGAACACATTTATAAGCTGCATCTCAGGAATAGAACCCTGATTCTCCATTGCCTGTCTGTATTCTTCAAACCTGCCTGTGGGCAATTTGAGAATGAATGGATGAGAGTCAATCCAGTTTCTTCAGTTCGTGTTTCACTGGGTCCCCCCTTAATCATGACCTTAGTTCGAACAAACAAGAAAATAGAAACAGAGTACAATTCCATTATCCCTAGTTGAAGTATTCAGGCATGGTTGCCTGCTTTGAACAATAATGTTTTCAAGGGAAACACTTCAGACCCACCGGATTTTAAGATAAGAGCATTGGAGAGGTGTCCCAAAGCAAAGGGGTTGGGACTGACAGTGAAAATTGTAACTGGATTGCTGGTGGAAAGCCTTGCTGAGGACCGCCAGCTCGATTCAAGATCATACTACTAGCTTTTCATCAGCTTTCTCATTGAAATGTGAAAACATGCTCTGTGGATGAAATTTACTATAATCTTATGTGGGGGTATTTTTCAGTATACTCTGAGGCTGGAATTTTTTTTAACTTCTTCTGTGGGGGTATTATGCATCATGCTCTGTGGCTGAATTTTTAAGGGCTCAAAAAAAGGTTGCATAATCATCTAATCCTGACTGGTGCTAAGGGCCCTATCTCAGGCATGGTTGCCTGCTTTGACCAGTAATTTTTTCAAGTTTAACTCTTCAGGATTCAAGATCTATGTTTTCCTCAGAGGCATTTACAGTACATACAGTAATGTTACATAATTTTTGAGCATTTGAGTTATCATGCCTCATTCTCTGTGGCTCAAATTTGGTTTAAGCTTATGTGGGGGTATTGTTTCCTTTGCTCTCCTTGCTTTGTGTATGAAATTTGAAATCTTCTTCCGTCATTGGTGGTACACCTCTGTTCTTGATACAAGCAGATCTAGCTTCACCATTAAATCATATGTATTTGATATGTCAATAAAGTAGTAATGTAGCTTTCTATGGTGCTATTACGAAATCATATAAATTTTTACTTTGGGTAATCAGTATCTACTTAGACTTCTGGATATAGCTCATTGTCATGTCTCTCTAGAGGGATTTCTGCAAGTAAACATAATATTTCCTTGGCAGCAGGGTTCTCTGAGATTATTAGTAAAGGATGTAATTTGAATGTTGTTGGTACTTATCCTATTAATGATAATGAATTTATAAAAAACTTATACATTTCTTTATTCAGAGCATTTGCCCTTTGGATTTGAGATTCAATCACTACAAGCATGAAAGTTCGTAAACGTAGGCATTAGAGACAATCAACTTTCTTAAATAGTTGAAATCACTTGACTTGGCAAATACAAAAATCAGTCATCTGCAAGAATTATAAAATACACAAATAATGGAAAAGTTTTATTAATTTATCTCTCAATGCATTTATAAGGAGGATTTTATCCTAAAAAGAAAAAGATAAATAAAACTCCTCCATCCAGCAATATTTCAGATGATTTCACACTATAATTCTACTTATTTGTTTAAACGCTAACTGAAAAGCTTACAAAATTCATTATTTTCCCATCATAGTTGCTTGCAAACATGTATATATAATTTTCAAGAAATAAAGTTTTAAATATGTGTAACAAGACAAAGCCAAATGCTATTTTTCAAAGAAAATACGAAGTAAATTCTGACTTCATTGGCTAAGTGTAGAGATGTGTTCTGGAGGAAAAAAAATGATGGATACATTCTGAAATGAACATCAAACTGTGTCAGATTTAAAATGATTGATTTTTTTCCTTGCAACTAAATATAATCTTAGCTATACAGGTGCTTTGGGATAGAAGCACTGATTAAGTGTTCAGGGACAGATGCTGGAAAACAAGTCTATGTCACTTGTTACAGACTAGACAGAATAAAAAATAAGCTATGACTATAAAGTGATTATAATCAGTCCTTCCTAATAGTCACCTTTTAAATGGCTGACTATCTAAACTTGTCATCCCAATCTTTTATATATAGGAATATTTTAAAATAAATTGCATAATAGATTACTTAGTATAGTATTAATACATCTATTTATTACTCTTTTTTTGTGGAGATGGCTATTATTGGAAAGTCATTTTGCTTCTCTTTTCCCTTTATATCTAGCTGGTTAGTCCCACAGCTTATCTGATCTGTCTTTATACTGTACATAATGCGTCACATTCCCATTAAAAGGGGGGGCTAAAGTATTTGCTTTACTACGTGCTGTTTCAACACAGTTGCTCATAATACCATTGTTTCTATATAATAATAATAATCATTATTTTTATATAGCGCTAGCATATTCCGCAGCGCTTTACAGTTTGCACACATTATCGTCGCTGTCCCCGATGGGGCTCACAGTATAGATTCCCTATCAGTATGTTTTTTTTTTTGGAGTGTGGGAGGAAACCGGAGTGCCCGGAGGAAACCCACGCAAACACGGGGAGAACATACAAACTCCTTGCAGATGTTGTCCTTGGTGGGATTCCAGAGAAATCCACATTTCTCTTACATGTAAAATGAGCTGCTCAGGACTATGGGCCGGACACTGATCTGCATGAGAGTCTGCCTCCAGAGATTATTAGAAATAAAATTGGGCATTACTAGTGTGAGGCATACAACTAACACAGAACAGTAGAACTGATCTTTTTCTCCTTAAAAACATTAGCAGCTGCAGCTCTCACAGCTCTACTGTATTACAACAATATTACAACCCTGTCCTGTTTGCCTGTGAGATGGAAGCTGAGAGAAACCTGCAGATGTGTCAGTTATAATCACACACAGCTCTACAGTGAGATCAGGAGCAGAGAGCGGTCATTACACATCTCACTGGTAACTCCTTCATGTAAAATTAGCTCTGGAGGCAGATTCTCATACAGATCAGTGTCCGGCCCATAGCCTGAAGCAGCTCACCTACATATAAGAAAAAACATGGATTTCTCTGGAATAAGAAATCTGATCGCAGCTATCAAGATATCATTTAATCTCGCTTCCCATGACCTACATGCCCATATAGATAGCTTAAGAGTAGAGTTGAGCGATACTTTCCGATATCCAAAAGTATCGGATCGGAATGGTATCGCCGATACACAAGAAATATCGTCGATACCCGATACCGATACCGGAAATCCAATGTAAGTCTATGGGAAAAAAATATCGGAATTAAAAAAAGCCCATTCTTGCCTTGTTGGTTAATTGTACATGAAGGAAAACAACATAGAGTAATGTAGAATGTATTGGGGGAGGTTGAGGAGACATTAAAGGCATAGATATTTAACCCAATCAAATGGAATAGCATTAATATTTTTTTTTTGTAAAGATGTTCGCATTGACTAACAAATTGACAATGTTGTTAACCTTTTTTCTATTTTGGCAAATATGTATGTTTCACAACTTCCATGCTCTTCACCTTTTTAACTTTTGCCACACTTTCTCCTTCATAATCTTCAGCAGCATCATCTTTTTCATCAAATTATTCTTCATCTTCACCTTCTTTATCTTCTTCTTAAACTTATTGCTATTCATCTTTTTGTTAACATTACTCATATTGTTCTTATTAAACTATTATTCTTCTTCATATTCTACTTCATCTTCATCATATTCTTATTTGTGACAGAGATTCCTGTACTTGTAATCTGTAAAAGTATGAATTTTTCATCCTTGCGTTCTTGCTGTCACAAAAGATTTAAATTACAACAGTATTTGTCCGTGTTCAGTTTAGCCTGCAGCAGCAAGCATTTTCCAGGGACACCACGAGGAGGAACGGACTCACCCCCATACACTGCTTAGTCTTCTTCTGCTTATAATTTAGAGCATATATTTTGCTCTTCATTTTGGTCTTATACTTCATGTTCTTATGCTTTTTCATCTTCTGCTTATTGTTCTTCTGTCTCTTGTTCTGTATCTTGTAGTTTGTCTTAACCTTCTTTGTCCTGTTGGTGATCTTCTTCTGGGTAATCTTTTATTTCTTCTTTGTGATGGTGTCCAGGCTGGTTGGCTTCATGCTCGTCGTCCTTGTGGTCGTCATCTTCTTCGGGGTGGTCATCAGGGTCGTCGTCTTCATTGTTGGAGATCCATAGTGATTACCCAACAAAACATTTAAAAAATATTCAATTTGTAAATGTAGCTGAAGGTACAAGAAGGCTGACTAACTTCTGAGAACCAGCTGACGTTACTGGAACCCGGACGGGTATCAGATGGTACAAGAGACAATGGAAGTAACGAGGACCAGCTGACTGTGCTGGAACCCGGAGGGGCAGCAGAAGGAAAAGAGCCAATGGCACAACCGAGGACCAGCTGACGTTACTGGGACACGCTTACTAAGCAGGAGGTACCTGTGCTCCAAAGCACTACCAAGGACCAGCAGACATTGCTGGAACTCGGATACCGAGATGGAGGCACCTAGGCCAAAGGCACTGCGGAGAACCAGTTGACTGTACTGGAACCCGGACGGGTAGCAGAAGGCACCCATGAAAATGTAAGTTGACAGTCCGCAAGCCGTCCGCAGTTACCGAATCACACAGTCCTACAGTGGGTGCTTGTCCTATTGTCACAACGGAAACAGCCTTTATTTACATATCCTACAGCACACATAGGAATGACCTAAACTGCAGGCACCATATAGTCGGCTAATTAGAATGCAACACGACAGGACAACTTATTGGAGGCTAATTGACATTGACACTGCCAGGAAACAGCTGTCGTGCTGTAACCAGGCTGGGCAGGAGTCAGTACCCGTGCCAAGTACTTCCGAGCAACAACTGGCGGTGTTGGAGCCCACGGATGAGAAGAGAACAGGGTGGAGGCAGCAGGACTTTTTGCCGTACACACAGCAGGGGAACAGCTGACATTACTGAACCCCAGTAACACAGGAGCAAGTGTTGACTGTGCTAACAGCACTTCCAGGCAAGACATTGGTTGCAAACACTATAGAAGTACACAAAGGGGCCTTTCACACCTAGTGAACAGTTGTGTGCAGTGTTCACTGCAGTCTCTGTGGAATAACCACACTTAGGCCTTATAACTTTTCAGACTTTCTTTATCAATCTACCAAGATGAAGAAGGCAGGGAGTAAGGCACGTGGTCGTGGCCGTGCAGTTTCAGCAGGGAGAGGACGTGTGGATTCTGTGGCTGCTGCCGCCCCCAGTGACACAGCATCCACAAGTTTTCCCAGTGAGCGTTCCTTTATGCGCACTTTTGTAGGAGGTCGGCGTACCCCCCTGCTGCGGGAAGAACAAATTGAAGCCGTTGTTGGTTGGATGTCAGCCAATGCATCGACTTCAATTGCTTTCACCTCCTCTCAGGACCACAGCACTGTTGAGCAACTATCTGTCTCTTCACCGCCTGCCAAATTGCCCAGGCAGTCAGAGAGTTCTGTACAGGAGCCAGCTGAGTGTCAGCTTCTGTTCTCAGAATCTGTTGGCTTGCAAACAGGGGCCCAGCCAAGCAGCATTCTGGAATGTGAAGAAGAGGGAGTATGCAGTGATGCACAACAGCTGTGTCTCTCTGAATCTGAAGAGGCGGGTGAGACAGTGCCGATGGTCAGCACACCGCAGAACGCATCTGATGATGATGAGACTCAGGTGCCAGTTTCTGTTGAGCATGGTGCTGGCCAGACCACCCAACAGCAGCAGGTGTTGGAAGAGGGTAGTGAAGATGATGAGGTCCAAGACCCAACATGGCGTGAGGAACAGGAAGGTGGTGGGAGCAGCTCAGAGGAATAATAATAATATTTATTTATATAGCGCCATCATATTCCGCAGCGCTTTACAGTTTAGCAGTTTCAGAACACAAGTCATAAGTAACAACGTTAACAATACAATAATTAAAGCAAAATAAGTCGCCCCTGCTCGTGACAGCTTACAATCTACAATGAGGGTGGGGGAGCTACAAAGTATAGGTGTTTATATACAATGGTGCATTTACAATGATGGTCCAGCCATCTTAAGGGAGTGAGGGATGGAGATAGTGAATGGGCTAGACACACACACACACACTTACACAGAATACATAGAATGACTTTGATTAGTGAATGTGATAGGCCGCTCTGAACAAATGTGTTTTGAGGGAGCGCCTGAAACCATGCAAATTGTGGATAGTCCTAATTTCTTGGGGTAGAGCATTCCAGAGGATTGGCGCAGCGCGGGAGAAGTCTTGGAGTCGGGAGTGGGAGGTACGGATTAGTGCAGAGGTTAGTCGAAAGTCGTTTGCAGAGCGCAGCAGTCGGTTAGGCCGATAGATAGAAATGAGGGAGGAGATGTAGGGGGGTGCTGCACTGTGGATAGCTTTATGGGTGAGAACCAGTACTTTGAATTGGATACTATAATGAATGGGCAGCCAGTGTAAGGACTGGCGAAGAGCGGACGCGTCCGAGTACCGATTAGCCAGATGGATTACCCTGGTTGCTGCATTAAGGATGGACTGGAGAGGGGATAGTCGAGTAATGGGGAGGCCAAGTAATAGAGCGTTGCAGTAGTCCAGGCGGGAGTGGATCAATGCTACAGTGAGGGTTTTTGTTGTTTCCATGGTGCGAAAAGGGCGGATTCTAGAGATGTTCTTTAGGTGTAGGCGGCAAGAGCGGGCAAGAGATTGTATATGGGAGGTGAAGGAGAGATTGGTGTCAAACATAACACCCAGACAGCGAGCCTGCTGCCGGGGTGTTATTATGGTGCCGCCCACGGAGAGGGATATGTCAAATTTAGGGAGGTTAGTGGACGGCGGGAGCAGAAGAAGTTCAGTTTTTGAGAGGTTGAGTTTCAGATAGAGAGCGACATGATGTTGGAGACTGCGGACAGACAGTCGGTGGCGTTCTGTAGTACAGCGGGGGTGAGGTCGGGGATGACGTGTATAGTTGTGTGTCATCAGCATAAAGATGGTACTGAAAGCCAAATCTGCTGATGGTCTGTCCAATTGGGGCTGTGTAGAGAGAGAAAGAGAAGGGGGCCAAGGACTGAGCCCTGGGGTACACCGACAGTGAGAGGAAGAGAAGATGACGTGGAGCCAGAGAACAAAACACTGAAGGAGCGGTCAGAAAGATAGGAGGAGAACCAGGAGAGAACAGTGTCCTTAATACCTAGTGAGTGGAGCCTAGACAGTAGGAGACTGTGGTCAACCGTGTCGAAAGCTGCAGAAAGGTCGAGAAGAATGAGCAAAGAGTGGTCACCGTTACGTTTTGCTGTAATAAGGTCATTGCTCACTTAGATGACGGCAGTTTTTGGCGAATGTAGGGGGCGTAAGCTGGACTGTGAAGGGTCTAGGAGGGAGTGATTGGAGAGGTAACGGGTGAGGCGGGAGAAGACTAGGCGCTCCAAAAGTTTAGAGATGAAGGGGAGATTGGAGACCGGTCTGTATTTGTTTGTGCAGGAAGGGTCGAGAGCGGGTTTATTTTTTAGTGGAGTAATGATGGAGTGTTTGAAGGCAGATGGGAAAATGCCAGAGGAGAGTGAGAGATTAAAGATTTTAGTTAGGTGAGTTGTGACAACTGGAGAGAGAGACTGGCGGAGATGTGAGGGAATGGGGTCGGTAGTGCATGTAGTCGGACGAGAGGAAGAGAGGAGTCTGGACTCTGGAGACTTCTTCTTCTGTGATGGATCAAATGTGGAAAGTTAGCCAGGGGAACAGCAGGGTGGGATGGGAGTCACAGCCCTTGGTGGTTGAGAGCAGATTTCCTGACGGATAGTATATATTTTTATATAAAATGGGAGGCCAGGTCGTCAGCACAAATGTCTGTGATAGGGGCTTGTGCTTTTGGCCTGAGGAGGGAGTGAAAAGTGTCAAACATTTCCTTGGGGTTGTTGGCTAGTGAGGAGATCAGGGTGGTGAAGTAGGTTTGTTTGGCGAGGTGAAGGGCAGCATTATAAGTTCTTAACATGAATTTAAAGTGGATGAAGTCTTGTGGTGTGCGGGTTTTTCTCCAAAGGCGTTCAGCACTCCTAGAGCATCGCTGAAGAAGTTGAGTTTGCAATGTGAGCCAGGGCTGTTTTACTGTGTGTTTGGAAGTTCTGAGGGTGAGCGGCGCTACTTGGTCAAGGGTGCTTCTAAAGGTGTCATTGTAGTGATGAACAGCCAGATCAGGACAGGAAAAAGAGGAGATTGGGGATAGTGATGAGTGTAGGGAATCTGAAAGTGTCTGAGGGTTAATGGCTTGTAGATTTCTGAATGTGTGGTAGGTAGGAGTGCGCTGGGGTGGTGGAGGATTTGTGAGCGTGAAGGAGAGAATGTTGTGGTCAGACAGTGGAAGCGGTGAGTTATTTAGGTGGTAGATTGAACAGAGGCGGACAAAGACCAGGTCAAGGGTGTTACCATCCTTGTGTGTCTCAGAGGTTGAAAGCTGTGAGAGGCCTAGAGAAGTGGTTAGTGATAGAAGGAAGATAGAGGAAGACATTGCCCCAAAGGTACAAACAGGAGGGAGAGTTAGGCTGCAGACTCGGTTGCCTGTAGCCTCCATTTTGCCACCTGTTCGGAGCAGTTGTCTTCCAAAAGTCAAAACGTGCGCTCCTAGGACTTGCACTGCGTGGTCCTTTTTTGACACACTTGCAGATGATATTTGCTATGTCAAATGCAAGCTGTGTAATCAAAAAGTAAAAAGAGGTAAAAGTGTCAGTAACCTCAATACCACTAATATGTGGAAACATGTGCGGACAAAGCACGTAGTTGAGTTACAAAGACACACTGGAGATGTAGGCCAACCTACAGCAGCACCTACATCTTCAGGTTGTGTTGAAGCCTCTTCATCGAGCTCACACACTGCTGGTTCTGCTTCCTCACAGGATCGCCATGGAAGAACCTCGGTCACTGTTGTCCAGAGACAAAGTGTTATTCCACACACAGCAGCAAGTTCCCTGTCATCCTCACACTTCCAGGCCGCAAAACAGCCATCGGTAGCACAGGCATGGGATAAAAGACGGCCATACTCGGCAAACCATCCACGAGCACAGGCTCTGAATGCTGGCATTGCAAAAACTCCTGTCCCTTGAAATGCTGTCATTCAGGCTGGTGGAGACTGACAGTTTCCGTAACTTAATATCATTGTCAGTCCCACAATACAATGTGCCAAGCCGATTTCATTTCAGCAGGCAAGCCGTCCCTGGTCTGCAAAAGCATGTTGAGGGAAAAATTAAACATGCGCTAGTAAACGCCCTCAGTAGCAAGGTCCACCTGACCACCGATGCGTGGACCAGTACCCATTGTTATGATCTGCTACAAGCACTAAGGAAAGAAGGGAATTCTGTCCCTACAATAGAACTAAGCTTAATCCCTACGATGTAAGGGGGAACCTGATCCTGCGACCAGACCCGCTAAAGTCCTCAGCTAGTCTGAACGAAGACCTATAGTTGCGAGGGAGGAATCCTTACAAGATCTAGGGACTGGGAGAAAAGGTGGACACCTCCTAACAGAAATTGTAGCAGGGATAATTAAACAGAAAACAAAATACTTTGAGATCCGAAGATCAAGCAAAACTGACTGAGTAAGGCACCTAAGCACCCGGCTAGCTTAACAGTAGATAATACAATGAAGTCAAGCAAAGCCAGAAGGGTGGAGCCAGGCAAAATAGGGAAAAAAGTTCATGTGACCATAAAACTGAAACAAAACCTAACAAGAGGGTTCTAACACCCATGGCCAGGGACGATAACTTTTCCTCACTGCCCATTGGGTCAATGTTGTGGAGCCGGGTACTGATCTTGCGAGTGGCGCTGTACGTGTTCTGCCAACTCCAAGGATTGCAGGAATCAAGTCTGTACACATTGACTCCTCCTCCTACTCCAGTTCCTCAGAATCATCGCTGTAGGAGCCGTCACGATCTACCTCCACATGGACCGTGAACGCTTACCTGTTGCGAGCGATATGAGCACAGCCGTGTCCAAACGTCAACAGGCCGTCCTGAAATTAATTTCCATGTGGAATCGAAGCCACACAGCGCAGGAGCTCTGGAATGCCATCAAGCAGGAGAGTGACGTGTGGTTTTTGGCAGCGAATCTCCAGCCAGGCTTGGTAGTGTGTGACAATGACTGAAATCTGGTGGCAGCTCTGGGCCTTGGCAACCTCACTCACATACCATGTCTGTCACATGTGCTCAACTTGGTCGTGCTGAGTTTTTTGAGGGACTATCCGGATCTTGATTAGTGTTGAGCGATAGTGCTCGATATCTAAAAATATCGTATCGAAATTGTATCGCCGATAGCACTAAATATCGTCGATATCCGATTTCGATACCGGAAGTCCAATGTAAGTCTATGGGAACAAAATATCGCAACTAAAAAAAACCTTTATTTCCTTGTAAACACTAAATATACACACATAGAATACATATATATATATATATATATATATATATACACATGTCATTGTGACATATATATATACATATATGTATAGTTTATACACTTCTACATAGTAAAATATCCTCTGATTCAATTGCCGGGTAAAGCCAGCTTCTGTGAAAAGACAGAAGCACCCGACATGAAATGACACTTGGTGTACATAGGGTTAACCATGTCTTTTCATGTCGTTTGCAATCTGATTTGCACAAACAATTACATCAGTCTATGTGTGCAAAATTTCACACCTGTAGGGGTTAATTAAAGGTGTAAATTCGTTGTAAAAAAAACGGACTTTTTTGCTACGAATTTACACCTTTAATTAACCCCTACAGGTGTGAAATTTTGCACACTTACACTCATGTAATTGTTTGTGCAAATCAGATATCAAACTACATGAAAATACATGGTTAACTCTATGTAAACCAAGTGTCATTTCATGTCGGGTTCTGCATTTTCACAAAAGCCGGCAATTGAATTAGCGGCTATTATACTATGTAGAAGTGTATGAACTATAAATATAAATATATATATATGTGTCACAAATTCAATGACATGTATATATATATATATGAGGTGTAAAATTGCTGAAAAAAAATGCGTGGGCTCCCGCCCTATTTTCGCAACCAGACAGACAAAGCCAGTGAGTGGGGGCAGATAATAATAGCCCAGAGAGGGACCATTATTTTTGGCCCCCCCCGGCTACTAACATCTGCCCCCAGACACCCCAGAAAGGGCAAATCTCTAATTAGATTTGCCCTTTCTGGCACTTTGCCCGTCTATTCCCATTGCCCTGTAGCGGTGGCGAATGGGTTAATAAAGGGGTTAAAATGACCTTGCAATTGAAAGGTCACTTTAAGCCAGGTTAACAATTGAGAGCTGTCAATCAGACAACTATCAATTATTAATCCTATTGTATGAAAGAAAAATCAAACACACACACTTTAATAAAAAAGAAGTTTAATGAAATAATCACACAGTTTTTGACCATATTTTATTTACCTGCTAAAACCATTTCCTGTAATAAAAATAAAATAATAAAGCAAAATTATTCTTACCAATCCGATGTACAGCCAGGTCCCACGGTGTAATCCATCAGAAAGGGTTAATGTTTACTGCAGGGACCGCAGCTAATGCTGCAGCCTCACAGTAAACCCCCAAATGAATGAGTTCCTCTCCTGGCTGACAGGAGAGGAAGTGGAAAGCTTAATTGATTGCTTTCCACTTTCACTTCAGGTCAGCCAGGGACACAATCAGTGACGTCAGAGGGAACTGGTTAACAAAAATAGGGGATCCCCTCGAAAAAAAATGGCGTGGGGTCCCCCCTATTTTTGTTAACCAGCCAGATGAAGCAGACCGCTGAGGCCTGGTTTTTCAGGCTGGTAAGGATCCAATATCCATGGACCTTGCAAGCCTGATAATACCAGGCCACAGCAGTCTGCATATCTTGGCTGATTAACAAAAATAGGGGATCCCCTCGAAAAAAATTGGCATGGGGTCCCCCTATTTTTGTTAACCAGCCAGATGAAGCAGACCGCTGAGGCCTGGTTTTTCAGGCTGGTAAGGATCCAATATCCATGGACCTTGCAAGCCTGATAATACCAGGCCACAGCAGTCTGCTTAGCTTGGCTGGTTAACAAAAATAGGGAATCCCCTCGAAAAAAAAAACGGCGTAGGGGTCCCCCTATTTTTGTTAACCAGCCAAGTAAAATGCAGACTGCTGCGGCCTGGTATTAAAAGACTGTCAAGGCCCATGGATTTTGGCCCTCAACAGCCTGATAATACCAGGCTACAGCAGCCCCACATTTGGCGCATCAAAAGATGTGCCAATTGTGGCACTTTACCCGGCTCTTCCCACTTGCCCTGTAGCGGTGGCAAGCGGGGTAATAAGGGGTTAATGTCACTGTTGATTGCACGGTGACAATAAGCCCGGTTAATAACGGAGAGGTGTCAATAAGACACCGAACCATTATTAATCCCAAAGTTATTAAATGCATAAAAAAAAGACAAAGCAAGAAAAAAGTATTTTAATGAAATAAAAGAGACAACACAGTTTTCATTTCTTTTATTGTACTCTCATTCCTGCGACGCCATCGATCTCCTGTAAAAAAAGAAAAAAAACAAACCAACAGTATACCACCTGTCCGACGCAGTCCATAACGACAGTCCCACGACGATCCAGCTCTGCTACATCGCAATGACAGGCAGAGGCTGTCATCGCGACGCAGCACAGCTGATTACCTGCTTCCCCGGCGGTGACGTCATCGGACTGACTGCTTTACGGCCGGGATTACCCAGCAGTCACTGCAGTTATCGCGAGAAACTGCATGTGACCGCCGGGGAGAAGAGGATGGCGGCCATGAAGCAGTCCAGGACGTGACCGCCGGAGATCTTCTGCCAGGTAAGTGCCGTTGACTCCTGACAGACCCGACCGACGGACACTGACAGTGACAGACCCGACCGACGGACACAGACAGTGACAGTGACAAATCCGATTCCGGTATTCGATAAGACGAAAATATCGAAACGAATTATCGAAAGGCCGATAGAGCTAATATCGGCCGATAGCCGATATTTACATTATCGTATCGCTCAACACTAATCTTGATGCACTGCTGCACAAGGTACGCCTAGAGTGCGCTCACTTGCGACGTTCCAGCATGGCCAGATTGCTGATTGCAGCTCTGCAACGCAGATTTCGCCTTCCTGAACATCGCATCATATGTCACGTACCCACCAGGTGGAATTCGACATTACATATGTTGAAGCGGTTGTGTGAGCAGCAGCCAACAGTAATGGAGTATCAGCTGCATCAGGCGCAATCAACTCGCAATTTGCGCCGTTCACACTTCACCACTACTGACTGGGCCTCTATAATAATAATAATAATAATCTTTATTTATATAGCGCCAACATATTCCGCAGCGCTTTACAGTTTAACAGTTTCAGAACACAATGATAAGTAACAACGTTAACAATACAATAATAAAAGCAATATAAGCCGCCCCTGCTCGTGACAGCTTACAATCTACAATGAGGTGGGGGAGATACAAAGTACAGGTGTTTATATACAATGGTGTATTTACAATGATGGTCCAGCCATTTTGAGGGAGTGATGGATGGATGGAGATAGTGAATGGGCTACACACACAGACTTACACATAGAATGACTTTGATTAGTGAATGTGATAGGCCGCTCTGAACAAATGTGTTTTGACGGAGCGCCTGAAACCATGCTAATTGCGGATAGTCCTAATTTCTTGGGGTAGAGCATTCCAGAGGATTGGCGCAGCATGGGAGAAGTCTTGTATTCGGGAGTGGGAGGTACGGATTAGTGCAGAGGTTAGTCGAAGGTCGTTTGCAGAGCGCAGCAGTCGGTTAGGCCGATAGATAGAAATGAGGGAGGAGATGTAGGGGGGTGCTGCACTGTGGAGAGCTTTGTGGGTGACAACCAGTACTTTGAATTGGATACTATAATGAATGGGCAGCCAGTGTAAGGACTGGCGAAGGACTCTATGAAGGACATCTGCCACATTTTGCGTGCGTTTGATGAGACAACGCAGATGGCGAGTGCAGATGATGCACTAGTCAGCCTGACTGTCCCCCTTATCTGCCTGCTTCAAAAAAACAATGCAAGCACTAAGGGATGAGGTTTTGGAAGAGGTGGAGGATGAGGAGTCACAAATTCCATCACCTTCTGGACAGTCAGCGCAACGTGGTTCCTCACAAAGGACTGGGCAGGGCTCACTTTGTGAGGAGGATGAGGAGGAGTCAATGGAGGAGGAAGACATCGCTCCAGAGGGAGGTACACAACGCTCTAGTCAGTATGCATAGCGAGGGTGGGGTGATGCAGAGCAGGCAGAGATGACGCCTCTTGCAGGGACAGCGTTTCTTGGCCAGTTGGGAGTCTGCAGCACATGGTTGATTTCATGCTGCAGTGCCTGAGAAACGACCGCCGCATCGCCCACATTCTCACCACGTCTGATTATTGGGTGTCCACCCTCCTAGACCCTCGCTACCGGGACAACTTACAAAGCCTCATCACACCGTTGAACCGGGAGCGTAAAATGCGGGAGTACCAAGATACACTGGTGCAATCCATAATGTTCTCCATTCCAGCCGAGAGCACTGCTGCTACTACTGCTTTACAAAGCAGCTCTGTGCGTCGAGGCAGTGGAGACAGCTCTGCAACAAGAGGGAGCACAAGCAGCGCCTCTGCACAGGGCAAGATGTTATGATTTGGTAGCTGAGGAGAGCAGGCAAAAAAGGCAATACACCAGAGAGGTTGGAATCTATGGGATTGCAGTACCCTGACTAACCACCACAACTAAAGGCAGCCGTGGAGCGTACCTACGTTGGTCCTAGACGCCTCGTCACAGCCTGAGAAGCTAACTACACCTAAAGATAGAAAGAGGAAAGCTATCTGCCCCAGAGCAGATCCACAAAGAACATAGAAAGCCCCCAAACATGTAATGGCGGTTAGACAAGAGGAAATACTGACACAGACAGAAAATAGTATGAGCAAATGTTGGGGCCCAAACTTCATAAATAGAAAAGGATAGGAAGGGCACTTTCTGCAATCACAAAAAACCCTGAAAAGTACCAACTCTACTAATTACAAAAACACCTGAGATCACACGACCTCTACCACCTTAATTAGTTCTCTGGTGTAACAAAAACTAAACAGCAGCCACAGAAAAAACTGGAAAAGGAAAATGAACAAACAACAGTGGCTGAACTAAACTGAGAGGAGCACAAACCCCCAAGGGGACCCGGCAGACCCCCACAGAAGTGCAGGACAAAATGCCAAAAAAAAAAAACTAAAAGAAGAAAATGTCTTATCTGTTAGCAAAAGATGCAGGCACGAAACAGCAAGCTACAAAGTGTACAGGAATCAAAGATGAGACCAGAACAATTGATCACCGTCAACCCTGATGGGAGGGAACCTCCCTTATATAAGACCAGTCAGTAACACCTGATCTCCAATCTTCACAATCTTCATTGGATAGTTCAGTACTGTTTGTAACCACCAGAGGGAGCTTCTGCTCAGAATTCATTTCTATCACATTCACAACAGCAAGACCAGTATGTTCCAAATGTGGCTAAGTTTTGTGGCAGCGCCACCAATGTCTACACCATCCGAGACAGCTCCAGTCAGCAGGAGGCAAAGTTTCCATAAGATGGTGACAGACTACATGTCTTGGCCTCTCAGTGTACTCCCAGATGTCTCTTCCCCATTCAAGTTTTGGGTCTCTAAGCTAGATACATGGCCAGAGCTTAGCCAGTATGCATTGGAGGTGCTGGCTTGCCTGCTGCCAGTGTATTATCGGAGCGCTTCTTTAGTGCTGCAGGTGGTGTACTAACAGACCGTAGCATGCGACTATCCTCCGTTAATGTAGACCGGCTTAGTTTTCTGAAAATGAACAAGGCATGGATCTCGCATGAATTTGCCTGTCCGGTTTCAGATTAAATAACTGGTTGGCAATGTTATCCATGTCTCCTGTTATGTTCATCTTTCTACCACCTGAACTCTACTCTCTGGGCTACAACACTGCCAGTTGCTGCTCACAAGTGTTGGATGCACAGATCAAAAAAATCGCTGATGTGTTTGTGGGGTTCAGTAACGCCTGCTGTTCCCCTGCTGTGTGTCCGGCAAAAATTACTGCTAGCTAGCTACACATGTTGAAAAAAACATGACATGTTAAAGTGGCTACTGCTACACATAGATAAGAGGCTACACCCTTATTTCTAAACTGTAAACAAGTGAAACGTCACCTTTAAAACCATAAAATTATTAGTCTTTGTCACAAATCTGTAACAAAATAATTGTGACATATTACTGCAGATATCCACATGTGGAACACAAATGCTAACACAAAAGCCTACTTATGCTATAGGGTACTGATGGTGAAGCTTGTCACTCCATAACTTAGACAAATCCAACGCACATCATGCCTCAAATGCTGCAATAGAAGTAAAAGAAAACTGACTGGCACATCCAAACCAGTGTGAATTAGGTGCAAACAAGGAGCAGCTACCTCCATAGACAATATACAAAAAAAGGTTGCACTCTATCGTGCCAAAGCAAGTCAATGTGAAATATGAAACATGAATAGCAATATGGCTTTTGAATATTAGAAAAAAATGAATGAGACGCTTTGCACAAAATTTGGCCAAATAATGCCTGCCCATACACCAACGTCAAGGTGGTCTCAGAACGTATGGGTCCCTGCCTATGTGAACATACCTCTATTAGGCTGATATCTGAATTCCTGGGTGAATGTGGACACCTCTGTCAGTAAAGCTTGCCTTTTCTGGGTGAGCAGGAACCTGCTATGATTAAAATCACCATATGGTGATGGGCGGAGTGCTCGGTCAGTAAGCTAACATAGAAGTAAAAGAAAACTGACTGGCACATCCAAACCAGTGTGAATTAGGTGCAAACCAGGAGCAGTTACCTCCATAGACAATATACAAAAAAAGGTTGCACTCTATCGTGCCAAAGCAAGTCAATGTGAAATATGAAACATGAATAGCAATATGGCTTTTGAATATTAGAAAAAAATGAATGAGACGCTTTGCACAAAATTTGGCCAAATAATGCCTGCCCATACACCAACGTCAAGGTGGTCTCAGGACGTATGGGTCCCTGCCTATGTGAACATACCTCTATTAGGCTGATATCTGAATTCCTGGGTGAATGTGGACACCTCTGTCAGTAAAGCTTGACTTTTCTGGGTGAGCAGGAACCTGCTATGATTAAAATCACCACATGGTGATGGGTGGAGTGCTCGGTCAGTAAGCTAACATAGAAGTAAAAGAAAACTGACTGGCACATCCAAACCAGTGTGAATTAGGTGCAAACCAGGAGCAGCTACCTCCATAGACAATAAACAAAAAAAGGTTGCACTCTATCGTGCCAAAGCAAGTCAATGTGAAATATGAAACATGAATAACAATATGGCTTTTGAATATTAGAAAAAAAATGAATGAGACGCTTTGCACAAAATTCGGCCAAATAATGCCTGCCCATACACCAACGTCAAGGTGGTCTCAGAACGTATGGGACCCTGCCTATGTGAACATACCTCTATTAGGCTGATATCTGAATTCCTGGGTGAATGTGGACACCTCTGTCAGTAAAGCTTGCCTTTTCTGGGTGAGCAGGAACCTGCTATGATTAAAATCACCACATGGTGATGGGCGGAGTGCTCGGTCAGTAAGCTAACATAGAAGTAAAAGAAAACTGACTGGCACATCCAAACCAGTGTGAATTAGGTGCAAACCAGGAGCAGCTACCTCCATAGACAATATACAAAAAAAGGTTGCACTCTATCGTGCCAAAGCAAGTCAATGTGAAATATGAAACATGAATAGCAATATGGCTTTTGAATATTAGAAAAAAATGAATGAGACGCTTTGCACAAAATTTGGCCAAATAATGCCTGCCCTTACACCAACGTCAAGGTGGTCTCAGAACGTATGGGTCCCTGTCTATGTGAACATACCTCTGTTAGGCTGATATCTGAATTCCTGGGTGAATGTGGACACCTCTGTCAGTAAAGCTTGCCTTTTCTGGGTGAGCAGGAACCTGCTATGATTAAAATCACCACATGGTGATGGGCGGAGTGCTCGGTCAGTAAGCTAACATAGAAGTAAAAAAACCATAGCAGGTTCCTGCTCACCCAGAAAAGGCAAGCTTTACTGACAGAGGTGTCCACATTCACCCAGGAATTCAGATATCAGCCTAATAGAGGTATGTTCACATAGGCAGGGACCCATACGTTCTGAGACCACCTTGACGTTGGTGTATGGGCAGGCATTATTTGGCCAAATTTTGTGCAAAGCGTCTCATTCATTTTTTTCTAATATTCAAAAGCCATATTGCTATTCATGTTTCATATTTCACATTGACTTGCTTTGGCACGATAGAGTGCAACCTTTTTTTGTATATTGTCTATGGAGGTAGCTGCTCCTGGTTTGCACCTAATTCACACTGGTTTGGATGTGCCAGTCAGTTTTCTTTTACTTCTATGTTAGCTTACTGACCGAGCACTCCGCCCATCACCATGTGGTGATTTTAATCATAGCAGGTTCCTGCTCACCCAGAAAAGGCAAGCTTTACTGACAGAGGTGTCCACATTCACCCAGGAATTCAGATATCAGCCTAATACAGGTATGTTCACATAGGCAGGGACCCATACGTTCTGAGACCACCTTGACGTTGGTGTATGGGCAGGCATTATTTGGCCAAATTTTGTGCAAAGCGTCTCATTCATTTTTTTCTAATATTCAAAAGCCATATTGCTATTCATGTTTCATATTTCACATTGACTTGCTTTGGCACGATAGAGTGCAACCTTTTTTTGCATATTGTCTATGGAGGTAGCTGCTCCTGGTTTGCACCTAATTCACACTGGTTTGGATGTGCCAGTCAGTTTTCTTTTACTTCTATGTTAGCTTACTGACCGAGCACTACAGTAAACAAGATGTGTATCTTCGTACCGTGTTAGCCAGTAGATAGAAAAATATTTAGACTTGAGAGTCCTCAGTGGTTGATACCTTTTAATGGCTAACTGAAAAGATGGTAACAAATTGCAAGCTTTCGAGACTGCGCAGGTCTCTTCATCAGGCTGAACTAATACAAAATCTGAAGAATCACATATTTATTTTACTGTGTCCTCTTGTGTATAAATATGTGATTCTTCAGATTTTGTATTAGTTCAGCCTGATGAAGAGACCTGCGCAGTCTCGAAAGCTTGCAATTTGTTACCATCTTTTCAGTTAGCCATTAAAAGGTATCAACCACTGAGGACTCTCAAGTCTAAATATTTTTCTACAGTAAACAATGCACACAACTGTTCAGCAGCTGTGAAAGGCCCGTTTGTGTACTTCTATATTGTTTGCAACCAATGTATTGGATAATGATGGAAGCACGTCACACTAATAGATTTGAATTATTTGAAATATAATGTAGCAGCAACAATTAGAGAAAAATGTCAAGGATGAGGCAGTGAGACACGCTCAGCAGAGTACAAGCAGAAGTGTTTGAATAACTAACTGGAGCGGGATCTGCACTCCAAAAATAAGAAACTCTGACTACAGTAAACAATGCACACAACTGTTCAGTAGCTGTGAAAGGCCCGTTTGTGTACTTCTATATTGTTGGCAACCAATGCATTGGATACTGATGGAAGCACATCACACTAATAGATTTGAATTATTTGAAATATAATGTAGCAGCATCAATTAGAGAAAACTGTCAAGGATGAGGCAGTGACACACGCTCAGCAGAGTACAAGCAGCGGTGGTTGAAGAAATAACTTGAGCGGGATCTGAATTCAAAATTGAAACCCTCTGACTACAGTAAACAATGCACACAACTGTTCAGTAGCTGTGAAAGGTCCGTTTGTGTACTTCTATATTGTTTGCAACCAATGTATTGGATACTGATGGAAGCACGTCACACTAATAGATTTGAATTATTTGAAATATAATGTAGCAGCAACAATTAGAGAAAACTGTCAAGGATGAGGCAGTGACACACGCTCAGCAGAGTACAAGCAGCGGTGGTTGAAGAAATAACTTGAGCGGGATCTGAATTCAAAAATTGAAACCCTCTGACTACAGTAAACAATGCACACAACTGTTCAGTAGCTGTGAAAGGTCCGTTTGTGTACTTCTATATTGTTTGCAACCAATGTATTGGATACTGATGGAAGCACGTCACACTAATAGATTTGAATTATTTGAAATATAATGTAGCAGCAACAATTAGAGAAAACTGTCAAGGATGAGGCAGTGACAAACGCTCAGCAGAGTACAAGCAGCGGTGGTTGAAGAAATAACTTGAGCGGGATCTGAATTCAAAAATTGAAACCCTCTGACTACAGTAAACAATGCACACAACTGTTCAGTAGCTGTGAAAAGCCCGTTTGTGTACTTCTATATTGTTTGCAACCAATGTATTGGATAATGATGGATGCACGTCACACTAATAGATTTGAATTATTTGAAATATAAAGTAGCAGCAACAATTAGAGAAAAATGTCAAGGATGAGGCAGTGACACACGCTCAGCAGAGTACAAGCAGCGGTGGTTGAAGAAATAACTTGAGCGGGATCAGAATTCAAAAATTGAAACCCTCTGACTACAGTAAACAATGCACACAACTGTTCAGCAGCTGTGAAAGGTCCGTTTGTGTACTTCTATATTGTTTGCAACCAATGTATTGGACACTGATGGAAGCACGTCACACTAATAGATTTGAATTATTTGAAATATAATGTAGCAGCAACAATTAGAGAAAAATGTCAAGGATGAGGCAGTGACACACGCTCAGCAGAGTACAAGCAGCGGTGGTTGAAGAAATAACTTGAGCGGGATCTGAATTCAAAAATTGAAACCCTCTGACTACAGTAAACAATGCACACAACTGTTCAGTAGCTGTGAAAGGCCCGTTTGTGTACTTCTATATTGTTTGCAACCAATGTATTGGATAATGATGGAAGCACGTCACACTAATAGATTTGAATTATTTGAAATATAATGTAGCAGCAACAATTAGAGAAAAATGTCAAGGATGAGGCAGTGAGACACGCTCAGCAGAGTACAAGCAGCAGTGGTTGAAGAACTAAATGGAGCGGGATCTGCACTCAAAAAAAAAACCTCACAGACTACAGTGAACACTGCACACAACTGTTCACTATCTCTGAAAGGCTCCTTTGTGGACTTCTATACTGTTTGCAACCAATGTATTGGATACGGATGGAAGCACATCACACTAATAGATTGGATTTTTTTTAAATAGAATGTAGCAGCACCAATTTGAGAAAAATGTCAAGGATGAGGCAGTGACACACGCTCAGCAGAGTACAAGCAGCAGTGGTTGAAGAACTAAATGGAGCAGGATCTGCACTGAAAAAAAAAAATCACAAACTACAGTGAACACTGCACACAGCTGTTCACTATCTCTGAAAGGCTCCTTTTTGGACTTCTATACTGTTTGCAACCAATGTATTGGATACGGATGTAAGCACGTCACACTAATAGATTTGATTTTTTTTAAATAGAATGTAGCAGCAACAATTAGAGAAAAATGTCAAGGATGAGGCAGTGAGACACGCTCAGCAGAGTACAAGCAGCAGTGGTTGAAGAACTAAATGGAGCGGGATCTGCACTCAAAAAAAAAAAACCTCACAGACTACAGTGAACACTGCACACAACTGTTCACTATCTCTGAAAGGCTCCTTTGTGGACTTCTATACTGTTTGCAACCAATGTATTGGATACGGATGGAAGCACATCACACTAATAGATTGGATTTTTTTTAAATAGAATGTAGCAGCACCAATTTGAGAAAAATGTCAAGGATGAGGCAGTGACACACGCTCAGCAGAGTACAAGCAGCAGTGGTTGAAGAACTAAATGGAGCGGGATCTGCACTCAAAAAAAAAAAACCTCACAGACTACAGTGAACACTGCACACAACTGTTCACTATCTCTGAAAGGCTCCTTTGTGGACTTCTATACTGTTTGCAACCAATGTATTGGATATGGATGAAAGCACGTCACACTAATAGATTTGATTTTTTTAAATAGAATGTAGCAGCAACAGATAGAGAAAAATGTAAAGGATGAGGCAGTGAGACACGCTCAGCAGAGTACAAGCAGCAGTGGTTGAAGAACTAAATGGAGCGGGATCTGCACTCAAAAAAAAAAAAACTCACAGACTACAGTGAACACTGCACACAACTGTTCACTATCTCTGAAAGGCTCCTTTGTGGACTTCTATACTGTTTGCAACCAATGTATTGGATACGGATGGAAGCACATCACACTAATAGATAGGATTTTTTTTAACCCCTTCCCGACCCATGACGCCACGTAGGCATCATGAAAGTCAGTGCCAATCCGACCCATGACGCCTATGTGGCGTCATGAAAGGATCGCGTCCATGCGGGCCGGGTGACCGGGGTCACTGAAAGGTCACCCGACCCGCCGGCACAGGACCCTTTGTGCTTCACCACAGGGGGGTTGCTTAACCCCCCTGGCCACGATCGCTCTGATTGGCTGTTAAAAGTGAAACAGCCAATCAGAGCAATCTGTAATATTTCACCAATATAATTGGTGAAATATTACAATCCAGCCATGGCCGATGCTGCAATAGCATCTGCCATGGCTGGACACCGAGCCATGACCCCCCACACGGATTCACGGCGGCGATCGGCCGTCGCCACCGAAAGATGGCAGCGGTCGGTCACCGCCGTCACTAAAAGCTCCCCTCGTCCTGGCCTCCGCTGCCCCCAACTTCCGATCCCCCCCCTCACTTCCGACCCCCATACTCACCTCTCCCGGTCCACCGATGTCCCTGGATCCTTCCCGGCGGCTGCCCGGGATTCTTCATGGGCGCCGCCATCTTGGAAAATGGCGGGCGCATGCGCAGTGCGCCCTGCATAGTCAAAAAATTTATTTTGATCACTGTGACAAACTGTCACAGTGATCAAAATAAAAAAAAGTAAGTGAACCCCCCTGTCATAAGTAGGGACAAATAATAAAGAATTTTTTTTTTTTTCCTATTAGGCCCTGTGCACACGTTGCGGATTTTGCTGCGGATCCGCAGCTGATTTCGCTGCAGATCCGCAGCTGATTTCGCTGCTGGTCCGCAACGGATTTCGCTGCTGATCCGCAGCGGATTTCGCTGCTGATCCGCAGCGGATTTCGCTGCTGATCCGCAGCTGATTTCGCTGCTGATCCGCTGCTGATTTCGCTGCTGATTTCACCGCGGATCAGCAGCGAAATCAGCAGCGAATCAGCAGCGAAATCAGCAGCGAATCAGCAGCGAAATCAGCAGCAGATCAGCAGCTAAATCAGCTGCGGATCAGCAGCGAAATCAGCTGCGGATCAGCAGCGGATTTCGCTGCTGATCCGCAGCTGATTTCGCTGCTGATCCGCAGCTGATTTCGCTGCTGATCCGCAGCTGATTTCGCTGCGGATCCGCAGCGGATTGGCGCTGCGGATTCACAGCAGATCCAGAAACCATGTACAGTACAATGCAAATAAATGGTAAAAAAAAAACGCTGTGCACATGCTGCAGATTTTTCAGCGCAGATTTGCTGCGGTTTTAAATCCGCAGCATGTCAATTCTTTGTGCGGATTCCGCAGCGATTTTACACATATTCCATTATAGGCGTAAAACCGCAGAGAAAAAACCGCAGCAAATCCGCGCTAAACACGCAGGTAAAAGGCAGGTCGTTTTACCTGCGGATTTTAGAAAAATCCGCAAGTGAATTCGCAACGTGTGCACGAGGCCTTAGAGTCAGGCTGGGTTCATATTGCATTACGGCAGTCCGTTAGATGGACTGCGTTTCACCGCGGTATAACGCGGTGTAACGCAGTCCGTTAATGCTGCCATTCACCCCATTTGTGTGCGCATCGCAACGCATGCCATGAAGCGGCATGCGTTCGCGATGTGTCGTCATTCAGAGACGGAGCCTTGGGTGCAGGCTGCAGCATCTGAGCTCCATCACCGCTAGCACAGATGAATCATCGCTGATTCCTCTGCACTAGCGGGTATAGCATAACGTGATCGCGTTATGCTATACCGTTACCAGCCCGTCAACGCTACGTGTTGAACGGGCTGGTAAAACGCAATATGAACCCAGCCTTAGGGTTAGAACTAGGGTTAGGGTTAGAACTAGGGTTAGGGTTGGAATTAGGGTTAGGGTGGGGATTAGGGTTAGGGTTGGGATAAGCGTTAGGGGTGTTTTGGGGTTAGGGTTGGGATTAGGGTTAGGCTTGTGGTTAGGTTTATGGTTAGAGTTTGGGATTAGGGTTAGGGGTGTGTTGGGGTTAGGGTTATGGTTAGGGTTTGTATTAGGGTTAGGGGTGTAGGGGTTAGGGTTGGGGTTAGGGGTGTGTTGGGGTTAGGGTTGAAGTTAGAATTGAGGGGTTTCCACTATTTAGGTACATCAGGGGGTCTCCATACGCGACATGGCGCCACCATTGATTCCTGCAAATTTTGCGTTCAAAATGTCAAACAGTGCTCCCTTTATTCCAAGCCCCGACGTGTGCCCAAACAGTGGTTTACCCCCACATATGGGGTATCAGCGTACTCGGGAAAAATTGCACAACAACTTTGGGGGTCTAATTTCTCCTGTTACTGTTGGGAAAAAAAATTGGGGACTAAAAAGTTATTTTTGTGGAAAAAAAATGATTTTTTATTTTCACGGCTCTGCGTTATAAACTTCTGTGAAGAACTTGGGGGTTCAAAGTGCTCACCACACATCTAGATAAGTTCCTTGCGGGGTCTAGTTTCCAAAATGGGGTCACTTGTGGGGAGTTTATACTGTTTAGGCACATCAGGGACTCTGCAAACGTAACATGACGCCCGCAGACCATTCCATCAAGTCGGCATTTCAAAACGTCACTACTTCCCTTCCGAGCCCCGAAGTGTGCCCATACAGTAGTTTTCTACCACATATGGGATATCAGCGTACTCAGGACAAATTGGACAACAACTTTTGAGGTCTAATTTCTCCTGTTACCCTTGGGAAAAATAAAAAATTGGGGACTAAAAGATCATGTTTGTGGAAAAAATATGTTTTTTTTATTTTCATGGCCCAGCGTTATAAACTTCTGTGTAGCCCTTGGGGGTTCAAAGTGCTCACTACACATCTAGATAAGCTCCTTGGGGGGTCTAGTTTCCAAAATGGGGTCACTTGTGGGGGGTTTCTACTGTTTAGGCACATCAGGGGCTCTGCAAACTCAACATGACGCCCACAGAACATTCCATCAAGTCTGCATTCCAAAATAGCGCTCCTTCCCTTCTGTGCTCTCCCATGCGCCAAAACAGTGGTTCCCCCCCACATATGGGGTACCAATGTACTCAGGACAAACTGTACAACAACTTTTGTGGTCCAATTTCTCCTGTTACCCTTGTGAAAATAAAAAATTGCGGGTTAAAAAAATCAGTTTTTGAGGAAAAAAATGATTTTTTATTTTCACGGCTCTGCATTACAAACTTCTGTGAAGCACGTGGGGGTTCAAGGTGCTCACCACACATCTAGTTAAGTTCCTTGAGGGGTCTAATTTACAAAAGGTGGTCACTTGTGGGGGGTTTCTACTGTTTAGGCACATCAGGGGCTCTGCCCGCCCGCAGACCATTCCATCAAGTCGACATTTCAAAGCGTCACTACATCCCTTCCAAGCCCTGACGTGTGCCCAAACAGTGGTTCTCCCCCACATGTGAGGTACAAGCGTACTTAGGACAAATTAGACAACAACTTTTGGGGTCCAATTTCTCCTGTAACCATTGTGAAAATAAAAAATATGGGGCTAAATAATCATTTTTTGAGAAAAAAAATGATTTTTTATTTTCACGGCTCTGCGTTATAAACTTTTGTGAAGCACCTGGGGGTTCAAAGTGCTCACTGTGCATCTGCATAAGTTTCTTAGGGGGTCTAGTTTCCAAAATGGGGTCATTTGTGGGGAGCTCCAAAGTTTAGGCATACAGGGGCTCTCCAAACATGACATGGTGTCCGCTAACGACTGGAGCTAATTTTCCATTTAAAAAGTCAAATGGCGCTCCTTCCCTTCTGAGCCCTGCCGTGCGCCCAAACAGTGGTTTATGACCACATATGAGGTATCTGTGTACTCAGGAGAAATTGCCCAACAAATTTTAGGATCCAATTTATACTGTTGCCCATTTGAAAATGAAAAAACTGAGGCTAAAAGAACATTTTTGTGAAAAAAAGTACTTTCTTTTTTTTACGGATCAATTTGTGAAGCACTTGGGGGTTCAAAGTGCTCACTATGCATCTAGATAAGTTCCTTGGGGGTCTAGTTTCCAAAATGGGGTCACTTGTGGGGGAGCTCCAATGTTAGGCACACAGGGACTCTCCAAATGCGACACGGCAACCGCTAAATATTCCAGTATATTTTCCATTCAAAAAGTCAAATGGCGCTCCTTCCCTTCTGAGCCCTGCCGTGCGCCCAAACAGTGGTTTATGACCACATATGAGGTATCTGTGTACTCAGGAGAAATTGCCCAACAAATTTTAGGATCCATTTTATCCTGTTGCCCATGTGAAAATGAAAAAACTGAGGCTAAAAGAAAATTTTTGTGAAAAAAAAAGTACTTTCTTTTTTTTTACGGATCAATTTGTGAAGCACCTGGGGTTCAAAGTGTTCACTCTGCATCTAGATAAGTTCCTTGGGGGGTCTAGTTTCCAAAATGGGGTCACTTGTGGGGGAGCTCCAATGTTTAGGCACACATGGACTCTCCAAATGCGACATGGCAACCGCTAAATATTCCAGCATATTTTCTATTCAAAAAGTCAAATGGCGCTCCTTCCCTTCTGAGCCCTGCCGTGCGCCCAAACAGTGGTTTATGACCACATATGAGGTATCTGTGTACTCAGGAGAAATTACCAAACACATTTTAGGGTCCATTTTATCCTGTTGCCCATGCAAAAATGAAAAAATTGATGCTAAAAGAAAAATTTTGTTGGAAAAATTAAAATGTCCATTTTTTACTTCCACGTTGCTTTAGTTCCTGTGAAGCACCTGAAGGGTTAATAATCTTCTTGAATGTAGTTTTGAGTAGCTTGAGGGGTGCAGTTTTTATAATGGTGTCACTTTTGGGTATTTTCTGCCATATAGACCCCTCAAAGTGACTTCAAACATGAGGTGGTCCCTAAAAAAAATGGTTTTGTAAATTTTGCTGTAAAAATGAGAAATCGCTGGTCAACTTTTAACCCTTATAACTTCCTAACAAAAAAAAATGTTGTTCCCAAAATTGTGCTGATGTAAAGTAGACATGTGGGAAATGTTATTTATTAACTATTTTGTGTCATATAACTCTCTGGTTTAACAGAATAAAATTCAAAATTTGAAAATTGCGAAATTTTCAAAATTTTGGCCAAAGTTCAATTTTTTTCACAAATAAACGCAAAAATTATCGACCTAAATTTACCACTAACATGAAGCCCAATATGTCACGAAAAAACAATCTCAGAATCGCTAGGATCCGTTGAAGCGTTCCTGAGTTATTACCTCATAAAGGGACACTGGTCAGAATTGCAAAAAATGGCCAGGTGTCACGCTGTATAGCAGATATATATATGTGATGACAGTAATCTATATCAAAAGGGCAACATACAATATAACATGCGCATAGATATATGATAACATAGAATTACCTGACAGAAAGTCCAGTGGGTCAATACGGAATCCGTTATACGCTGTCTCCGGCTAGAGGGTGACCGGGGTCTATGCTGACCCTAAACTGGGGTCCTAACTAATCCCTCTACCTGGAGGTACTGTTAAAGGTACAGAGGTCCAGGCCACCAGCGTAAACCCTGTCTCCTATCAATCCCTGCCAACTGTAATCTAGTCCTAAGAAGGACCCTGATTACCACCAAAGGGAATGAACAGGTAACGGTTAATGAACAGAAAGACATACAAGAAAGACAAGAAATAAAGTAAATAAAGTCTTACATACAACACTCACACACAGTAGGAACACCTAAGGTCTCAGAGATAAACTATAAGCTATAAGAGTAAAAAACAACTAAGGAGCTCTTAGCTTAAGTATTCTCAGAACCGATCCAGTCTGCTAGACTACATGAATGCTTTCACTGGCCTCTAACAAGCAGACTGGCAGGTATATGAAGGAATCTAATTAGAACATAATCAAAAGCAGCCGGGCGAGGCTGGACCTAGTCTTAGCAAAGAGCTAGGTAAAATTAACTCCCTCATTACCAAACACAAAGAAACAGCAACTCAGCTGTGAGAAGTCAGAGTGTGTAATCGCGACGATCCTTGTGGCGATACACCCATGACAGTACCCCCCCTCTACGAGGGGACTCCGGACCCTCAGGGCCAGGTCTGCCCAGGTGAGTTGTGTGAAAGGTCCGAACCAATCGATCTGCGTTAACATCAGACGCAGGGACCCACGTCCTCTCCACAGGACCATACCCCCTCCAATGAACCAAGTACTGAAGGGATCGGCGACTGAGACGTGAGTCAATGATTTTCGACCCATGAAATTCCACGTTATCATTGACCACCACTGAAGGCGGAGGTAGAGGTGACGGTATGACTGGTGCCACATACTTTTTAAGTAATGACTTGTGAAACACATTATGAATTTTCAACGTAGGAGGGAGGTCCAGACGAAATGCCACAGGATTAATTATGGAACTGATCCTGTACGGCCCGATGAATCTGGGACCCAACCTCCAGGAGGAAACTTTAAGTTTTATATTCCTGGTAGACAACCAAACTAGATCGTTCACCTTCAGATCTAGACCAGAAACTCTCACCCTATCAGCCATCCGTTTGTAACGTTCCCGTAACCTTCAGTCTTAACCGATCTGGAACTATCAGTCTCCCTGGAAGTCCCACCGGGGCGTCCCCCTGAGCCCCCAATACCTCCCCCTCAAGCTCAGAGCATACAGCTGACACTACAACTCCCTCCTGAGGAATAGGAACCGGATCATCCGTCTTCCCGGCCCCTGGGAAAGTACGAGATAAGGCATCAGGAAGCAACTTTATTGAGCAGTCATATGCGCGATGAGGAGGTAACTCTTTACACCCCTCCTCTGAGAACATCTCCCCAAAGTCCTCCAGAAAAGGAGACAAAGTCCTAGGCACAACCGCACCGATGACCGTGCTCATGCAGTTATTCCTGCAAAATTCACCCCACTGGCTTATCTTTCCGGATTGCCAATCAATCACTGGTTATGTTTAGCCAACCAAGGAAGTCCCAACACAATAGGAGTAGGTAGACCCTCCAACACATAACAAGACAATTGCTCTTTATGTCTTGCCCCTACTCGAAGATCTATGTTATGAACAGCTTGTACCAAGCTACCTTGACCGAGAGGTCTAGAATCAATAGAGACTATAGGGACCGGTTTGGCCAATACACTCAGTTGCATACCATGCACCTGGGCAAACCGAGCGTCCACCAGATTAGCCCCGGACCCACTATCAAGAAAAACAGAAATCCTCTCAGTTCTAGTACCAATCACCACCTCCGCAGGCACGAGAAACTGAGAGGGATTTGGGGACGAAATACACACTCCCAGGTTAACTCCTTTGCTCAAAGAGGCCCGGGATGGACACCCCCCAACAAAATGTCCCTCTCTCCCACAAAAGAAACACCTTCTAGTCTTGCGGTGCACCGCCAATTCCCTCCTACAAAAAGATGTCACTCCCAACTGCATGGGTTCCTCAGAACAGACCAGGGAACCTCAGTATAAGGGACTTTAGTAGTAGGTGGAGTCATCACGGGAGGCGGAGTTACCTCGCGTCTTCCCTAAATTCGTCTATCCATGCGAATAGCAAGGGCCATAGCAGCCTCCATGATGGAGGAGAATCATACTGAGTCAACACATCTTTTAATTTGTCAGACAACCCTTGACAAAACTGCTCCTAAGAGCTGGGTCATTCCACTGAGTATCTGTTGCCCATCTACGGAACTCAGAAGAATATTCCTCCGCTGGACGATTTCCTTGCCGTATTTTACGTAACTTTGTTTCAGCAAGGAAACTCGATCCGGATCATCATATACCAGACCCAGGCAGTAAAAATCGATCCACTGACTGGAGATCTGGGGGGCCTGGAGGAATAGAGAACGCCCAAGATTGAGGGTCCCCTTGTAAGAGCGAGATAACAATCCCACCCTCTGCTCTTCACTCCCAGATGACGAGGCCGCAGCCGAAAGTAAAAATTTACATGCCTCCCGGAAAGTAAAAAATTTGTCCCGCCCACCAGTGAACCTGTCCGGGAGAGCAACCTTAGGTTCAGATCTGGTTTGCTCCGGGGGGAACAAAACCTTGGACTTAATGTCTGCAAACTCCATGGACAACCCCTGCAACTGCCGGGCCAGCTGGGCTACTGGATCCATGACAGCTGAAGAGAATCTTTAGTATGGCCGGTGAAAATGTCACGCTGTATAGCAGATATATATATGTGATGACAGTAATCTATATCAAAAGGGCAACATACAATATAAAATGCGCATAGATATATGATAACATAGAATTACCTGACAGAAAAGTCCAGTGGGTCAATACGGAATCCGTTTAACGCTGTCTCCGGCTAGAGGGTGACCGGGGTCTATGCGACCCTAAACTGGGGTCCTAACTAATCCCTCTACCTGGAGGTACTGTTAAAGGTACAGAGGCCAGGCCACCAGCGTAAACCCTGTCTCCTATCAATCCCTGCCAACTGTAATCTAGTCCTAAGAAGGACCCTGATTACCACCAAAGGGAATGAACAGGTAACGGTTAATGAACAGAAAGACATACAAGAAGACAAGAAATAAAGTAAATAAAGTCTTACATACAACACTCACACACAGTAGGAACACCTAAGGTCTCAGAGATAAACTATAAGCTATAAGAGTAAAAACAACTAAGAGCTCTTAGCTTAAGTATTCTCAGAACCGATCCAGTCTGCTAGACTACATGAAAAGCTTTCACCGGCCTCTAACAAGCAGACTGGCAGGTATATAGAATGTAGCAGCAACAATTAGAGAAAAATGTAAAGGATGAGGCAGTGAGACACGCTCAGCAGAGTACAAGCAGCAGTGGTTGAAGAACTAAATGGAGCGGGATCTGCACTGAAAAAAAAAAATCACAGACTACAGTGAACACTGCACACAACTGTTCACTATCTCTGAAAGGCTCCTTTGTGGACTTCTATACTGTTTGCAACAAATGTATTGGATACGGATGGAAGCACGTCACACTAATAGATTTGATTTTTTTTTAAATAGAATGTAGCAGCAACAATTAGAGAAAAATGTAAAGGATGAGGCAGTGAGACACGCTCAGCAGAGTACAAGCAGCAGTGTTTGAAGAACTAACTGGAGCGTGATCTGCACTCAAAAAAAAAAACTCACAGACTAGAGTGAACACTGCACACAACTGTTCACTATCTGTGAAAGGCTCCTTTCTGTACTTCTATAGTGTTTGCAACCAATGTATTGTATACGGATGGAAGCGCGTCACACTATAATTTCAATTGAATGGAGCAGCAAGAATTACACTAAAGAAAAAAAAAGAGTGTGAGTGACACGTGCAGATGCCTACAAATAGCTTTGGATGCAGAGCAAACTGCATCGTCACCTGCACTCACACACACACCTTGCACAGAGCTGTTAAAACAACACTGCAAGGCAAAAGGAAGCTTTACACAGTGGTTGGTAAACTAGCCTGCCTAGAGCACAGTACACAAAATCTCAATCTCTAACTGTCCCTCAGAGTCAGCACAGCAGCGTTCTGTCCCTAACTGAATTCACAACACAGTGACGCTAAAATGGTGGCTGCGCCTTTTATAGTGCATTCTGACATCATTTCAGCATCCAATCACAGCCATGCCATTAGTTAACATGACCGCAGCAGTACAGGATGTGCCCACACTTCTTAGGATTCCTCATTGGCTGACTAAAATCACATTGCCTCTCAAAGACTTATGGGAACTTCCGATTCCGGTATACGATATATGGAAAATATCGGAACTAAGTATCGGAATTCCGATACAGCGAATATCGGCCGATACCCATACTTGCGGTATCGGAATGCTCAACTCTACTTAAGAGAGTTGATCCTAATGATAGATTCCCTTTAAAAAAATAAATAACTATACAAGTTTGGTATTTTTGTACTTGGACTGACTTAGAGAATCATAATCTTATGCCCTTTTTACACCACAATGAACATCATAAAAACAAAACCCAAAAGGCAATTGTGGAATTGAGAAAAGTTTTTTTTGCACAATTTCACCACACTTTTATTTTTTTCTATTTTTCCAGTGCATGGAATGGCAAAATTAATGGTGTCACTCTAAACTACAACTTGTCAAAAATCCCTTATCCAGATATTTTGTCGGAAAAGTAAAAAAATTATGGCTTTTGGAAGAACGGAGGAAAAAACATAAGTGCAAAAATGTAAAATCACCAGACTGGGAAGGGGTTAATTGTTATAAGCAATACTGACAGTGAAAGGTTAGATCGGACCATATACATGAAATAATCATCAATAAAGCACATGATGCTATTAAAAGTTATTCCCATCTTCATAGATGGATATTGTCTGATAGTGCCTGTAAAATCAAGCACTTTTGCAATTTTCTGCTTATTGGAAGTTATCGCTGTTCTTGAGATATTAACGCTTTTCTTTTATTTACAGCTCACCGGACATTTCTGCTGTCTAGCTTGTAAGCACTATGAAGCTGGCCGGGATTGGGAGGTAAAAATGCACTGCCACAATCCTGGCCAGCTTCAAAACAGTGATTATGAGCACAAAAGAAAAGAGCTTGTAAGCACTAAACATGTTCTACTGTCTAGCAGAGGTGGTCTGTCTCCAAGGCAATGAGCTGTAAACAAAAAAAACAAGTGTTAACATCTCTGGAAAGACTTAAAATGTTAATGTGCAATAAATTACAAAATAACTTGTATTTTCAAACATTATCCAACAATACTCATTTATGACGATGGAATAACCCTTTAACTGGTCATGTTCTTTCGGCATTATTTTAACTATAGAGAGACACTCCTGCCAATGTTGATGTTACAGCCAATTTGCAGGGGTGTTTCCTTTTTGCAATTGATTCCTGTGATATCCAGGTAAAGCGTGAGTTTCATCTTCTGTCTGTGCTTAGCCTTCTCTTCTGTAACCTATATTTGTTTTGAGACAATAGACAGACCAACGTAGTAAGGTTGCTAAAGGCACATGATGGAAACCTTAAAATACGTTTTGTGGAGCTGCTACAAATGTGACATTTCATAAGACATTTCAACTTTTACTTTATAAATAAATAGTTGTAGTATTTTTGGGATTTTTCAATGATGAAAGAACTATTACACCTATCTCAGTCCATTAAATAAATAATTCTCTGGGTCTGCAGTATATAGCAGTTGTATTCATCTACAAAGTAATTATGGAAATACATCAGAAATATGTCTTTCTTGACATATATATAGTATTTTCATCAAGTTTCTGTTGATTTAAGCAATGCATTTTATGCTGCCAAGTGTCTATTCAAGAAGATTTGCACTCAATGACCACATTTCTTTCTGTAAACCTACAGGCTTTGTACCTTTGCTTGTACTTATTATTTGCTGAGACATATGAAATCAAGAACAAATGAAAAAATATACATTGATCCCAAGCCCCTTAATGTTGCAGCTATTTTGGGCATTGAGTACATAGTGATTTATTTTTCTCTTTTTTTATCAGTGTTCAAAGAGCCGTGCCAAAAATGCTTTAACACATCTTTGTTCGCAGAGGAGGGATTGGAAGCACTTTACATTTTAGAAGAGCTTTTAATGGAAGTAGGAAGACGTGATTTGGGTAAGTTCCTATCCTTTTCTAAAATTAAATGTACTGTATTTCCACTATTAATATTGAGCTCATCTGTAGGAAACTTGTTCAGAATGGTCTGTGAGGAGCTATACAGCCAACACACTCACAAGCCTTTTCACAATCTGATACCCTCACAAAGACAGGCCTTAACATAACTTACTGGCTTGAAACAGGTTTTCTTCAAGACAGCAGACAAAGGAGGGAATATTGTGGTTGAGCAAAATTTTATATGAGGAGGAAACACTAAGGCATTTTATTTAGTTATTTAGTTGACATCAGATCCTTTTATTGGTTTCCAAAAAATAATTGTTTGTTTTTGCATGACCAAGCCTTAATGAGGGGATGCATTACAAAGTATGGGAATGATTATGATCTGACAACCCTTCACTTCCACTTTATCTGCTACTTAAGATCCATAAGGATTTGAAAAATCCCAACCAGCAGACCTATTGTGCCTGGTGGTTACCTATTATATCGATTTGGTTGGATGCAGTTCTTTGATGACATTTTATTTATTTAACATTGTACGCAATCAGCACTTGACAAATTTTTGGTCCCTCTGAATGATAATAACTATAATATTAAATTAACATACAGTACAGACCAAAAGTTTGGACACACCTTCTCATTCAAAGATTTTTCTGTATTTTCATGATTATGAAAATTGTAGAATCACACTGAAGGCATCAAAACTATGAATTAACACATGTGGAATTATACATTACACTTTACAAAAAAGTATGAAACAACTGAAAATATGTCTTATATTTTAGGTTCTTCAAAGTAGCCACCTTTTGCTTTGATTACTGCTTTGCACGCAGAAAAGGTGAACGGATGGACTCTACATGCCTGGTTCCCACCGTGAAGCATGGAGGAGGTGGTGTGATGGTGTGGGGGTGCTTTGCTGGTGACACTGTTGGGGATTTATTCAAAATTGAAGCGGTGAGCGGTCCAGCTCACCCCAAACCATCTAGATTGGGTTCAGGTCTGGTGACTGTGGAGGCCAGGTCATCTGGCGTAGCACTCCATCACTCTCCTTCTTGGTCCAATAGCCCTTACACAGCCTGGAGGTGTGTTTGGGGTCATTGTCCTGTTGAAAAATAAATGATGGTCCAACTAAACGCAAACCGAATGGAATAGCATGCCACTGCAAGATGCTGTGGAAGCCATGTTTGTTCAGTATGCCTTAAATTTTGAATAAATCCCCAACAGTGTCACCAGCAAAGCACCCCCACACCATCACACCACCTCCTCCATGCTTCACGGTGGGAACCAGGCATGTAGAGTCCATCCATTCACCTTTTCTGCGTGCAAAGCAGTAATCAAAGCAAAAGCTGGCTACTTTGAAGAACCTAGAATATAAGACATATTTTCAGTTGTTTCACACTTTTTTGTAAAGTGTAATGTATAATTCCACATGTGTTAATTCATAGTTTTGATGCCTTCAGTGTGATTCTACAATTTTCATAGCCATGAAAATACAGAAAAATCTTTGAATGAGAAGGTGTGTCCAAACTTTTGGTCTGTACTGTATATCTTAAGATGTGGTAGAATTTTTGAATCTTAAAATTATGGTGTAAACAAAAGTTGAAATCTAAGCCGCTATTACATGCAAGGTCAGCAAATTCAATGCACACTATCATGGCAGTTACAAAGGACAAATTTACTAAAGCTCAATGGATTTGTAAATGAAACCAGGAATAAGGCAAGCCTCTGACCTATCACGTAAACTTCTTCAAATCAGCTATCACTTCGCAGATGATCAAGTCCGAGTTGAATTTCATTAAACTGTTTCATGCTAATTCAAACATTATGAGATTTGATTTACAGTACACACAAAAAAAAACTTGCTGGGCTCAATTTCAACCCTGCAAAAGCATCGGACAGTGGGCTAATATCACTTTGAGTTGCCGCGCAGGGTTACCCATAACTTCCTGCAGTTATGACATTTTTCCGGATTATCATATCTTGTACAGTGGTGGTCAAAACCTGGGCCATCACACATCATTTTTCCAAGCAGAGTACAGTTTATACAGCAGAGTCATTTTCCATCTCCTGAGTCATTGGTTAAGTCTCTCTGTTCTGTAGAATGTAAGCTTTTACAGTCAGCAAGAACCTATGTCTCTCTTGCCTGTACAGTGTAAGTTGTTATTGTCAGTGAGGTACTCTCTCTTCCATGTAGAGTGCAAACGCTCATGGTAGGTAGGGGTCTTTATCTCTCTCTCTCTTTCTCCTTTTCCGTATGCATATTTTCTGAGCAATTACAATCTTTCCGGTATTGAGATTCACTCAAATTTGTTCATCACTAGGGATGAGCGATATTGCCCGATCTCGTATCGGAATTCCGATTTCCGATATTGGAAAAATATCGGATATCGGAATTTCCGATTTCCAATATCAATGCAAGTCAATGGGAGAAAAAAATCGGAATTGCAAAATGACCACTACAGTGCTATATAATGGATAAAATGGAAGGGAAACACCTCAGGATAATGGGGAAGGAGTTTTCAGTGGCAGAGGAGCAAAAAAATCGCTAGAAAAATGCACAGAGCGAAAACTGTAGCAGGAAAACTGGTCGCCATCTTCTTAACAGCGGTGTTTTTTCTTTGGGTTAGGATTAGTTGGGGTAGTGTTAGGGCTTATGGTTAGTAGGGTAAGGGTTAGGGTTAGAGCGAGTGTTGTCGAAACACGGTTTGGAGCAGAAGGTACCCGCGCCCTTGGGCACTCCCGAGAACCAGCTGGCGATGCTGGAACTAGGTTTACCCTTTGGGGGAGGCACCTGTGTCAGCACTTCACTGCCACAAAACAGCCGGCGTGGCTGGATCCCGCCTCTTGTGCTTCTGCCTATAGGTGTTTGGCATCTGTCGTCCTTTTTTTCCACTTTGGTCTAACGAGGTACAGCTGGCGGTACTGTTGCCCAGAAACACAGCATGCTGTGAAAGTGGCAGTCACGGAAATGGGCACTAGCTGGCGGTACTAGAGCCCAGAAACACTGCATGCTGTGAAAGTGGCAGTCACAGAAATGGGCACTAGCTGGCGGTACTAGAGCCAATGGAAAACAGTATGAGGTGAAAGAGTCAGTCACAGAACCAGGTGCTACCAAGTAGAGGCTAGAGCATGGGCATAACAGATGAGGCTGTGTGCAACATAAGCACATGACAGAGCATGCTTACTGCTACCAACCATGCATGTAACCTGTGTACTGTGGCCCAGGGCAGCAAAAGTCACCAGAAATCCAGGCCTGGTTCATTTTTAGGAATGTAAGCCGGTCCACATTTGCAGCGGATAGTCTGGTACGTTGGTCTGTTAGTACATTGCCAACTGCACTAAAGACGCGTTCAGAAATCTCACTGGCACCAGGACAAGCCAGGACTTCCAAGGCATAATGGCTAAGCTCGGGCCATGTATCCAACTTGGAGACAAAAAACTTGAAGGGGGCAGATCCATCCTGAAACCCACTGACAGGGGTGAAGAGGTATTGTTCCATCATGTCACGGTAACGTTGCCTCCTAGTGCATTGCACTGTCTGTGCTGAAGGTGCCCGAACTGTTTGCGGGTTCAGAAACCGTTGGAACAGGTTGGGTATACTGAACCTGTCAGTAGCAGATGTACTGCTTCTGCTACCGGCTTCTGAATGGATTCGCTGGGCCCAGGATGCACTGAAGTGTCTGCTAGTGCACGCGCATCACAGCTATGCGGTGGAAAAGAGTACATGGGTGAATTAACCAGTGCGTCTTTGTACTCCTGCATTTTACGCGCCCGGTTCAACGGTGTAATTAGGCTTTCAAGGCTGTCCAGGTAACATGGATCTAAGAGGCTGGCCACCCAGTAGTCATTTGTGTGGAGAATACGAGCCACGCGTGGGTCTTTTCTCAGACACTGCAACATGAAGTCACTCATGTGTTGAAGGCTGCCAACTGGCCATGCATCGCTGTCACCAGCTGGAGGAATGTGCTCTGGCTGCTCTGCATCTCCCCATCCATGCTCTATCTGGTGACTACTAGTAGAGCGCTGTGTACTTTCCTCCTCTAGCTCATCCTCATAGTCCTTCTCATCCTCCTCGCTTGCTGTGTCCTGCCTGGACCTTTGTGAGGCACCCACAGAGCTTTGTACCAACCAGGCCGATGAAGATTGCCTGGTTGGTGCAAGCATCTCATCATACTCCTCCTCCTCCTGAGAAACGTCATCCCTTAGTCCTTTAAGTGATGATTCTATAAGGCATATAAGGGGAGTAGTCAGGCTGAGTAGGGCAGCATCCGCGCTCACCATCAGAGTGGAGTCCTCGAAGCACTTCAAAATGGTGTATATGTCCTTCATGGATGACCACTCTTTGGTTGTAAAGTGGGAGGGCTGAGATGTGTGTCGCCTACTTTGCGCCTGCTGCAGCTGCAACTTCAGAATTGCAGTTTGCTGCTCACACAACCTCCGCATCATATGCAAAGTTGAATTCCACCTGGTGGGGAGGTCAACAATGATGCGGTGCTCGGGCAGGCCCAATCTGCGCTGCATGTCTGAAAGGCGCGATGCAGCCATGCTTGAACGCCGCAAATGAGAACACTCGTATCTGACTTTGTGCAGCAGCTCCTCAAGGTCAGGATAGTTCCTAAGGAAACTCTGCACCACCAAGTTTAGGACATGGGCAAGGCATGGAATGTGAGTCAGACCACCTAGGCCCAGAGCCGCGACCAGGTTTCGGCCGTTGTCACACACCACCATACCTGGCTGGAGGTTGAGCGGCGCAATCCACATGTCGCTCTGCTCCTTGAGCGTGTTCCACAGCTTGGTTACGGTGTGGCTATAATTACCCAGATAAACCCATTTCAACACAGCCTGTTGATGTTTGGCCGATGCAGTGCTGAAATCGGTTGTTGTGGTACATCTGGGTGCAGGCTAGACTGACGAAGAGTATGAGGAGGAGTCAATTTGTACGGAGGAGAGGCCTGCAATCCGTGTAGTTGGCAGGACCCGCGCACTTGCACTGTCTACTTCAGTTCCAGGCTCAACTACATTTACCCAATGGGCGGTGATGGAAATGTAGCGTCCCTGGCCATGCTGACTGGTCCACGCGTCGGTGGTCAGGTGGACCTTGCTAATAACTGCATTTTGTAGTGCATGCTTAATTTTACACTCCACATGCTGTTGCAGGACGGGGACGGCTTGCCTGCTGAAGTAGAAGCAGCTGGGAACGCTGTATTGTGGAATTGTAAACCCCAACATATCGATAAAGGCTGGCTTGCTCACCAGCCAGAATGGTAGCATTTCCACTGCAAGCAGTTTGGCAATGCGAGAATTCATGCCCTGTGCTCGTAGGTGGTTTGCCGAGTACGGGCGCCTTTTCTCCCACACCTGTGTGACAGATGGCTGCACACTGGATTGGGAGTGTGAGGATGCCAGCGATTGGGATGCTGATGCTGACGAAGTACAGACAGTGTGCCGCCATACAACACTGCCTGCAGATGAACCCTGGCATTCTGGCGAGGAAGCGGGAGCAGCTGTTTGCGAGCTGGAGGAAAAGGTGGCGGCTGTGGATGTAGAGATGGAAGGTGGGGGACCAGCTGCAGGTGGCGAATCATCTTGGGTGTGATTCTGCCACTCCACAGGGTGCCTCTTCCTGAAATGCATCAACATATTGGTGGTATTAAGGTTGCTGACGTTCTTCCCTTTCCGCACAGTTTGTCGACAAAGCTTGCATCTGACTACTGTAACGTCATCTGCAACTTGGTCGAAAAAGGCCCATGCACCACAACTGTTGGGCGCACCCCTTGTGCTCTTTAAAAGAGCTCTGCTCCTAACGGGTGCTGGAGTTGAAAGAGCCGACAACCAATTTTTCCCTCTTCCTCTCCCACCTGGATGGCCACGCTGAGCCACACCTGCAAGCTCTTCCTCTGAGCTATCCCTACTTGCTTGCTGCCCCTCAGCATGCCATGATGGGTCAAGGACCTCGTCATCCAATACACTTTCATCAGCAGAAACTGGCAGCTGAGTTTCATCATCATCTACTGACTGGGGTCTGGTCACTGTGGGCACTGGCCCACCCTCCACTTCTTCCTCAGACGCACACAGTGGTTGCTCATCTGTGCACACTACCTCTTCTTCAGCTGCAGGAATGCTGTCTGGCTGGCACACAGATTCCAAGCCAACAGATTCTGAGAAGAGGATTAAGGTTGGCTCCTGGCCCTCTCAATGCATGGGCAATTTATTTGGCGGTGAAGAAGCAGATGGGTGCTGCTCTTCAGTGGCCTGATCCGATGTGGTGGAGAGGTCCTGGGAGGATGCTGCGCTCATTGAGGTGGATGCCTCAGCTTCCATCCAACCAACAACGGTTTCTACTTGATCCTCTCTTATCAGCCTATGGCCCTGTGCTCCTAACAAGCTGCGCATTAATGACTGCTGCCGGGTGAAAGTAGGTGCTGAGTGACTTGGGCCTGCTGCTTGCTCTGGATGTGCACCATGTCTAGCTGCTGATGCACCTCTTCCGCGGCTGCAACGGGGTCGTCCCTTACTCCCTGCCTTCATCTCTATTGATGGATTCAGAACGGCAAGAAAGTAAATATTAGGGATTAGTGTGCTTATTCCTGTAGGACTACAAACAGGTATAAGAAACACTAATGGCACTGTATGATGGTGTGTCTGCTACACTTTATTTGAATCTAGTGTGGCCTACACAAAGAGTAACGTGTGTTTGTGGTGTTGGTGTACACGTAACGGTCGGATGTCACAGCGCAGTAAATGACACTGCTGTGATACCAAAAAGAAAAAGGATTCTCCGGGACTGGGCCGGGTGCTGTTTGGCACCAGCCACAGAGGTTGTTTGGGCCCTCTCAGTACAATCCTTATATAGTGTTTAACTTTAACCTCAATAGATGCTGTGAGGTAAAGTAACACTTATAGGGGCACTGAGAGTGAATTTACTGGTGAAAAATTTTGGGGGTGTGCGATAGAACAGGCCGCACTAGGCGTCCTGCAGTCTGATGTGACTACAAAGACTGACCTAGTGGGTGCTGCACTCCCCAAAAAAAAGCACACAGGCGGTCTGCGCAGCGGAGGTGACTATACTGTGCAAAGCGCACCCGAGCACCAGGAAAATTGAGGGATAAATGGGGGTAAGGGATTGGGTGGAGGTTCGGGGGGGGAACCCCTCACTTAAAAATCCCAATATAGCGTTCACCAAAATGTACTGGATGGTGAAGCTACACTTTTAGTAAAAAATAGGGGAAGGGGATTTAAGGGATGAAAAGAAAAGGCTGTGAAAAGGCAGTGAGACCCACACCACACAGAGCAGCAGCAAGAGGAGCTGCAGCAGCTGCAGTGAATGTGCGCTGCACTGTCTCACTAAGCACCTCACTGAGAGCCTGCACAGCACAAAAAATGAAACTGAGCGGGGTCAGTGAGAAAAAAGACTGCTTCTGTAACACACAGGTGCTGCTACAGTCGCTGAAAAACAATTTCTATCACTATTAGATCCGAGATCTCTCCTATCTCCAACAGCAACCTATCCCTATCTGCTTTCACAGTAGAGGGAGGCTAAAATGGCAGATGCTGCCTTTTATACTGCCTGATCACACCAGCCAGCCAATCGCAGCGCAGCCCCTAGCTAGCAAGTTTGGACGCCTCCTACCAAGCTTAGGGGAGTTACACAATGTTGTCAGCAATTCTTCAGCTCCTGATTGGCTCCACGGAGCGCTCAGAGGCTGAAGAATTATGGGATTTCCAATTTCCGATGTGAAAAAAATATCGGAATCGGAAATCGGAATTCCGATATAGCAAACATCGGGCCGATTTCCGATATTTCAATATCGGAAAGCTCATCCCTAATCACCACAAATCAAATTTTCGGGGAAAATTTGATTAACTTGGAAAATTTGGATTTCAAAAGATCTATTCATCTCTAGTTTTAAGCCACACAACATCAGGCAAGGATATGATCCAGTATGAGCAATTAATTCTTTATTTACAGTTAAACAGAATTAGCCCTAAGAATATAGGAGAAAATGAGCACCAACTATCATAGCAGATGGATTAGATTTAGATATTGATTTAACTACAAACACTAGGAGACCAAACTCCTGCTGTAGCTGTAACTTCGGCAAGGAAGGTAGTTGCAGGCGAGGTGAGCATTATCCAAGCCCCATCATGCCACAATAAAATGGGAGTCCTGGCTAAGTGTGCGCTGTTGTTATCTAAGAAATATGCTACTGCAAACCCAATAATGCTGTTTGACTTTGAAGGCCAGTACCAGATGAGGTAGTGATGAATGAAGTAGATCAAAGTCTAAAAATGACTCTTTTACTTAACAATAACTTGATGAGAAATACATACATCAGAGAGTAGGCACTACATTTCAAGAATGCTTTTTCTGCACACTTCAGAGCCAGGAACTTTGCTGTTGCACATGGCAGTACACTCCTTCCATTACATGTTACAACAGTTGAGCAAATTATTAAGGGATGCTACATCTTCCCCTGTGAGGACCACATGCGTCTAGATGTGTCATTACGGCTACTCACAGCTAGTCCCAATTCCATATTGATTTGTGAGGACCTCTCTGGCTTTGATACATCAGTATGATTCTTCACTACTACTCTCATTGTCCATTCAATGAGGGCCACATGTTCCTTGCTGTGCCACTGCATCTTAAGCTCTATATATGAGAACATGTAAGCATGTCCTTGTATGTTTCTTATCCACTATAAATAATCATTTGCTTAGGATCTGCCTCCCAGAGATAAGGAAATCTTCCTTCAGTTAAGTTATTTCTTTAGACCACCTGACCTACTGCTCACCTGAGTGATATTCCATCTCTTTAATTAGACCTCATGGCCTGGGATAAGGACTTTGTCCTGATGCTCACCTGAAAAATATTTTGTTCCGCTTTTATTATGCCTTCTGGCTTATAATAAGGATTTCGTATTCCTCTTTTTCTTCACCTGGCCCCCTGCCTGAGATTGAATATCCTGTGGCAACTTAATGCTTGCTTACCTTCTATCTAATATATGGTGGTTCTCCTCTTCACACACAACACTGTTTATATGCAAGTTTGCTAGCATCTAGACCATAGGTCTGTTTCTTCTCAACAGAGTTTCTTACCCTATGGAAGTTGCAATGCTTCTAAATAAATGCTCAAGACTGACATTTTACATAAATCGTCTCAGGATACAGAATACAAAAATGGTCCATTTTATAAATACTAAGACTACAGCGGTTATCTACTATCTTACTTGCCCTTGGCGTCTGATCTATAAAAGGCTTAATTTGAAGGAATTATGCGTGCGTGTTTAGGAGTATGTTAAAGATATCAAAGTGGCAGGATGAGTACTGTACTGTAGTACTGTACCTTTTGCCAAAACTTCTTCTGGCACATTAACAAAACTTAACATTTGGTAAGACAAAGACACTATCATGATTATCATCCCTTTTAGCTCAGTAATATTACAGATTAGAGCTTTAGGCCATATACATCTTGGATCTTGTGAGGACAAACTGGCAAAAAGAGCTTACCAGTAGATCTCGGTTCTTAGAACAATGAAACCTCTTTGCCTTAATGACCACAAGACAAGACTTCAAATTTATTTATTTCAATTCATAGAATCATAGAATAATAGAAAGGTAGCTCTGAAAGGGACCTCCAAGGTCATTTGGTCCAACTCCCTGCTCAATGCCGGATTCACTAAATCATCCCAAAAAGATGTCTGTCCAGCCTCTGTTTGAAGACTTCTGTTGAAGGAGAACTCACCACCAGCCATGGTAGCCTGTTCCACTCATTGATCACCTCAATGTCAAAAAGTTTTTCTAATATCCAATCTGTATCTTCTCCCATTCAATTTAATCAAATTCCATCTAGTCTTTCATTGTGCAAATGAGAATAAAGCTGATCCCTCTACAGCGTGAAAGCCCTTGAGATATTTGTAGACAAAGACTCCTCTCAGTCTTCTCTTTTGCAAGCTAAACATTCCCAAATCCTCTAAACATTCCTCATAGGACATTGTTTGCAGACCAGTCACCTTTCCTGTTGCCCTTCTCAGAACTTGATCCAGTTTGTTGATGTCTTTTTAAAAATGTGGTGCCCAAAACTGGACAGAGTATTCCAGATGAGATCTGACCAAAGAGTAGTAGAGGGGGATAATTACTTCAAGTGATCTAGATTGTATAATTTTGTTAATGCAACCCAGAATTGTGTTTGCCTATTTTGCTGCTGTATCACCCCGTTGTTCAGTCTGTGATCTAAAAGTATACCCAAGTCTTTTTCACATGTGCTGTTGCTTAGCCCTATACCTCCCATTCTGTATATGATGTTTTCATTTTTCTTGCCCAGATGTAAGACTTTGTATTTCTACCTGTTAAAAACCATTCTGTTAGTTGCTGCCCACAGTTCCAGTTTGTTTGATCTTTTTTAATTCTCTCTCTCTTCTCTAGTATTACCTGTCCCTCCTAGCTATGTGTCAATTTAATCATTTTACACTCAATTCCTTCCTCTAAATCATTGCTAAAGATGTTGAGCAGTGAAGGGCCCTGGACAGAGCCCTGTGGTACCCCACTTTAGACATTCTTCCAACTATATATGCAGCCATTTATGACCACTCTTTGAGTCAGATCACTAAGCCATTTATGCATCCACCTAACATTTGACTTGTCCATTCCATAGTTGGTCATTTTTTCCATAAGGATGGTATGAGATATTTTGTCAGATGCTCTGCTGAAGTCAAGATATACTATATCTAATACAATTCCCTGATCCACCCAGTCAGTGATTCTGTCATAGAAGGAAATAAAGTTTGTCTGACATGACTTATTAGTGACAAAACCATGCTGGCTCTGGTTAATCACTTCAATCTCATAAAGGTTCTTGCATACATGTTATTTAATAATTTGTTCAAAGATCTTTCCTGGTATAGAATAAAGCTCACCATCCTGTGACAATAGCATTAAGCCCATAATACTAATTGCTTCTATATTATTATTATTATATACATTTTTATAGCGCCATTTATTCCATGGCGCTTTACAGGTGAAGAGGGGCAAATATAGACAAGTACAGTAAACATGAGCAATACAAGGCACACACAAGTACAGAAGGAGAGAGGACCCTGCCCGCAAGGGTTCACAGTCTACAGGGATGGGTGAGGATACACTAGGAGAGGGTAGAGCTGGTCGTGCGGTGGTTCAGTAGACTGATGATCTCTGCAGGTTGTAGGCTTGTCGGAAGAGGTGGGTCTTCAGGTTCTTTTTGAAGGTTTCCATGGTAGGCACGAGTCTGATGTGTTGGGGTAGAGAGTTCCAGAGTATGGGAGAGGCACGGGAGAAGCTTTGTATGCGGTTGTGGGAAGAAGAGATAAGAGGGGAGTAGAGGAGGAGATCTTGAGAGGATCGAAGGTTGCGTGTGGGTATGTACCAGGAGACCATGTCACAGATGTAAGAAGGAGACAGATTGCTGATGGCTTTGTAGGTCATGGTTAGGGTTTTGAACTGGAGCCTCTGGACGATAGGAAGCCAATGAAGGGCTTGGCAGAGAGGAAAGGCTGGGGAATAACAGGGAAACAGGTGAATTAGTCGGGCAGCAGAATGCAGGATGGATTGGAGTGGTGCCAGAGTGCTAGAGGGAAGGCCAGAGAGTAGTAGGTTGCAGTAGTCGAGGCGGGAGATGATGAGGGCATGCACTAGTGTTTTTGTAGTTTCATGGTCAAGGAATGCACGGATCCGGGAAATATTTTAGAGTTTGAGACGGCAGGAGGAGGCAAGGGTTTGGACATGTGGCTTGAAAGAGAGGGCAGAGTCGAGGATCACTCCGAGGCACGGAGCATGCGGGACTGGGGAAAGTGTGCAGCCATTGACGTTGATAGACAGGTCTGATGGGGGGTAGAGTGAGATGGGCGAAAGATGATGAATTCTGTTTTGTCCATGTTCAGTTTTAGAAAGTGAGCAGAGAAGAATGCAGAAATAGCAGACAGACATTGTGGGATTTTGGTCAGTAAGGAGGTGAGGTCAGGTCCAGATAGGTAGATCTGCGTGTCGTGTCGGCGTAGAGATGATACTGCAAACCATGGGATTCTATGAGCTGTCCCAGGCCGAGGGTGTAGATGGAGAAGAGTAGGGGTCCTAAAACTGAGCCTTGGGGAACACTGACAGACAGGGAGTGAGGTGACATCTATTTGTAACATCTTAGCACATTACCTTTTTGGGGGCTTTCCCCATGTGGAAGTTTTCTTTTTTGAATATTTTTTTTATTTTTCTTAGACAATGAGTTTTGGTGTGATATCTGCCCTTTACAGTTATGATTGTAGCACGGATAGTGGATTATTGAGCTGTTTGGCACCTGTGATTTTTTAAAAAAAAAAGACATCTCCCAAATCCTGGAACTTAAACACAAGTGTTTGCCTACAAAAGTATATGCATTGTTCAAAATAACATTTTAAGGGTGGCACAGAGGCTCAGTGGTTAGCACTGAAGCCTTGCCACACTGGGGTCCTGGGTTCAAATCCCACCAAGGACAACATCTGCAAGGAGTTTGTATGCTCTCACGATGTTTGAGTGGGTTTCCTCCAGTTACTCCGGTTTCCTCCCACATCCCAGAAACATACTGATAGGGAATTTAGATTCTGAGCCCCATCGGGGAGAGTGCAATAATGTCTGTAAAGCGATGTGGAATTAATAGCGCTATATAAATGAGTAAAATAAATAAATAAATAATTCTGCTTCATTGCTGCAGTAATCTTAGACACGTACACACACCACCAGAATACAATGGCTAATTATACATGCTTGCTTTTGAGGCATGATTTAACCTAGACTTTCTGGTCTCATCCTATTGGGTAAAGACGCATGTACTTTAACCCCTTTACCCCCGAGGGTGGTTTGCACGTTAATGACCAGGCCAATTTTACAATTCTGACCACTGTCACTTTATGGCCGGGATCACACATGCGAGTAAATCGCCCGACACTCGCATGTGAAATCCCAGCTGTGGCGCCGGCACTCGGGAGTGGAGTGCGCGGCTGCATGTATTTCTATGCAGCTGCTCGCTTCACTCCCGAGTGCCGGCGCCACAGCTGGGATTTCACATGTGAGTGTCGGGCGATTTACTCGCATGTGTGATCCCGGCCTATGAGGTAATAACTCTGGAACGTTCCAATGGATCCCAAAGATTTTAAAACAGTTTTCTTGAGACATATTGTACTTCATGATAGTGGTAAAAAATTTTTGATATGACTTGCATTTATTTGTGAAAAAAAGCGAAATTTGGTAAAAATGTTGAAAATTTCACAATTTTCCAAATTTGAATTTTCATGCCTTTAAATCACAGAGATATATCACACACAATACTTAATAAGTAACATTTCTACACTTCTACTTTACATCAGCACAATTTTGGAACCAAATTTTTTTTCTATTAGGAAGTTATAAGGGTTAAAAATTAACTAGCAATCTCTCATTTTTACAACATTATTTTTTTTGAGGACCACATCACATTTGAAGTCACTTTGAGGGGTCTATATGATAGAAGATACCCAAAAGTGACACCATTCTAAAAACTGCACCCTTGAAGCTGCTCAAAACCCCATTCAAGAAGTTTATTAACCCTTCAGGTGCTTTATAGGAATTTTTGGAATGTTTAAAAAAAATGAACATTTAACTTTTTTGCACAAAATTTTTCTTCAGATCCAATTTTTTTATTTTCCCAAGTGTAACAGGAGAAATTGGACCACAAACGTTGTTTGAAATTTGTACTGAGTACGTTGATACCCCATATGTGGAGGTACACCACTGTTTGGGCGCATGGCAGAGCTTGGAAGGGAAGGAGCATCTTTTGACATTTCAATGCAAAATTGACTGCAATTGAGATCGGACACCATGTCGCGTTTGGCGAGCCCCTGATGTGCCTAAACAGTAGAAACTTCCCACAAGAGGCCACATTTTGGAAACCAGACCCCCAAAGAACTTATCTAGATGTGTGGTGAGCACTTTAAACCCTCAAGTGCTTCACAGAAGTTTATAATGTAGAGCCGTAAAAATAAAAAAATCATATTTTGTCCACAAAAATGATCTTTTCTCCATCAATTTTTTTCCCAAGTGTAACAGGAGAAATTTGACAACAAAAGTTGCTGTGCAATGTTTCCTAAGCACGCTGATACTCCATATGTGGGGGTAAACCACTTTTTTGGTACATGGCAGAGCTCGGAAGTGAAGGAGCGCAGTTTGACTTTTTCAACGCAAAATTGGCTGAAATTGAAATTAGGTGCCATGTCGCGTTTGGAGAGCCATTGATGTGCCTAAACAGTGGAAACTCCCCCTAATTGACCCCATTTTGGAAACTAGACCCCCAAGGAACTTATCTAGATGTGTGGTGAGCACATTCAACCCCCAAGTGCTTTACTGAAGTTTATAATGTACAGCCGTGAAAACAAAAATCATATTTTTTCCACAAAAATTATCTTTTCACCCCCAATTTTTTATTTTCCCAAGAGGAACAGGAGAAATGAGACCTCAAAAGTTGTGCAATTTGTCCTGAGTATGCTGATACCCCATATGTGTGGGTAAATCACTGTTTGGGCCCATGGCAAAGCTCAGCAGGGAAGGCGAACTGTTTGACTTTTTCAATGCAAAATTGGCTGGAATTGAAATCGAATGCCATGTCGCATTTGGAGAGCCCCTGAAGTGCCTAAACCATGTAAACACCCCATAAGTGACCCTATTTTGGAAACTAGACCCCCAAGGATTTTATCTAGATGTGTGGTGAGCACTTTGAATCCAAGGTGCTTCACAGAAGTTTATAACGTTGAGCCGTGAAAATATTGAAATCATATTTTTATCACAAAAATGTTATTTTAGCCCCAAATTTTGCATTTTCATAAGGGTAACAAGCGAAATTGCACCATAAAATTTGTTGTTCCATTTCTCCAGAGTATGCTGATACTCCATATGTATTGGAATATTATTTCTGATGCCCAACTCATGCTTCTGGAGAGATGCACCTGTAAATTAGTCGGGCTCTCATCACTTCAGAAATGCCAAATGTGGAAGCAATATGTGGTTTAGGTATACTGTGGGGCTCAAAAGGGAGGAGGGAATTTTCCATAGCCTTTGTGCTACCAGTGACATGGAAGCCCACTATATTTCCATTAACAGATGGCGTACGTGACTGAGGGCTTGCTTTTTTGTGGATTGAATTGAAGCTTTTATTGGGAACATTTTACATAATGTTTGGGATCACATTTATCGGGAGCTCTACACTGAACATTTACTTTGAGGTTTCCATCTAAATCTCTGAGTGACATGATTCAGATGAAACCCCTGATGGATCCATTCTCTATAGTGAGGCAGCAGAGTTACTCTGACTCCGTCTGGCCTCTGTTCAGTGGTATCCTTCTTTTCAGAAGTGCACAAAACTGGGGTTGATGGCACTTTTATACAATTCTAAAAAGACGGACTCCGCCGGATTTACAGGTCAGTTGGCGTCCATAGTGCCTCCATCTGCCTCATTACAGGGAATCTTCCACCAGAGGTTCAGTCTAAATCATGTATTTCAGAGATTTACATGGAAACCCCGATGCAAGAGCTCAGCGCAGGATAAATGTGCGCTGAGCCTTACTGAGATCTTTGGGAGGCAGAATAAAAAAATAAACAGCATGTGAAGAATTTTTTTTATTTATTTTTTATTCCGTTCCTAGTGCGACTTTTTTCTTCAGGTCGGTGTGAATACAGCGATACCAGATTTAGGCTACTTTCACACATCTGTGTCTCTGGTATGTGTGATGGCAGTTTTTACATGCATCGGAGACATGTACACACTTAGAGCCATTCAAGTGAATGGGTCTGTGCACATGTCAGTGTGTTTCCACGGACCGTGTGTCCATGGGCAAAACATGCTGACATGTCTGTTTTTTAATGTCAGCACGGACCGCAAAACATTCCGCACATGTGCACACGGATAACACACATGATGTCATCCATATGACAAGCATCGGTGCCGGGGAAGATCTTCCCACTTGCTCAGCTAGTGGGGATCTCACTAAGGTCACTGCAGTTCAGCCCGGCTGGGAGCGCAGGCTCACTGACTGGCAGTAACCTCAATGATGTCACTGCCGGTCATTGATGCTACGCTCGCCGTAGCTCAGATACCAGTGGTTCTCAGCCTGGACAGTCGCATCTTGGCACCGTACAGATTGAAAACTATTTATCCACCAGACAAGGATTACAGCGTGGGATAAAATGATGGATAGGTGAGGGATATTGTTTTTTTATTTTTGTTTCAGGGCTTCTGTGGAATTAGGCGATAGGTGAGTATAACTGTGTAGGTTATTTTAAAATAAAAATTGAAAACTTTGTTTTACTTCTAATAAAATACTTTATTCTTGTTACGTCTTTTTTTACCATACAACTATAGGATTAGTAATGGAGAGATGTCTTATAGACACCTCTTCATTACTAATCCGTGAGCTTAATGTCACCTGACAATACAAAGGTGACATCAACCCCACAAATATGAACCCCACTTGCCACTGCTACAGAGCAAGTGGAAAAAGCCAGGCAAAGCGCCAGAATTGGTGCATCTAATAGATGTACAGTCATGGCCAAAAGTTTTGAGAATGACACAAATATTATATTTTCACATGATCTGCTGCCCTCTGGTTTTTATGTGTGTTTGACAGATGTTTTTATCACAGAGAGAAATATAATAATTGCAAACATATGAGTAACAAAAGCTTATATTGACAGTTAGAATGAGTTAATGCAGCAAGTCAATATTTGCAGTGTTGACCCTTCTTCTTCAGGACCTCTGCCATTCTCCCTGGCATGCTCTCAATCAACTTCTGGTCCAAATCCTGACTGATAGCAGTCCATTCTTGCGCAATCAATGCTTTCATTTTGTCAGAATTTTTAGGTTTTTGTTTGTCCACTCGTCTCTTGATGATTGACCACAAGTTCTCAATGGGATTAAGATCTGGGGAGTTTCCAGGCCATGGACCCAAAATCTCTATGTTTTGTTCCCTGAGCCATTTAGTTATCACCTTTGCTTTATGGCAAGGTGCTCCATCATGCTGGAAAAGGCATTGTTGATCGCCAAACTGCTCTTGGAGGGTTGGGAGAAGTTGCTCTTGGAGGACATTGTGGTACCATTCTTTATTCATGGCTGTGTTTTTAGGCAAGACTGTGAGAGAGCCAATTCCCTTGGCCGAGAAGCAACCCCACACATGAATGGTTTCAGGATGCTTAACAGTTGACATGAGACAAGACTGGTGGTAGCGCTCACCTTGTCTTCTCCGAATGAGGCGTTTTCCTGATGTCCCAAACAATCGAAAAGTGGATTCATCAGAGAAAATAACTTTACCCCAGTCCTCAGCAGTCCGTTGCCTGTACCTTTTGCAGAATATCAGTCTGTCCATGATGTTTTTTCTGGAGAAAAGTGGCTTCTTTGCTGCCCTCCTTGAGACCAGGCCTTGCTCCAAGAGTCTCCGCCTCACAGTGCGTGCAGATGCACTCACTCCTGCCTGCTGCCATTCCTGAGCAAGCTCTGCACTGCTGGTAGCCCGATCCCGCAGCTGAAACACTTTTAAGAGACGGTCCTGGCGCTTGCTGGTCTTTCTTGGGCGACCTGAAGCCTTTTTGGCAACAATGGAACCTCTCTCCTTGAAGTTCTTGATGATGCGATAGATTGTTGACTGAGGTGCAATCTTTCTAGCTGCGATACTCTTCCCTATTAGGCCATTTTTGTGCATTGCAATGATGACTGCACGTGTTTCTTTAGAGATAACCATGGTTAACAGAAGAGAAACAATGATGCCAAGCACCAGCCTCCTTTTAAAGTGTCCAGTGGTGTCATTCTTACTTAATCATGACAGATTGATCTCCAGCCATGTCCTCATCAACACCCACACCTGTGTTAATGGAGCAGTCACTGAAAAGAGGTTAGCTGGTCCTTTTAAGGCAGGGCTGCAATGATGTTGAAATGTGTTTTCGGGGATAAAGTTCATTTTCTAGCCAAATATTGACTTTGCAAGTAATTGCTATTAAGCTGATCACTCTTTATAACATTCTGGAGTATATGCAAATTGCCATTAGAAAAAGTGAAGCAGTAGACTTTGTAAAAATTAATATTTGTGTCATTCTCAAAACTTTTGGCCATGACTGTACCTTTATTTGGCGGCTGGGAGAGTCAATATCCATGACCCCTTACCAGACTGAGAATACCAGCCCCCAGCTGTGAGCTTTAGCAAGGTTGGTGGGACTCCACTCCATTTCTTTAAATTATTTATTTAAATAATTAAAAAAAAACAGAATGGGGACCCCTCTATTCTTGATAACCAATCTTGCTGAAGCTGAGAGCTGAAGGTTGCAGCCCTCAGCTGTGAGTTTTGCCTGGCTGGTTTTAGAAAATACAGGGGAACCCATGTCGTTTTTTTCATTTACTTATTTATAGCGCAGGCAGCTGATGAATACCCCCATCAGCCGCTACTGCTGTCAATGCTATAAGCAGCAGCAGAGGTAGGCTGATGGGAGTAATGGTCCCATCAGCCACCGCCTGCTGTCTCTTTTATGACATATATAACTCTCATCATTCTTCCCTGCTGGCGCAGATCACCGGTGGAGCAGAGGAGAATGATGAGAGCCGTGTTCAGCACCCAGCGCCGGGGAACAGTGCTTACTGTAATGCTTCTTCCCTGGCGCCCATTTGAGTGGTACTGATGCGGCATACAGGCACCACTTGGATGGCACACATGTGCCACAAGTATTACACACACAGATACTGACATCTCCGGTACCATTTTTTCCGGTACTGGAAATATCAGGGCGTGTGACGCTTGGCTGCTGTCACACACTAAAAGACACTTTTTTTTGCAAAAAATAGTTTTTGCATCACCACATTTTTAGAGCTAGAATTTTTCTATATTTTGGCCAACAGAGTCAGGTGAGGTCTTGTTTTTTGCAGGGCGGGTTGACGTTTTTATTGGTACTATTTTCGAGCACATGACATTTTTTGATCGCTTTCTATTATGATTTTTGAGAGGCAGAATGAACAAAAACCAGCAATTCAGGAATTTATTTTTGGGGGGTTTATGCCATTCCATGTGTGGTAAAAAGTTTTATTTTTCGGGTCAGTACAATTACAGCGATACCTCATTTATATCTTTTTTTATATTTTGATGCTTTTACACAATAAAAACTTTTTTATAGAATAAATAAGTATTTTTGCATCGCTTTATTCTGAGAGCTATAACTTTTTTTTTGCAATGGAGCTATATAGCAACTTGTTTTATGTGGGTCAAGATGACGTTTTCAGTGGTACCATGTTTATTTACACGTCACGGGGCAGTGGTAGGAAAACAGGTGATGAGGAACCTGGGCCCCTGAGCTGCCCCTAAGGCTAAGGAGGGCCCTGTCTTTCCTTAACTTGGGGGTACACTTGAAGGTAGTGAGGCCCAAGTCACCAACCTGTCCCTGTCTCCAGTTTAGCCCTGAGCTAAATCCCCAACCCGTTCCCCAGGAGGTGAGACAGGGAATAAAGGGACCTACTCCAAAATAACCAAAGGAAGGAAAGACAGACACCTAGGGGTTAAATCAACAAAACAACAAAAACTTAGCTTTCTCTGCTGCAATGCACCGCACAGCAGTGTAAGGCACCAAATCAAGGAAATAGCAGAAGGACCACTGCACTCAGCAAGCTCCTGACTCCAGCTTGGTTGGTCTCCAAAAGCAGAAGTATCACCAACAGTCAGCTGGGACTGGTCACCGCCTTCCCCAGACAAGTAAGCAGCAATGTAATTACACCAGCGGCCACCGGGGGATAGGCTTACATTAACCCCCAATGGCCTGAAAGGAAAAAGGTTTTCATATGGAAAGCAAGATCTGCCACAGATCCAAAAGTGGATCATGATATTACATCTGTTTTTTTGATTGCGTGCTATTTCAGTTTTTGTTCAATGTTGTGGTGATAAAGCATTTTTTTGTGCCTTTTTTTCTTTTATGGTGTTCGGTAAAGAGGTTAACTAGTGGGATAGTTTTATAGGTTAGGTCGTTGCAGATGCAGCAATACCAAATATGTGTACTTTAATAGTATTTTTTTATTCAAATATTTATTTAGAGATAGAATATATTTTGATTTTTTTATTATTATTTTTGATTTTTTTTTAAATATTTTTACAACCATTTAAAAAAATTTGTATTACTTTTTTCTAACTTTTTTGCTTTGTCCCAATATGGGGCTATCATTTTTTGCCGGCTGATCGCTTCTATAGCATGGAGATGTAGCAGCATCCCCATGCTAAACAAACTGTCAGGTCTGTTATGTTTCGGTAGCTGAGGAGGACAGGAACAACAGCAGGGCAGCCGAACACCTGAGATGTTGGTAACTGATGGGCTGCAGATTCCTAAACCAACGACACAACTAGAGGTAGCCGTGGAGCGTTCCTACGTTGATCCTAGACGCCACGTCACAGCCTGAGAGATAACTACACCTAAAGGCAGAAAGATGAAAGACATCTGCCCGGAGCAGATCCCCAAAGAAAATAGGAAGCCCCCAAACATATTATGGTGGTTAGACAAGATGAAAATACAAAAATAGGCAGAAAATAGACTGAGCAAACGCTGGGGCCACAAGCTGACTAAATAGGATAGGACAGGAGAGATTACTTTCTGCAACCCAGAAAACCCTACAAAAATCCAACAATTCTGATTACAAAAATACTGATATAACACGATCTCGCCACCCACTAAATCAGATCTCAGTGTGAACAAAAACCAAGCCACAGCCGCTGAAAAAACAGGAAAAAGCAAATGAGCAAATAACAGTGGCTGCAGACAAACTGTGAGGAGCTTAGGCCCCAGGAGGGGACCTGGCTGACCTCCACAAAAGTGCAGAAAAAAATGCAAAAAGCAAGCACAAAAAGAAAAGCAAAAAATATCTCATCTGAAAGCAGGAGATGCAGGCAAGACTCCAGCTAACTTTCAAATGAACCAGGAACTACAATTGAGACAAGAACAATTGATCACCGGCAACCATCATGGGAGGGAACCTCCCTTATATCAGACGGGTCAGTGAACCCAGATTGCCACTCCTCGCTGAAAGGTTCAGTACTGTCGGTAACCACCAGAGGGAGCCTCTGCTCAGAAACCATCTCTAGCACATTCATAACACAGGTCTGCACTGGCAGAGAGACTTGCTGATCATGCACTGTGCATGATCAGCAAGTTTCTTAACTCTGGTGACTCGGATGTCGTCATGATCGGGTCACGAGGGCAATGATCGGGACCCCATGTCACTCCTCGGGGTCTCCGATCCAAAGGCAGAGGAGCTGTCAGCCCTCTGCTGGCTTCAGGAATGCTGCGATCGTGTTCAATCATTCATACGTCAGTGCTTTTTTTTACATAGAAGAAAAACAGATCATGTTTCCTCTCTGGTTTTCATCAGAGTTTAATATGCAAATTGCCTCTTCAGAAAAAAAGAGGACTTGAACTCTATAGCGCCACCTGTTGGAAGTAGCGATCCTACAAGTCACCATCAACCCTTTTAATATGACTTAGGATAAAAGTCAAATCAGAATCTCAATTTGAAGACATGGTGTTTTGGGCTATTGGCCCTCATCAGTGCAAAGTATGAGAACTGATTTAGCTAGGTGAGAGGCTCTGGACTGGGTCTTAGGGGTAAGGTTTCTCCTTGTGGAGATATACAAGCTCTGTCGTGTCAAGGTAAGGAGGCTTATTCACCGTGCAATGCTCCTCTGGGAAATTTAGTATGCAAATTGCCTCTTCAGAAAAAAAGAGGACTTGAACTCTATAGCGCCACCTGTTGGAAGTAGCGATCCTACAAGTCACCATCAACCCTTTTAATATGACTTAGGATAAAAGTCAAATCAGAATCTCAATTTGAAGACATGGTGTTTTGGGCTATTGGCCCTCATCAGTGCAAAGTATGAGAACTGATTTAGCTAGGTGAGAGGCTCTGGACTGGGGTCTTAGGGGTAAGGTTTCTCCTTGTGGAGATATACAAGCTCTGTCGTGTCAAGGTAAGGAGGCTTATTCACCGTGCAATGCTCCTCTGGGAAATTTAGTATGCAAATTGCCTCTTCATAAAAAAAGAGGACTTGAAATATATTGCGCCACCTGTTGGAAGTAGTGATCCTTCAAGTCACAATCAACCCTTTAACGAGTCTTGTAATATGACTTAGGATAAAAGTCATCAGAGTTTAAGCAGATTTTCATGAGTGTAAGGCTGGAGTCACACTTGACGTATAAAAAAAAAATTGGTCCAATTTTGACAGCCGAGAAGCAGTGATCCGTATGTAATCCGTTTGCAATGCGAGGATGCAATTTCCTTGCATCGAAGTATCTGTGTGACATCGGTGTGCCATCCATATAGGCTGCGTATGGCGCGATTTTATCGTAGCCTTGCAAAATGGACATATAACGGTTTCTAGGCCTGAAATTAATTAAAATCATAATCAGTAACCCTATTTAATGGCTGAACAACAGGTGTCAGCCTCCAATCTTTGCACTTGAGTCCTTGCTTATGTTGTGGTATTTATGCTTTGTGTCAAACATGTCAGACAGGCTTACTTACAACACTACTGAGCGGGTGCTTTTTCACTGGGATTTGCCCAGATGTTTTGGGGAGCCATACACAGTGATCAATCCGAGGAGGCGGAGACGAATGTGGGTCCTTCCGCTTTTGAGGCGACCGCTGACTGAAGGCCAATTCCACCTTCTGTATGCTTCTCTACGTACCCAACCTGACAAGTTCTACCAGTATTTTCGGATTAGCATGCCCAGAGCCCTGGATGGGAAGCACATCCGTGTACGTAAGTGTCATGGGTGCATCGCCATGAAGATCGTCGCGATTGCACATTCTGACTTCTCACAGCTGAGCTGCTGTTTCTTTGTTTTTTGGTAATGAGAGAGTTAATTTTTCCTAGCTCTTTGTTAAGGCTAGGTGCAGCCTCGCCCGGCTGCTTTTGATTATGTTCTAATTAGTTTCCTTTATATTTCTGCCAGTCTGGGTGTTAGACGCCGGTGAAAGCATTCATGTAGTTTAGCAGACTGGATCGGTTCTGAGAATATTTAAGCTAAGAGCTCCTTAGTTGTTTTTACTCTTACAGCTTATAGTTTTTTCTCTGAGACCTTAGGTGTTCCTACTGTGTGTGAGTGTTGTATGTAAGACTTTATTTACTTTATGTCTTGTCTTTGTTGTATGTCTTTCTGTTCATTAACCGTTACCTGTTCATTCCCTTTGGTGGTATTCAGGGTCCTTCTTAGGACTAGAATACAGTTGGCAGGGATTGATAGGAGACAGGGTTTACGCTGGTGGCCTGGACCTCTGTACCTTTAACAGTACCTCCAGGTTGAGGGATTAGTTAGGACCCCAGTTTAGGGTCAGCTTAGACCCCGGTCACCCTCTAGCCGGAGACAGCGTATAACGGATTCCGTTTTGACCCTCTGGACATTCTGTCAGGTAAATCTATGTTATCATATATCTATGCGCATGTTATATAGTATGTTGCCCTTTTGATATAGATTACTGACATCACATATATATATCTGCTATACAGCGTGACATTTTCACCGGCCCAACTAAAGATTCTCCCCAGCTGTCATGGATCCAGTAGCCCAGCTGGCCCGGCAGTTGCAGGGGTTGTCCATGGAATTTGCAGACATTAAGTCCAAGGTTTTGTCCCTCCCGGAGCAAACCAGATCTGAACCTAAGGTTGCTCTCCCGGACAGGTTCACTGGTGGGCGGGACAAATTTTTTACTTTCCGGGAGGCATGTAAATTGTACTTTCGGCTGCGGCCTCGGTCATCTGGGAGTGAAGAGCAGAGGGTGGGAATTGTTATCTCGCTCTTACAAGGGGACCCTCAATCTTGGGCGTTCTCTATTCCTCCAGGCTCCCCAGATCTCCAGTCAGTGGATCGATTTTTTTACTGCCCTGGGTCTGGTATATGATGATCCGGATGAGGGACATTTTGTTGGGGGGTGTCCATCCCAGACCTCTTTGAGCCAAGGAGTTAACCTGGGAGTGTGTATTTCGTCCCCAAATCCCTCTCAGTTTCTCGTGCCTGCGGAGGTGGTGATTGGTACTAGAACTGAGAGGATTTCTGTTTTTCTTGATAGTGGGTCCGGGGCTAATTTGGTGGACGCTCGGTTTGCCCAGGTGCATGGTATGCAACTGAGTGTATTGGCCAAACCGGTCCCTATACTTCTATTGATTCTAGACCTCTTGGTCAAGGTAGCTTGGTACAAGCTGTTCATAACATAGATCTTCGAGTAGGGGCAATACATAAAGAGCAATTGTCTTGTTATGTGTTGGAGGGTCTACCTACTCCTATTGTGTTGGGACTTCCTTGGTTGGCTAAACATAACCCAGTGATTGATTGGCAATCCAGAAAGATAAGCCAGTGGGGTGAATTTTGCAAGAATAACTGCATGAGCACGGTCATCGGTGCGGTTGTGCCTAGGACTTTGCCTCCTTTTCTGGAGGACTTTGGGGAGATGTTCTCAGAGGAGGGGTGTAAAGAGTTTCCTCCTCATCGCGCAGATGACTGCTCAATAAAGTTGCTTCCTGATGCCTTATCTCGTACTTTCCCAAGGGCCAGGAAGACGGATGATCCGGTTCCTATTCCTCAGGAGGGAGTTGTAGTGTCAGCTGTATGCTCTGAGCTTGAGGGGGAAGTATTGGGGGCTCAGGGGGACGCCCCTGTGGGACTTCCAGGGAGACTGATAGTTCCAGATCGCTTAAGACTGAAGGTTACGGGGAACCGTTACAAACAGATGGCTGATAGGAGGAGAGTTTCTGGTCTAGATCTGAAGGTGAACGATCTGGTTTGGTTGTCTACCAGGAATATAAAACGTAAAGTTTCCTCCTGGAGGTTGGGTCCCAGATTCATCGGGCCGTACAGGATCAGTTCCATAATTAATCCTGTGGCATTTCGTCTGGACCTCCCTCCTACGTTTAAAAATCATAATGTGTTTCACAAGTCATTACTTAAAAAGTATGTGGCACCAGTCATACCGTCACCTCTACCTCCTTCAGTGGTGGTCAATGATAACGTGGAAATTCATGGGTCGAAAATTATTGACTCACGTCTCAGTCGCCGATCCCTTCAGTACTTAGTTCAGTGGAGGGGGTATGGTCCTGAGGAGGGGACGTGGGTCCCTGCGTCTGATTTTAACGCAGATCGATTGGTTCGGACCTTTCACACAACTCACCCGGACAGACCTGGTCATGAGGGTCCGGAGGCCCCTCGTAGAAGGGGGGGTACTGTCATGGGTGCATCGCCATGAAGATCGTCGCGATTGCACATTCTGACTTCTCACAGCTGAGCTGCTGTTTCTTTGTTTTTTGGTAATGAGAGAGTTAATTTTTCCTAGCTCTTTGTTAAGGCTAGGTGCAGCCTCGCCCGGCTGCTTTTGATTATGTTCTAATTAGTTTCCTTTATATTTCTGCCAGTCTGGGTGTTAGACGCCGGTGAAAGCATTCATGTAGTTTAGCAGACTGGATCGGTTCTGAGAATATTTAAGCTAAGAGCTCCTTAGTTGTTTTTACTCTTACAGCTTATAGTTTTTTCTCTGAGACCTTAGGTGTTCCTACTGTGTGTGAGTGTTGTATGTAAGACTTTATTTACTTTATGTCTTGTCTTTGTTGTATGTCTTTCTGTTCATTAACCGTTACCTGTTCATTCCCTTTGGTGGTATTCAGGGTCCTTCTTAGGACTAGAATACAGTTGGCAGGGATTGATAGGAGACAGGGTTTACGCTGGTGGCCTGGACCTCTGTACCTTTAACAGTACCTCCAGGTTGAGGGATTAGTTAGGACCCCAGTTTAGGGTCAGCTTAGACCCCGGTCACCCTCTAGCCGGAGACAGCGTATAACGGATTCCGTTTTGACCCTCTGGACATTCTGTCAGGTAAATCTATGTTATCATATATCTATGCGCATGTTATATAGTATGTTGCCCTTTTGATATAGAATACTGACATCACATATATATATCTGCTATACAGCGTGACAGTAAGCTGCCAAACTCAGGGTCCAAATATTATAATTATAAACAGTATCTTTCTGTAGTGCTGTTGGCGCTGGTTGACAGCGCATACAGGTTTATAATTGTAGATATTGGGGCCAATGGAAGAACTGGAGACTCCAGTCTTCAATTCTTCCATAATAGGTCGTCGGCTGCGCAATAATGAGTTGGACCTCCCACCCCCACATCAGCTACCAGGGTCGACTATGGAAGTGGTGCCTTATGTGCTGGTTTCAGATGAGGCCTTTCAATTAACACACCACGTCATGAGGCCCTATCCACATAGAGCCCTCGACTACCGGCACAGAATATTTAATTACCACCATGACGAATGGTGGAGTGTGTCTTTGGCATTCTCTGTGCAAAATGGCGGGTCCTGCAGTCAGCCCTTCAACTTAGTGAAGGAAATGTGAATGAGGTTATTAAAGCCTGTGTGATACTTCACAAATTTACCAGAATCCATGACTGTTCCTCAATTGATGGTAATGGAGTAGTTGTTGTAAATTATGGCAGGGCAAATAATCATGTAATTCATCCATGTCTTCAGCCCTCTGACCTTAAAGTGCGGGATGTGTTTACAAATTATTTTGTTTCACCAGTGGGATCTACTCCATGGCAAGACAATGCAGTCTCTGTTGTGATTTTTGTTTTTTGAGCTGTTCCGAACAAACTAATGTTCATGTTTACAGTGTGTGTTGTGTTTGTGTGATAATGTGTTAAATAAGTAAATCTACACATCACCTAGCTATTAGGGTTGAGCATTCCGATACTGCAAATATCGGGTATCGGCCGATATTGGCTGTATCGGAATTCCGATTCCGAGTTCCGATATTTTCGTCATATCGGATACCGGAATCGGGATGTCACTGTCACTGTCAGTGTCCGTCTGTCGGGTCTGTCAGGAGTCAGCGGCACTTACCTGGCAGAAGATCTCCGGCGGTCACGTCCTGGACTGCTTCATGGCCGCCATCCTCTTCTCCCCGGCGGTCACATGCAGTTTTCTCGCGATAACTGCAGTGACTGCTGGGTAATCCCGGCCGTAAAGCAGTCAGTCCGATGACGTCACCGCCGGGGAAGCAGGTAATCAGCTGTGCTGCGTTGCAATGACAGGCTCTGCCTGTCATTGCGATGTAGCAGAGCTGGATCGTCGTGGGACTGTCGTTATGGACTGCGTCGGACAGGTGGTATACTGTTGGTTTGTTTTTTTTATTTTTTTACAGGAGATCGATGGCGTCGCAGGAATGAGAGAGTAATAAAAAAAATGAAAACTGTGTTGTCTCTTTTATTTCATTAAAATACTTTTTTCTTGCTGTGTCTTTTTTTTACACATTTAAAAACTTTGGGATTAATAATGGATCGGTGTCTTATTGACGCCTATCCATTATTAACCGGGCTTATTGTCACCGTGCAATCAACGGTGACATTAACCCCTTATTACCCCACTTGCCACCGCTACAGGGCAGTGGGAAGAGCCGGGTAAAGTGCCACAATTGGCACATCTTTTGATGCGCCAAATGTGGGGCTGCTGTAGCCTGGTATTATCAGGCTGTTGAGGGCCAAAATCCATGGGCCTTGACAGTCTTTTAATACCAGGCCGCAGCAGTCTGCATTTTACTTGGCTGGTTAACAAAAATAGGGGACCCCTACGCCGTTTTTTTTTTCGAGGGGATCCCCTATTTTTGTTAACCAGCCAAGCTAAGCAGACTGCTGTGGCCTGGTATTATCAGGCTTGCAAGGTCCATGGATCTTGGCTCCTTAACAGCCTGAAAATCCAGGCCTCAGCAGTCTGCTTCATCTGGCTGGTTAACAAAAATAGGGGGACCCCACGCCAATTTTTTTCGAGGGATCCCCTATTTTTGTTAATCAGCCAAGATATGCAGACTGCTGTGGCCTGGTATTAACAGGCTGGCAAGGTCCATGGATCTTGGCTCCTTAACAGCCTGAAAATCCAGGCCTCAGCGGTCTGCTTCATATGGCTGGTTAACAAAAATAGGGGGGACCCCACGCCATTTTTTTTTCGAAGGGAACCCCTATTTTTGTTAATCAGTTCCCTCTGACGTCACTGATGGTGTCCCTGGCTGACCTGAAGTGAAAGTGGAAAGCAATCAATTAAGCTTTCCACTTCCTCTCCTGTCAGCCAGGAGAGGAACTCATTCATTTGGGGGTTTACTGTGAGGCTGCAGCATTAGCTGCGGTCCCTGCAGTAAACATTAACCCTTTCTGAAGGATTACACCGTGGGACCTGACTGTGCATCGGATTGGTAAGAATAATTTTGCTTTATTATTTTATTTTTATTACAGGAAATGGTTTTAGCAGGTAAATAAAATATGGTCAAAAACTGTGTGATTATTTCATTAAACTTCTTTTTTATTAAAGTGTGTGTGTTTTATTTTTCTTTCATACAATAGGATTAATAATTGATAGTTGTCTAATTGACAGCTCTCAATTATTAACCTGGCTTAAAGTGACCTTTCAATTGCAAGGTCATTTTAACCCCTTATTAACCCATTCGCCACCGCTACAGGGCAATGGGAATAGACGGGCAAAGTGCCAGAAAGGGCAAATCTAATTAGAGATTTGCCCTTTCTGGGGTGTCTGGGGGCAGATGTTAAGTAGCCGGGGGGGGCCAAAAAAAATGGTCCCTCTCTGGGCTATTATTATCTGCCCCCACTCACTGGCTTTGTCTGTCTGGTTGCGAAAATAGGGCGGGAGCCCACGCATTTTTTTTCAGCAATTTTACACCTCATATATATATATATATATATATACATGTCATTGAATTTGTGACACATATATATATATATTTATATTTATAGTTCATACACTTCTACATAGTATAATAGCCGCTAATTCAATTGCCGGCTTTTGTGAAAATGCAGAACCCGACATGAAATGACACTTGGTGTACATAGGGTTAACCATGTCTTTTCATGTAGTTTGATATCTGATTTGCACAAACAATTACATGAGTGTAAGTGTGCAAAATTTCACACCTGTAGAGGTTAATTAAAGGTGTAAATTCGTAGCAAAAAAGTCCGTTTTTTTTACAACGAATTTACAAATGACACTTGGTGTACATAGGGTTAACCATGTCTTTTCATGTCGTTTGCTATCTGATTTGCACATACAATTACATCAGTCTATGTGTGCAAAATTTCACACCTGTAGGGGTTAATTAAAGGTGTAAATTCGTAGCAAAAAAGTCCGTTTTTTTTACAACGAATTTACACCTTTAATTAACCCCTACAGGTGTGAAATTTTGCACACATAGACTGATGTAATTGTATGTGCAAATCAGATAGCAAACGACATGAAAAGACATGGTTAACCCTATGTACACCAAGTGTCACTTCATGTCGGGTGCTTCTGTCTTTTCACAGAAGCCGACTTTACCCGGCAATTGAATCAGAGGATATTTTTCTATGTAGAAGTGTATAAACTATACATATATGTATATATATATATATATGTCACAATGACATGTATATATATATATATATATATGTATTCTATGTGTGTATATTTAGTGTTTACAAGAAAAGAAAGAGGTTTTTTTAGTTGCGATATTTTGTTCCCATAGACTTACATGGGACTTCCGGTATCGGTATCGGGTATCGCCGATATTTTAATGGTATCGGCGATACCATTCCGATTCCGATACTTTTGGATATCGGTAAGTATCGCTCAACTCTACTAGCTATATGTAACATCACAAAAATACTCATATTGATATTAATTTTTTTAATCAAAATAAATTTCTCAGTTTACAAAAAATGCCATATTGTAGCCGTATGGCATATTGGGCCTATGAAAATTGACCTATATAATCGAGAACAAAATAAAAAAACAACATATAAACCTATAAGCTATGGTAGGTTGGGGTGGTGATGGCGGGAGGTAATCTTGAAAGGTTTGCCTTGTTTGTTAGCCAACCTCAGTTTCCACCTGTGGGATGGCAGATGCTGAGCCAGGATACTGTAACATGGAGGGATCATGTTGGGGAGGGTAGTAGTGGTAAGTTGGGTATTGTAGATGGTACTCCTGGGTTGTTGGGTGCCCATTTATTTTATACCCCAATACGGTCATGTTGACCATATCCATGAGGGACCAGCCTCCAACAGAGGGTCTGATCAAGTGGCTATATTGGGGAGGTGAAGTAGGCTCATAAAATTGCACCGGTGTAGGCTGATGTTGGGTTGGGGCGGGCTGTGGCTGAGGTGTAGGAATCTGGGGAGGAGGTAGCTCAGAAACTGAATAAGCCTGCATTTCCGCTTGTCCCTGCATTTGCAGTAGGTTACTGCTTGACAGCTGCCACCCTTCTAAAAATGCAAATACAGGAATTGGGTTATTAGGTGGCGTGCAAGCATTAATTAGGATCTGTATGGCCCCACTGGCATGCAGCCTCACCTCACGGGGAATTGGATGGAGGTGCCATGCCAGACTGCAAGCATAAGATTCCTCTCCATCATCATTCACAGTCCTGGCAAGATAGTCCAAAAACCCCACTGTCCACTTGCCTCCTGGTGCCTGTGAATGGTAGCTCTCTCCTGCAACGGCCATGGTGTGGGATGGCGGCAGCCTGGGGTGAGGTATTCAGAGGAAAGGTAGGTCTGCTGCTGTTGCTCCAGTCCTCCTCTGGATTTTACTCCTGTGCTGCAGATGCCGCTGGTGTTGATGGGGGTGCTTGGGTGCTGCTTGAAGGTGCCAATGATGGGACAGCCACTTCTTCACCTTCACCTACTGGATCTATGTTGACCTCAGAGTCGGATGCAGTCTCCCTCTCCATAAGGTTTGACTCACTTCTGTTTGTAAAAATTAAAAAAAAAAATAAAATTAAACATGGGTCCCTAAGAGTTTGTGTAAAATGTGGTGTCATGCATGTTCTTACAGTCTCAGATCCATAGCCGGAGCCAGAAAATTAAGCCGGTCATAGTAGAGATAATTTCTCTTCTTCGGAGCTGCATCCCCACTCTTGGCCCGCTGCTGTTGCTCCTGCCGATACTGGTCCCTACAGCTGGGCCACCGTCTTGTGACATCAGTGACTGCAAAGTAACACAAAAAAAGTTTCAAAATTCATTCAATGTGTTTGAAATGGAAAATGCAGTTTACATTGTAATGTGGCCTGCTACTTGCCAAATGTAAAGTGTGAAATAGGCCACATATTTTTAAAAAAATCACATATGATGATGTTCTGTTCATTTGGGAACACATGTATTACTTTTATTAATAGTACTTTATAATGATTGAACTTACTAATTTGTTGCTGGGCCTCACAAGGTCTTTCCTCAAAGTCAGGGAACATCTGGGTGCATATTTTCCACCATGCTGCCTCCTTGCGTGCCCGGTCTGCATAATGTGTGTCCCGTTAATCCCACAGTTCTGGCCTCTCTTGCACCAGAACTATGAGCATTTCCACATTAATGTGTGTGGCCATGTTGGTGGACTCCTTGGAGTTGTGTTCCTGGAATTTTCTAGAGGTTGCCAGGTAAAGTTGCATGCCAAAGCTTCCTGACAAAGCCTGATTCAATTTCCTGTCACCTGGAGAATGCTTGCATATTTCTCGCAAGTCACACGCATGGTCCGTGTGGTGTCCGTTTTTTTCTCGCACCCATAGACTTGTATTGGCGAGTCTCGGCCGATAAACGCTGCAAATCGCAGCATGCTGCGATTTCACTCGCACGTATAATATGGCCAAGAAAAAAACAGTGAAGGGAGCTGCCCCATAGCTTAACATTGGTCCGAGTGCTATGTGATTTTTTCTCGCATAGCACTCATCCGTATTTCTCTCTAGTGTGACTCCGGCCTCATCAGAGTTTCATGAGAGTTTGGTCATGAGAGTTTCATTAGTTTATTTTTCACTGATGGGAAAAAAAAGTTTCTTCACTTTCTACTATTTATCAGTAAGAGATAAATGGACAGTGCATGAATGGCATCCGAGTGCTGTCGGATATTTCACTGACCTATTGATTTTAATTGCTGAGTTGAGCTGAGTGTCATTAGCATAATTGAGCAGATACTCTTCCATGAGAGAATCAACTCTTGTGTGACCGTAGCCTCAAACAGATATCACAAAAAACATTGTTTACAATGCACACTTTGTAAGATAATCACAAATCAAATGTCTGCATTTTAAAAACATTTATTTTGTATTAAAAAATGCAATCATTACCACCTTTAATAAAATAAATTTAATTGCACAAAAAACTCAAAAGTTCGGTATAGTAATTTGTGACAAGCAAACAAACATCTGACACAAATTTTAGATTTTTTATTTATAAATAATTGGGCAATGTTACTTCTGCTTTCTATTGCATTATGGAAAAGGAAAGAAATGTGCACTTGTAATTCAAAAATATTAGCACAGTTGCCAGCTCCATGTTATCACTTGTCAAACATAGTTAGCCTGTTACTGCTCCTGCTTGCACCTCTCCTATTGCTCTCTTTAACATCAATTGACTTTCAGTATTTTTCCAAGACAACTACTCTCATCTTCTTCAGTTCTGCAGTTAAGCAACACATTATTGTCTGGAGTATTTGTCCAATGTTTTATGGCTTATTCTATCTGTCTCTGTTGCTTTTCTTTGAGCTCTGACCTACTCTCTCTATACTAAAATAACTATGAAATGGTTTCTGTATTCCACTTTTTATCTGCAAAGCTTTATGAGGAAGCCCGTGTGAACACCTCTGAGATCATGTCAGCCTCCTGTTACTCATCTAATCTTCTGAATGTGTAAAAATGCAGCAGACATTTGTATTGATGATTTCTGTGAAAATAATTGCAAATTGTTTGAATTTTCTAGGACCTGAAATTTTCAAAAAAATTAAATTTGAATTTGATTCAAATACCATCAATAACTTGCAATATCTTCTTTAATTTGGCCAAACTAAATTTTTCAAAAATCTCCAATCTTAAAAATTAACATTTTTTGGAAATCAGTAGAAATCAACAGAAGATTGGATCAAAATTATAGACACAGTATGTGATGACTGCAATCAGCCATATGCTATTATTACGTTATGTTATTATAATGAAGCTTTTCTGCACACACATCAGTAAGTAGTAATTAAAAGCAAAACTGAAAGGCATCAGCAAGGAGAGAATGAGAAACATGACTCAGACTTTCTCAGCATTGTTGCTTTGCAGCGCTGTGGTCCTGGGTTCCAATCTCACCAAGTACACCATCTGCAAGGAGTTTGTAGGCTCTCCATGTATTAGCATTAGTTTTCGGTCACATTCCAAGTACATATTAATAGGGAATTTAGATTGTGAGCTTCAGTGGGGACAGAGATTATAAAATCTATAAAGTACTGCCGAATATGCTGGCACTATATACGTTAGTAAAATAATTAAAGATCCACTGCTTAGAAATATTCTTCACAGAGTCTACAAATCAAAAAAATAAGTAATAGAACCACATATCATTTGCTTTGTTTTATAAGTTCGAGAATAAAGTATTGAAGGAAAGCTACCCAGTATATGGTTAAGGGTATGTGTACATGGTGATTTCAGCATGAAAAATCATTAAAAAAAAAAAAAAAAAAATGAACATATACACATTAACATCAAAATGACTTTCTCTGCATATATTTAGATGGTATTTAACTGTCCTAAAAGCCATGAAGCAGCTAAAAAAGTGACCTAACCATGTTTGTAGCAGCTTCCACAAAGCCACTCATTATCAATACATAAATTTTAAAGAAAAATTGCAGACAGCAATGCAAGGCATCAGAAAAGATGAAAAAAATGCTTTAGGAATAACACAGCCAGCCTTGCGTGAAGTGTCTTTTTGCAGGAACATTTAGCTGGTACTTTGAAAATGAATAGACGTTTTGTGCACATTCCCTTAGAGAGGCTGCAGCAAACTTCTACCACTGTAAGTAGTTGAACATTCTTTTATTATAACTTCGGCTCTTTCTTAAAACTCCCCTTATGCTTCTTTGATCTCCTAAATTTCTGCTTCTCTCTTTTCTCTCAGTATCTGATTTGTTTCTATTATATCACCACTCTAGCTTTCTCTTTCACCATATATCTCTTTAGTGGCGTAACCTGAACCCAATTTCAAACTCTCCAACAAGGTCCCAATTGTCATAACATTTTACCATTAATCTTCACATATGAGCCAAAAGGACCTTTTGGCCACAATAGGCCCGAAGGACAAGATGCAATTGTAACCCCCTACACGCAATGCAGATGCAGCCATAGTCTTTCTACATTTTGCCAAATAGTATTGCTATTTATTATAGGGATTTTTCTCTTTTAGAAACGTGAATACCAACAGATCAGTCTAACGTTGGCATCCTGACACTGCTCCAGTGTCTAAGGTTAGTCTGCTGTGGTGATGTCACAACTGCAGCAAGCATCACCTTTGTAGCTAATCAGTGTGCTCAGTTCAATGCTGTTGTGGATGACATGACCTGTCAAGCTCAGTGATTGGCTGCTGTGGTGATTTGCATTACAGTCATAACATCATGGCTGTAGGCAAAATAAGGAAACCAGAACAGAAGTGGTGAACCAGCGTAGTCCTAAGGGAGGGTGAGTAACATCTCTGTTTTTTTACTACAATGTGATTGGTTGAGGTCTACTTTTCTAAAAGTGTCAAAACCCTTTAAGGACAAGGCAGCAGAAATAGGATCATGGTCTTGGAAATCTTTATGACATATGGAAAATATGTGATGATTTTTTTGCATAGGTTACATTGGTGGTTGTAAGTTTGTAAACATTTCTTAATTTTTCAAATTTCTACATAAATTTTACTTAAAACTTCCTCAAATTTTCCCACAAGTCCTAAAAGTAGATAAATAGGAGCAAATCAAATGAAATAAAAGTATGAGACTGACATTTTATTAAATGAATAATACAGTCCAATATCACATCTGTGAGTTGCTAATGTATGTGAACATTTGTGTTCACAATCTGGCGTGACTCGATATGTGCAGCAATATGTTCCTACAAAACAGCTTTAATTCCTATTAACTTTATAGGTATTATCCTATTACCTGCTCACTTGAGGTTCTTTCACATCATTTCTATAGCAATAAGGACAAGACTTTGACTTAGCGATTGAACAGCTTTAACTTTATTGATCCCTATTCCTTAAATAAAGCAAGTCGACAAATGACTCATGATTGTCATCCCTTTGATTGAAAACACCATACTCTAATTTCACATTCAAATTTCTGCTAATCCTAAAGTTTCACATACTTTCTCACTCATAGATGTAATAATGGATCTTTTTCCTCATTTGCTTGATTTGATTTTCTCTACTTTTAGAATTTTTATGCACAAATTTGGCAAATTGTGAAGGATTCACAAATGTTCAAGCACCACTGTATGTTTTTTGCTGTAAGCAGTGGTAAAAGTGAAAAATTGTTTTAACTTGTCATTCTGTTTAAAACATATCAGATCCCTGGGGTGTATGAGCAGACATGTTTGATTTTAATTTCTTATATTCTTGATTCGCCTAAATAGGCAGCAAAATTAAAATAACATGCATATTGGCCTTAGTTTAATATGACTGCTATCAATGCAGCTTAGCTGTCAGTCTAGCAAAAGTTCTGGAATATGTATTGTATCTCCTGTGACAGAATAACTCAAAAAAATTTATTTGCAAATTCCCTTTTCAGAAAGGAAGCGGACCTGATCTTTAGTGCTACCTACTGGAAGTAGCAATCCTAAAAGTCAATATCAACCGTTTAATTTCGCAGATAAGCTTTGCATGTCTCCTTACTAGAGTTGAGCGATACTTTCCGATATCCAAAAGTATCGGAATCGGAATGGTATCGCCGATACCCAAAAAATATCGGCGATATCCGATACCGATACCGGAAGTCCAATGTAAGTCTATGGGAACAAAATATCGGAATTAAAAAAACCCCATTCTTGCCTTGTTGGTTAATTGTACATGAAGGAAAACAACAAAGAGTAATGTAGAATGTATTGGGGGAGGTTGAGGAGACATTAAAGGCATAGATGTTTAACCCAATCAAATGGAATAGCATAAATATTTTTTTTTTTAAAGATGTTCGGATTGACGAAGAAATTGACAATGTTGTTCACGTTTTTTCTATTTTGGCAAATATGTATATTTCACAACTTCCATGCTCTTCACCTTTTTAACTTTTGACACACTTTCTCCTTCATAATCTTCAGCAGCATCATCTTTTTCATCAAATTATTCTTCATCTTCACCTTCTTTATCTTCTTCTTAAACTTCTTGCTATTCATCTTTTTGTTAACATTACTCATATTCTTCTTATTAAACTATTATTCTTATTCATATTCTACTTCATCTTCTTCATCATATTCTTATTTGTGACAGAGAATCCTGTACTTGTAATCTGTCAAAGTATGAATTTTTCATTCTTCCGTTCTTGCTGTCACAAAAGATTTAAATTACAACAGTATTTGTCCGTGTTCAGTTTAGCCTGCAGCAGCAGCAGGCATTTTCCAGGGGCACCACGAGGAGGAACGACTCACCCCCATACACTGCTTAGTCTTCTTCTGCTTATAATTTAGAGCATATATTTTTAGATCTTCTGCTTATTGTTCTTGTGTCTCTAGTTCTGTATCTTGTATTTGTAGCACAACCTTGTACCAGCTGATGTTACTGGGACAGGTTACTAAGCAGGAGGTACCTGTGCTCCAAAGCACTACCAAGGACCAGCAGACGTTGCAGGAACTCGGATACCGAGATGGAGGCACCTAGGCCAAAGGCACTGCGGAGAACCAGTTGACGGTACTGCAACCCGGACGGGTAGCAGAAGGTACAAGAGCCAATGCAAGTAACGAGGACCAGCTGACTGTGCTGGAACCCGGAGGGGCAGCAGAAGGAAAAGAGCCAATGGCACAACCGAGGACCAGCTGACGTTACTGGGACACGGTTACTAAGCAGGAGGTACCTGTGCTCAAAAGCACTACCAAGGACCAGCAGACGTTGCTGGAACTCGGATACCGAGATGGAGGCACCTAGGGCAAAGGCACTGCGGAGAACCAGCTGACGGTACTGGAACCCGGACGGGTAGCAGAAGGTACCCATGGAAATTTAAGTTGACAGGCCGCGAGCCGGCCGCAGTTACCGAATCCCACAGTACTACAGTGGGTGATTGTCCTATTGTCACAACGGAAACAGCCTTTATTTGCATATCCCGCAGCACACATAGGAAGCACCTAAACTCCAAGCACCATAGAGTCGGCTAACCCGACCGCAACACGATAGGACAACTTATTGGAGGCTAAGTGACGTTTACACTGACAGGAAACAGATGGCGTGCTGTAACCAGTCTGGGCAGGAGTGAGTACCCGTGCCAATGACACTTCCGAGCAACAACTGGCGGTGTTGAAGCCCAGGGATGAGAAGACAACAGGGTGGAGGCAGCATGAGTTTTTGCCGTTCACACAGCAGGGGAACAGCTGACATTACTGAACGCCAGTAACACTATAGCTTGTGTATTGGTCTGTGGACACGACACTTCTGAGCAGCAACTGCCAGTGTTGTAGCCCAGGGAGTAGAGTTCAGGTGGTTGAAAGATGAACATAACAGGAGACATGGATAACGTTGCGAACCAGTTATTTAATCTGAAAACGGACAGACAAATTCTGGCGAGATCCATGCCTTGTTCATTTTCAGAAAAGTAAGCCGGTCTACATTATCGGAGGATAGTCGCATGCGACGGTCTGTTAGTACACCACCTGCAGCACTAAAGACGCGCTCCGATAATACACTGGCAGCAGGGCAAGCCAGCACCTCCAATGCATACTGGCTAAGCTCTGGCCATGTATCCAGCTTAGAGACCCAAAACTTGAATGGGGAAGAGCCATCTGGGAGTACACTGAGAGGGAAAGACATGTAGTCTGTCACCATCTTACGGAAACATTGCCTCCTGCTGACTGGAGCCGTCTCGGATGGTGTAGACATTTGTGGCGCTGCCGCAAAACTTCGCAACATTTGGAACATACTGGTCTTGCCCTGTGCAGAGGCGCTGCTTGTGCTCCCTCTTGTTGCAGAGCTGTCTCCACTGCCTCGACGCACAGAGCTGCTTTGTAAAGCAGTAGCAGCAGCAGTGCTCTCGGCTGGAATGGAGAACATTATGGATTGCACCAGTGTGTCTTGGTACTCCCGCATTTTACGCTCCGGTTCAACGGTGTGATGAGGCTTTGTAAGTTGTCCCGGTAGCGAGGGTCTAGGAGGGTGTACACCCAATAATCAGACGTGGTGAGAATGTGGGCGATGCGGCGGTCGTTTCTCAGGCACTGCAGCATGAAATCAACCATGTGCTGCAGACTCCCAACTGGCCAACAAACGCTGTCCCCTGCAAGAGGCGTCATCTCTGCCTGCTCTGCATCACCCCACCCTCGCTCTACATACTAACTAGAGCGTTGTGTACCTCCCTCTGGAGCGATGTCTTCCTCCTCCATTGACTCCTCCTCCTCCTCATCCTCCTCACAAAGTGAGCCCTGCCCAGCCCTTTGTGAGGAACCACGTTGCGCTGACTGTCCAGAAGGTGATGGAATTAGTGACTCCTCATCCTCCACCTCTTCCAAAACCTCATCCCTTAGTGTTTGAATTTATTTTTGAAGCAGGCAGATAAGGGGGACAGTCAGGCTGACTAGTGCATCATCTGCACTCGCCATCCGCGTTGACTCATCAAACGGACGCAAAACATGGCAGATGTCCTTCATAGAGGCCCACTCAGTAGTGGTGAAGTGTGAACGGCGCAAATTGCGAGTTGATTGCGCCTGATGCAGCTGATACTCCATTACTGCTGGCTGCTGCTCACACAACCGCTCCAACATATGTAACGTGGAATTCCACCTGGTGGGTACGTCACATATGATGCGATGTTCAGGAAGGCGAAATCTGCGTTGCAGAGCTGCAATGCGCGATCTGGCCATGCTGGAACGTCGCAAGTGAGCGCACTCTAGGCGGACCTTGTGCAGCAGTGCATCAAGATCCTGATAGTCCCTCAAAAAACTCTGCACGACCAAGTTGAGCACATGTGCCAGACATGGTATGTGAGTGAGGTTGCCAAGGCCCAGAGCTGCCACCAGATTTCGGCCATTGTCACACACTACCAAGCCTGGCTGGAGATTCGCTGGCAAAAACCACACGTCGCTCTCCTGCTTGATGGCATTCCAGACCTCCTGCGCTGTGTGACTTCGATTCCCCATGGAAATTAATTTCAGGACGGCCTTTTGACGTTTGGCCACGGCTGTGCTCATATCGGTCGCATCAGGTAAGCGTTCACGGGTCCATGTGGAGGTAGACCGTGACGGCTCCTGCAGTGATGATTCTGAGGAACTGGAGTAGGAGGAGGAGTCAATGTGGACAGACTTGATTCCTGCAATCCTTGGAGTTGGCAGAACCCGTACAGCGCCACTCGCAAGATCTGTACCCGGCTCCACAACATTGACCCAATGGGCAGTGAGGGAAAGGTATCGTCCCTGGCCATGGGTACTGGTCCACGCATCAGTGGTCAGGTGGACCTTGCTACTGACGGCGTTTAGCAGCGCATGTTTAATTTTTCCCTCAACATGCTTTTGCAGAGCAGGGACGGCTTGCCTGCTGAAATAAAATCGGCTGGGCACATTGTATTGTGGGACTGCCAATGCCATTAAGTTACGGAAACTGTCAGTCTCCACCAGCCTGAATGACAGCATTTCAAGGGACAGGAGTTTTGCAATGCCAGCATTCAGAGCCTGTGCTCGTGGATGGTTTGCCGAGTATGGCCGTCTTTTATCCCATGCCTGTGCTACCGATGGCTGTTTTGTGGCCTGGGAGTGTGAGGATGACAGGGAACTTGCAGCTGTGGGTGGAATAACACTGGGTCTCTGGACAACAGTGACAGAGGTTCTTCCATGGCGATCCTGTGAGGAAGCAGAACCAGCTGTGTGTGAGCTGGAGGAAGAGGCTCCAACACGAGCTGAAGATGTAGGTGCTGCTGTAGGTTGGCCTACATCTCCAGTGTGTCTTTGGAACTCAACCACGTGCTTTGACCGCACATGTTTCCACATATTTGTGGTATTAAGGTTACTGACATTTTTACCTCTTTTTACTTTTTGATTACACAGCTTGCATTTGACATAGCAAATATCATCTGCAAGTGTGTCAAAAAAGGACGGGTGCCAAACTGGAGGCTACAGGCAACCAAGTCTGCAGCCTAACTCTCCCTACTGTTTGGACCGCTGGGGCAATCTCTTCCTTAGAGCTGCTACCACCACCTTCCTGTTCCTCACGCCATGTTGGGTCTTGGACCTCATCATCTCCACTACCCTCTTCCAACACCTGCTGCTGTTGGGTGGTCTGGCCAGCACCATGCTCAACAGAAAATGGCACCTGAGTCTCATCATCATCAGATGCGTTCTGCGGTGTGCTGACCATCGGCACTGGCTCACCCGCCTCTTCACATTCAGAGAGACACAGCTGTTGCGCATCACTGCATACTGCCTCTTCTTCACATTACAGAATGCTGCTTGGCTGGGCCCCTGTTTGCAAGCCAACAGATTCTGAGAACAGAAGCAGAGACTCAGCTGGCTCCAGTTCAGAACTCTCTGACTGCCTGGGCAATTTGGCAGGCGGTGAACAGACAGATGGTTGTTCAACAGTGCTGTGGTCCTGAGAGGAGGTGGAAGGAATTGAAGTCGATGCATTGGCTGCCATCCAACCAACAACGGCTTCAATTTGTTCTTCCCGCAGCAGGGGGGTACGCTGAGCTCCTACAAAAGTGCGCACAAAGGAACGCTCACGGGGAAAACTGGTGGATGCTGTGTCACTGGGTGCGGCAGCAGCCACAGAATCCCCACGTCCTCTCCCTGCTGGAACTCCACGGCCACGACCACGTGCCTTACTCCCTGCCTTCTTCATCTTGGTAGATTGATAAAGAAAGTCAGAAAAGTTATAAGGCCTAAGTGTGGTTATTCCTCAGAGACTGCAGTGAACACTGAAACACAACTGTCCACAATCTGGGAAAGGCTACTCCTTTGTCTACTTCTATAGTGTTTGCAACCAATGTATTGTATACGGATGGAAGCGCGTCACACTAATAGATTAGATTTTAAATGGAATGGAGCAGAACCAATTGGAGATAAATGAAAAGGATGAGCCACTGAGACACGCTCAGCAGAGTACAAGCAGCAGTGCTTGAACAAGTAACTGGAGCGTGATGTGCACTCAAAAAATAAAAAACACAGACTGAAGTGAACACTGAAACACAACTGTCCACAATCTGGGAAAGGCTACTCCTTTGTCTACTTCTATAGTGTTTGCAACCAATGTATTGTATACGGATGGAAGCGCGTCACACTAATAGATTAGATTTTAAATGGAATGGAGCAGAACCAATTGGAGATAAATGAAAAGGATGAGCCACTGAGACACGCTCAGCAGAGTACAAGCAGCAGTGCTTGAACAAGTAACTGGAGCGTGATGTGCACTCAAAAAATAAAAAACACAGACTGAAGTGAACACTGAAACACAACTGTCCACAATCTGGGAAAGGCTACTCCTTTGTCTACTTCTATAGTGTTTGCAACCAATGTATTGTATACGGATGGAAGCGCGTCACACTAATAGATTAGATTTTAAATGGAATGGAGCAGAACCAATAGGAGATAAATGAAAAGGATGAGCCACTGAGACACGCTCAGCAGAGTACAAGCAGCAGTGCTTGAACAAGTAACTGGAGCGTGATGTGCACTCAAAAAATAAAAAAACACAGACTGAAGTGAACACTGAAACACAACTGTCCACAATCTGGGAAAGGATACTCCTTTGTCTACTTCTATAGTGTTTGCAACCAATGTATTGTATACGGATGGAAGCGCGTCACACTAATAGATTAGATTTTAAATGGAATGGAGCAGAACCAATTGGAGATAAATGAAAAGGATGAGCCACTGAGACACGCTCAGCAGAGTACAAGCAGCAGTGCTTGAACAAGTAACTGGAGCGTGATGTGCACTCAAAAAATAAAAAACACAGACTGAAGTGAACACTGAAACACAACTGTCCACAATCTGGGAAAGGCTACTCCTTTGTCTATTCTATAGTGTTTGCAACCAATGTATTGTATACGGATGGAAGCGCGTCACACTAATAGATTAGATTTTAAATGGAATGGAGCAGAACCAATAGGAGATAAATGAAAAGGATGAGCCAATGAGACACGCTCAGCAGAGTACAAGCAGTAGTGCTTGATTAAGTAACTGGAGCATGATGTGCACTCAAAAAATAAAAAACACAGACTGAAGTGAACACTGAACACAAACTGTCCACAATCTGGGAAAGGCTACTCCTTTGTCTACTTCTATAGTGTTTGCAACCAATATATTGTATACGGATGGAAGCGCGTCACACTAATAGATTAGATTTTAAATGGAATGGAGCAGAACCAATTGGAGATAAATGAAAAGGATGAGCCACTGAGACACGCTCAGCAGAGTACAAGCAGCAGTGCTTGAACAAGTAACTGGAGCGTGATGTGCACTCAAAAAATAAAAAACACAGACTGAAGTGAACACTGAAACACAACTGTCCACAATCTGGGAAAGGCTACTCCTTTGTCTACTTCTATAGTGTTTGCAACCAATGTATTGTATACGGATGGAAGCGCGTCACACTAATAGTTAAATTGCATGGAGCAGCAAGAATTACACTGAAGAAAAAAAAAATAGAGTCTTGTGAGTGACACGTGCAGATGCCTACAGACAGCGTTGCATGCAGAGCAAACTGCAGCGTCACCTGCACTCACACACACCTTACACAGAGCTGTTAAAACAACACTGGCAAAAGGAAGCTTTACACAGCGGTTGGTAAACTAGCCTGCCTAAAGCCCAGTACACAAAATCACAATATCTAACTGTCCCTCAGAGTCAGCAGAGCAGCGTTCTGTCCCTAACTGAGTTCACAGCACAGTGACGCTAAAATGGAGGCGGCGCCTTTTATAGTGCATTCTGACATCATTTCAGCAGCCAATCACAGCCATGCCATTAGTTAAGATGACCGCAGCATTACAGGATGTGCCCACACTTCATAAGATTCCTCATTGGCTGATAAAAATCACATTGCCTCTCAAAGAATTATGGGAACTTCCGATTCCGGTATACGATATAGGAAAAATATCGGAACTAAGTATCGGAATTCCGATAACGCGAATATCGGCCGATACCCGATACTTGCGGTATCGGAATGCTCAACACTACTCCTTACACATGCACGTCAGGCAAGTCACTTTCCACAAGATGAGACATTGCCCCTTAGATCTTAACTCTAGAAATAATTTTTTAACAACATCAAAGGTTCATATTTGCACAAGTATTGCAATGATGAAACAGTTTTTGCATGTATTTTTGCAGAAATGTAGCAATACCCTGTAAATATTAAAAATAAGGGATAGGAAATATAGATTTTGTTGCTTTTTTCTGAGCACATTTTAATAAGAAAAGTATTGCTAAGTCTCACTAGTATGTTGAGTAGAAAGTACACTGACACTAATATCCTAAATATCTAATAATTCAAAACTGACCAAGAAAAAAACTGCTTGCTAAGATGCATGTACTGTAATTCTGTTTATGTCATTTTATGCAATATTAAACTTCAATAAATAAGCAATGTTGAAATATCATGTTAAATTCAATATTACATTAGATTAATCTACACTATTTTATTTATGTCTGCTTCTACAACAGTGAATTTCATAAAATATCTTTATGGGATTAGTGCTATTTTTCTTGTAGTTTTAGATTTTAGAGCTTAAAATCCACTGCTTCCCATCACATATAGACTAAACCATTAGCCTGTAAAGGTGTAGTTCAGTAGCTTACTGCAAATGTCTCCCATTGAATTTAATAATAAAACAATATGAAGTAATCTTCTAAACTACCTCTATTAGTTGCCAATACATAAGATGATTTGGAGCTCTGTAACAGAATATCAGGACTTAGACCATTGCACAGATGACATTTTTTAAATAACATGATGTTCCATGGTAGACATTCATTCTATTGACATCTTAAAGAAATGCATAATTCAACTATGCAGTTACTCAGTCTGTATTGGCATTAAGAAATGCTGGAGTTGCTTACATAGTGCTCTATTAGGCATGATATTTTTGTGAATGAGCAACAATTTTAATAGCATTAATATCTAACTTATTTATACATTTTTAGCTATTTTTTCAGGTGACACAGAAAAAAATAACTTTCAGTCTTTGTAACAAATTAAATTGTGCTGCCGTGTTAGCGAGAAAAATCGATGTAAATACTTTTATGCCCAAATATCTATCACTCCAAGAATACTTTTGTCATCATTGGGCATAAAAGTATTTACATCAGCATTTGTTTTGGAATTTCAAATTTTGTGTGATTCACCATACAGCCATAACAGAAGAAATGCTCGTGGTCACATGGTAACTCTAATGATGGCTACCATGAACAGGCTTAGTGCTAGCTACTCCATTTTTCAGATCACAGGTGTTAAACTGTAAAGTGCTGCAGAATATGTTCGTGCTACAGAAATAAACATTATTATTATTATTATTTGTCCTGGCCTTCACCCTTTAACCCCTTAACCCCCAAGGGTGGTTTGCACATTAATGACCAGGCCAATTTTTACAATTCTGACCACTGTCTCTTTATGAGGTTATAAGTCTGGAACATTTCATCGGATATTTGCGATTCTGAGAATGTTTTCTCATGACATATTGCACTTCATGTTAGTGGTAAAATTTCTTCGATATAACTTGAGTTTATTTATGAAAAAAATGGAAAAATGGCGAAAATTTTGAAAATTTTGCAATTTTCAAATTTTGAAATTTTATTCCCTTATTTGAAAAATAGGTCACACAAAATAGTTACTAAATAACATTTCCCACATGTCTACTTTACATCAGCACAATTTTGGATCAAATTTTTTTTTGTTAGGAAGTTATAAGGGTTAAAAGTTGACCAGCGATTTCTCATTTTTACAACAAAATTTACAAAGCCATTTTTTGGCGACCACCTCACATTTGAAGTCACTTTGAGGGGTCTATACGGCAGAAAATACCCAAAAGTGACACCATTCTAAAAACTGCATCCGTCAAGATACTTAAAACCTCATTCAAGAAGTTTATTAACCTTTCAGGTGCTTCACAGGAGCTGAAGCAATGTGGAAGGAAAAAATGAATATTTAACTTTTTAGTCACAAAAATTATCTTTTACAAACAATTTTTTTATTTTCACAAGGGTAAAAGGAGAAAATGGATAGATAACGTTGTTGTGCAATTTCTCCTGAGTACGCCAATACCCCATATGTGGGGGAAAACCACTGTCTGGGCGCACGGCAGGTCTTGGAAGGGAAGGAGCGCCGTTTGACATTTTCAAACCAAAATTGGCTGGGATTGAGATTGGACGCCATGTCGCATTTGGAGAGCACCTGATGTGCCTAAACAGTGTAAACCCCCCACAAGTGACACCATTTTGGAAACTAGATCTCATAAGGAACTTACCTAGATCTGTTGTGAGCACTTTGAACCACCAAGAGTTTCACTAATTTTTATAATGATTTTTTTAGTCTGAATTTTTTATTTTTCCCAAGGAAATTGGACTGCAAAAGTTGTTGTCCAATTTTTACTGAGTATGCTGATACCCCATAGGTGGGGGGGAAATTGTTTGGGTGCACGGCAGGGTTTGAAATTAAGTAATGACGTTTTGGAATGCAAACTTTCATGGGTGTCATATACAGCTTGCAGAGCTCCTGATGTGCCTAAACAGTGGAAACCCCAGACATGTTACCCCATTTTGGAAACTAGACCCTCTAAATAACTTATTTAGATCTGCGGTGAGCTCTTTCAAACCCCAATTGCTTCACACAAGTTTATAATGTTCGGGCATGAAAATAAAAAATCCTATTTTTTCACACAAACATGATCTTTAGTCGCCAATTTCTTAACTTTCCCAAGGGTTTCAGCAGAAATTGGACCATAAGAGTTGTTGTCCAATTTGCCCTGAGTACGCTGTTACCCCATATAGGGGGAAACCACTGTTTGGGCGCATGGCAGAGCTCGGAAGGAAAGGAGCGCCATTTGACTTTTTCCAACCAAAATTGGCTGGAATTGAGATTCGATGCCATGTCGTGTTTGGATAGCCCCTGATGTGTCTAAGCAGTTGAAAAACCCCACAAGTGACCCCATTTTAGAAACTAGACCCCCTAAGGAACTTAACTAGATCTGTGGTGAGCACTTTGAACCCCCAAGTGCTTCACACATGTTTAGAACGTAGAGCGGTAAAATAAAAAAATCAATTTTTCCACAAAAATAATATTTTCACCCCAATTTTTATTTTACCAAGGGAAAGAAGACTCAAAAAGTTATTGTGCAATTTGTCCTGAGTACGCTGATACCCCATATGGGGGGTAAACCACTATTTGAATAGATGGCAGAGCTCAGAAGGGAAGGAGAGGTTTGACTTTTTCAATGCAGAATTGGCTGGACGCCATGTCGCGTTTGGAGAGCCCCTGATGTGCCTAAACAATGGAACCCCCACAAATGACTCCATTTTGGAAACAAAAACCCTCATGGAACTTATCTAGATGTGTGGTGAGAACTTCACGAGCGTGAAAATAAAAAATTATATTTTTTCCACAAAAAGGACCTTTTGGTCCCCAAATTTTTTATTTTCCCAAGGGTAACAGGAGAAATTGGACCCCAAAAATTGTCCAATTTGTCCTGAGTACGCTGAACCCCATATGTGGAGAAAACTACTGTGTGGGCACATGTCGGGGCTCAGAAGAGAAGTAGTGAGTTTTGTAATGCAGACTTAGATGGAAAAGTTGCAGGCTTCATGTCGCGTTTGGGAGCCCCTGATGTGATTAAACAGTGGAAACCCCCACAGTGACCCCATTTTGGAAATAGACACCCAAAGAAACTTATCTAGATGTGTGAGAGAACTTTGAACCCCCAAGTGCTTCACAGAAGTTTAAAACGTAGAGCCATAAAATAAAAAATCATATTTTTTTCCACAAAAATCATATTTTCGCCCCAAATTTTTATTTTCCCAATGGTAACAGAAGAATTGGACCTCAGGAGTTATTGTGCAATTTGTCTTACGCACTGATATCCCTATGTGGGGGTAAACTACTGTTTGAGCACATGGCAGAGCTCAGAAGGGAAGGAGCGCCGTTTGACTTTTTCAACGCAGAATTTGGCTGGAATTGAGATCAGACGCCATGTCATGTTTTTAGAGCCCCTGATGTGCCTAAACCCCCAAATTTATAACTCCAATCCTAACCCCAACACACCCCTAACCTAGTCTCACCCTAAGCCTAATCCTAAACTAGCCCCAACTCAACCCTATCTTAGCTCCAACCTTATCCTAATGGGAAAATGGAAATAAATACATGTTTTTAAAGTTTATTTTTATCCCTAACATAAGGGATTTATAAGGGGGGTTTAATTTACTATTTATAGTTGGTTTTTATGTTTTGCAGCTGTCACACGCTAAAAGACGCTTTTTTGCAAAAATAATTTTTTTCCATCACCATATTTTGAAAGCTATAATTTTTCCATATTTTGGCACACAGATTCACATGAGGTCTAATTTTTGCGGGACGAGTTGACATTTTATTGGTTCCATTTTCGGGCATATTTCATTTTTTGTTCGCTTTTTATTACGATTTTTGGAGGCAGAATGAACAAAAACCAGCAATTCATGAATTTCTTTTGGGGGGCATTATACCGTTCTGGTGTGATAAATTGATAAAGCAGATTTATTTTTGGGTTAGTACAATTACAGCGATACCTCGTTTATATAATTTTTTTATGTTTTGCACTTTTTAGAAAAAAAACATTTTTATATAAAAAATAATTATTTTTTGCACGCTTTATTCTACGAGCTATAATTTTTTTATGTTTTCGCTGATGATGCTGTATCATGGCTCGTTTTTTGCTGGACAAGATTACGCTTTCAGCGGTACCATATTTATTTATATCCGTCTTGTTATTGCGTGTTAATCAAACATTTTGTTCGCTGGTATGATGATAATGCATTGTTTTTTTGCTTGTTTTTTTTTAATGTTCAATAAATGGGTTAACAGTGGGACAGTTTTATAGGCGTGTCGTTAGGACATTGCGATGCTAAGTATGTTACTTTTATTGTTTTTTATTTACATAATAATAATGTTTATTGGGGAACTATTTCTTTTATTTTTTTATTTATTTAGGGATTTTTTGTAACTATTTTTACACATGTTTATTTATTTATTTTTTTTACATTTTTACTTTGTACCAGGGTGGGACATCATTGTATAGTGTCAGATCGCTGATGACAGTTTACACATCACCTCTGTTGATCACGATTTGACAGGCAGTGCAGGAGTCTTACCGGCGCCTGCTTTTAGCAGGCACTGTCAAGCCACCTCCCTCCAGGACCCCAGGCCATCTTGATTCCGGGGTCCTGCAGGGAGGAGGACCTCGGAACAGCACGATTACATTGCACTGTTCTGAGGGTCTCGGGGAAGCCACAGGGAGCCCCCTCCCTGTGCTATGATTCCTATGCGCAGGAAACTGCGATCATATTTATCGCAGTGTCAGGGGTTAAAGTGCTGGGAGCGGTCCATGACACTCCTGGCACTTAGGCCGGGTGTCTGCTGTGAGGATCAAACTGACACCTGGCCGCAAACAGCTGCATTCCCCGCATTAGCGCGGGCTGATCGCGTATGGCTTAACTATCCCATCTTTCCGGAATTAAGTCCCAGGTCACATGGAGGGATAGTACATAGATGGCAGAAAAGGGTTTAAATCTTTACAGACTTCATTTAAACACCAATCCAGTGAAGCCTCGTCTCCTGTAATAAAAGTAAAATAAAAAAAAAACACAATATACCAAACCTGTCCATCGTTCTGTCCCACACCGTAACCATATCTGGGGAATAAACAGTTTTTTAACCTGGACGGTCCAAAATTCATCTTCCAGGCTGAGAACCACTGCTGACTGAACTGCTGTGAGTGCAGCCCTCAGAGATCGGTGGTGACATCATAGAGGTTACATCCGGTCACTGAGACTCCGTTCCCAGCCGGGCTGAACTGCGATGACCTCGGTGACATCTCCGCTAGCACGGTGAAGTTTTTCACTCTCGCCGTCATGTCTCATGCGCGATAACATCAATAATTTTAAGTAATTTTGCTTTCTATATTTGTTTGCAGGGCAATTGTCCTGTTCTAACATCCATTTTGTTCCTTTTTCAGCCCCTTAGTCCTTACTACAACCATTATACATCAATTTTAACTGCACCAAAGTTGTTTCTTTGTAGGAAAAATACATTTTTTAATAGAACCATTTAGGGTGGCACACTAATTGTTGAACAGCAAAAATATTTTAAGGGAAGGAATTAGAAAAAAAAGAAATGCCATCTTTTAGTGTACAATATTCAGTTTGTGATTTAATTACCATGTTAACATTAGTTGAGACCTGGCAAGTGCAGCCTGTGGTCCCCATCTAGCCCTCTGGTTGTCCATGTCTGGCCCAAGACGAGACAGTGAGGGGCTTAAACCAGTAGCCCAGTGGGCCGCATCTGCCTTCCAACCCGTCTGCCACTGCCGCTAGAGATGAGCGACTTTGCCTCCGGGAGGGTCGAGTCGGGTTTCGGACACCCGACTTCACAAAAGTCGAGTCGATGAAATTGGCGACTATCGGAAAAAGTCGAAGGTCCGACTGAAAGACGAAACCCAATGCAAGTTAATGGGGAAGAAAAGTCGGCAGGGAGTGGAGGACAGTAAACACACCTACAGTGCCCATTTCAATGCCAGCGACATCAATATCTTATTACTTTAGCTTATCAACCTTAAATTACTTTATAATATAGTAAGGCAATGAAAATGTGGGGGGTTATTTGGCTAAAGTTGTGGGGGGCAGGGCTGGCTCCAGGTTTTCGTGGGGCCCCGGGCGAAAGAGTCTCAGTGGGCCACTTTAACACATACCACAATTCATGATGCTCCGATACGGCAAAGAAATATAGGTATAGTACAATGCCAAATACTTCATTTCTTACATTACATGAGTGATATCTATTGTAAATTCTACAATAGCTCAAAAAAAGACAGAATATTCCTCCGCACAGTATTATGGGCACCACATAGTGGTATATGGCTCATACATAATTGGTCCCATATAAACCAGGGGAGGAGTCCTGAGGAGATCATTTGCATATTCCCAGTTCATTCTGGGATAAGTGAAGAGTCTCCGCGAGCTCCAAAAACACTGGGTTTTGGCTGTTGCAGCTGAAAGGAGACATCGGTAAACCAGGGGGGAGCCTGAGGAGATCATTTGTAATATTCCCAGTTCATTCTGGGATAAGTGAAGAGTCTCCGCGGCTCCAAGAGCACTGGGTTTTGCTGTTGCAGCTGAAAGGAGGACATCGGTAAGCCGCGCGCCTAATGGCGCGCAAATTTTGGTACTTTTTTTCACCGCTTTGATATCTCTTTAACAATAAGGCATGGAAGAGGCAGGAGCCATGTGGTGAGCTGCATTTCTTGCTACATGTTCACAGATTTACCAGTGGAAAAGCCAATTTTACAATGCCACAAATGCAAGCTTGTGTCATGTTGGAGGAAAAGTTGCGAATCTAGAAGAGAGGTTAGCTACATTGAAGATCATTAAGGAAGATGAAGAGTTCTTAGACAGAGCAGAATTATCTCTTCATGCTACAGAAAGAGAAGAAATTCGAAGAGCACCTGAAGAAACAGAGGAATGGAAGCATGTGACCCAGAGAAGCAGGAGGATCGTGAGGCAGTCAGCATCCATACTGCTCAGGAACCAGTACCAGGCTCTCATACAGAATGATGAAGAAATACATCAGGATAAGACTTTGCCCACAAGAGCAACTTGTAAGCCCTCAGAGTCTTCCTGAATGGAAAAAGAAAAATGTTGTGAAGAAGAAACGGAGAGTTTGTGGTCATGGGGGATTCCCTGTTGAGAGGAACAAGGCCGCTATCTGCAGACGGATATAACCTCAAGAGAAATGTGCTGTCTTCCAGGTGCAAAAATTAAAGATGTGTCTGACAGGATATCAGGACTCTTCAGACCTAAAGATGACTACCCATTCCTGCTAATACATGTGGGGACAAATGACACCACAAGAAGTGACCTGGAAAACATCTGCAGTGACTTTGAAAACTTAGGCAAGAAAGTGAAAGAACTGGGTGCGCAGGTGGTCTTCTCTTCCATCCTCCCAGTGGATGGCCATGGAACAAGGAGGTGGAATAAGATTCTACAGGTGAACAACTGGCTACGTCGATGGTGCCGTCAGCAAGGATTTGGATTTCTGGATCACGGAGTGAATTACCTATACGATGGACTACTTGCTAGAGATGGGGTGCACCTTACGAAGACTGGAAAACATGTATTTGGAAGTCGCCACACACACTTTGCTACACTCATCAGGAGAGCTTTAAACTAGAACAATGTGGGAAGGGAAGCAAAAGGCCAGAAAAATCCATACACTGACAAATGGTATTAAGAACTCGGCTATTAGAATTGGAAAGGAAGAACAAAGACAAAACAATCTAAATAATAAAAATATTGGAGGAAGAGAAACCAATCACAAACTAAATGTTTTTATACAAATGCACAAAGCATGGGCAGCAAACAAGGAGAATTGGAACTACTAACGCAGGAGAAGAAGTATGATGTCATTGGAATCACTGAAACTTGGTGGGACGATTCACATGATTGGAATACAAGGCTAGAAGGATACAACTTATTTGCAAGAAACAGACTTGATAAACGAGGAGGAGGTGTCGCATTGTATGTTAGAAAAGCGTATATCTGCACAGAGATTGAAGCTTCAGAGACTGGTAGTTCTGTGGACACTGTTTTGGTAAGAATACAAGGAGCGAACAATGGAAAGGACACCATGGTAGGCATTTACTACAGGCCGCCTATGCAAGCTGAAGATTTGATGAACTCTTTATGCATCATATGGCCAAGTTCTCCAAAAAATATGACATAGTGGTCATGGGAGATTTCAACTATCCAGACATTTGTTGGGAATCTCTCTCAGGCAAAACTAACAGGTCCAGGAAATTCTTATCCTCTCTTGCTGACAACTTTATCTTCCAAAAGGTAGGGGAGAAAACAAGGGAATCTGCTACCTTGGATCTAATCCTTATAAACAGGGAGGAAATGCTTGAGGAGGTAAAGAGTGGCTGGGACCTAGGAGGTAGCGACATGCTATTTTAGAATTTTGGATAACTAGAGGAGGAAGACCTGTGAAAACTCAGACTCAAGGTTAGCTTTCAGAAAGGCAGATTTAAGGGACTCAGAAAGAGAATTGGAGGGATCCAATGGCTGGATATCCTTAAGGACAAAAATGTCCAGGAAGGATGGGAAACTTTGAAAAATGAGATTCTCAAAGCACAATCATTAACAATTCCGAAAAGAGGAAGAATAAGGAAGCATTTAACGAAACCAGGTGGATGAACAAAGAACTTAAACACATGCTAAAAAGGAAGAAAGAAATGTATATCAAATGGAAAGAGGGAGGCATATCTAAAGAAGAATATATTGATGTCTGCAGAACCTGCAGGGCAAGAAACAGATTAGCTAAAGCTGACAATGAATTAAGGCTTGCAAGAGATGTAAAAATCAATAAAAAAGGATTTTGGGGATATGTCAAAAGTAAAAGAAAAGTCAAAGATGCTATAGGATTTTTACAGGATGAAAATTATGAAATGGTAAGAAAGGATGTTGAAAAGGCCGAACTTTTAAATTCCTATTTTGCATCTGTTTTCTCTCAGAAAGGAAATGTACATCAACTGATCTTCACTGTCCTATTAAAGGAATAGAAGAATCCAGGATACTATACACAGAAAAATAGTGAGGAAACACTTAGCTAACGTAAATGAATTCAAGTCTCCAGGTTCAGATGAATTACACCCCAGAGTACTGAAGGAGATAGCAGAAGAAATTTTTGAACCACTCTCCATAATCTTTGAAAATTCTTGGAGAACAGGAGAAGTCCCAGAAGACTGGAGAAGAGCAAATGTTGTTCCTGTCTTCAAAAAGGGGAAGAAGGTGGACCCAGGGAACTATAGGCCGGTGAGTCTGACATCTATACCAGGAAAGATCTTTGAACAAATTATTAAACAACATATATGTAAGTACCTGGACAAGAATGAAGTGATTAACCAGAGTCAGCATGGGTTTGTAACTAATAAGTCATGTCAGACTAATTTAATTTCCTTCTATGACAGAATCACTGACTGGGTGGATAGGGAAATGCTGTAGATATTTTATATCTTGACTTCAGCAAAGCATTTGACAAAGTATCTCACACAATCCTTATTGAAAAAATGACTAAGTATGGAATGGACAAGGCAACTGTTAGGTGGATTCATAACTGGCTTAGTGATAGGACCCAAAGAGTGGTAGTAAATGGCTGCACATCGAGTTGGAAGAATGTATCAAGTGGGTACCACAGGGCTCTGTCTTGGGCCCTGTATTGTTCAACATCTTTATAAATGATTTAGATGAAGGAATTGAGGGTAAACTGATTAAATTTGCTGATGACACAAAGCTAGGAGGGATAGCTAATACTAGAGAAGAGAGAGGATTCAAAAAGATATAACTAAACTGGAGCAGTGGGCAGCAACTAACAGAATGGTTTTTAACAGGGAAAAATGCAAAGTACTTCATCTGGGAAATAAAAATGAAAAAAGCATACACAAAATGGGAGGAATAGGGCTAAGCAACAGCACATGTGAAAAAGACTTGGGTATACTAATAGATCACAGACTGAACATGAGTCAACAGTGTGATGCAGCAGCAAAAAAGGCAAATACAATTCTGGGATGTATTAATAGAAGCATACAGTCTAGATCACGTGAAGTCATTATTGCCCTCTACTCCTCTTTGGTCAGACCTCATCTGGAATACTGTGTCCAGTTTTGGGCACCACATTTTAAAAAAGACATCAACAAACTGGAGCAAGTTCAGAGAAGAGCGACCAGAATGGTGTTCAGTCTGCAAACCATGTCCTATGAGGAACGGTTACAGGATTTGGGAATGTTTAGCTTGCAAAAAAGAAGACTGAGAGGTGACTTAATAGCTGTATACAAATATCTCAAGGGCTGTCACATTGTAGAAGGATTATCTTTATTCTCATTTGCACATGGAAAGACTAGAAGCAATGGGATGAAACTGAATGGTAGGAGACACAGATTAGATATTAGAAAAAACTTTTTGACAGTTACAGTGATCAATGAGTGGAACAGGCTGCCTCGAGAGGTCGTGAGTTCTCCTTCAATGGAAGTCTTCAAACAGAGGCTGGACAGACATCTGTCTGGAATGATTTAGTGAATCCTGCTTTGAGCAGGGGGTTGGACCAGATGACCCAGGAGGTCCCTTCCAACTCTACCATTCTATGATTCTATGATTCTATAATGTTCCATACAGTATATGATGAGCTCCACATAATGCTCCAGTATATGATGGGCCCCATGGATGACGCTCCAGTGTATGATGGGCCTATATAATGCTCCATGTATAATGGGCCTCATATGATGCTCCAGTATATAATGGGCCCCATGGATGATTCTCCATTTTATGATGGGCCTATATAATGCTCCATTTATAATGGGCCTCATATGATGCTCCAGTGTATGATGGGCCCCATGGATGATGCTCCAGTATATGTTGGGCCCCATGGATGATGATCCACTGTATGAGGTTGCTATATAATGCTCCTTTTGTAATGGGCCCCATATGATGCTCCAGTGTATAATGGGCCCCGTATATGATAATCCAGTGTATGATAGGCCCCATGGATGATGCTCCAGTGTATGATGGGCCTATATAATGCTCCATATATAATGGGCCCCATATGATGCTCCAGTATATGATGGGCCCCATGGATGATGCTCCACTGTATGATGGGCCTATATAATGCTCCATATATAATGGGCCCCATATGATGCTCCAGTGTATAATGGGACCCGTATCTGTGGGGAAACATGCAGCCAGAAGCTCGAGGTGTATGGAGCACTGACTCATGAATCCCCTACAATGCTTGCTGTCACCAGCAAACATTTTTGGAAGCGGGAAGTGGGACAATGTAGAGGCAGAGGTGGCAGAGAACAAACTGGCTGCACCTACGCTAGCAGCCTGAACAGCGACTGCAGTAACATCCACAGCTGATGTTGTGCGCTCAAGAGCCGCCAACCTACCCTCCAGCTGCTGGATGTACAGCTATAAACGCTGTTCATCCGCCATTTTACTAGCCAGACCCTGGCGCTAGTACTATGTTAGGGTCTGTGGAACGCACCTAATAAATAATGTAGAGAGGTGCGCTCGCAGCCCGGGGTCCACCATGCAGGCAGAGCCTGCTGCTAGTAAGATGGCGTAAGTAGCGAACTCTGTTATCCCGCAGAGTCGCTAAAATAAATACCGTAGCGCTCTGTGGCAGATAGTGCGAACTCTGTTAATCCACAGAGCCGTTGCGGGAATGCCGCAGCGCTATATGGCGATAAGTCGAACTCTCAGGTTTAGGCCTAAACAGGCCTTATTTGGATATCAGGTGATTGCCTGATTGGATGGAGCTTCGATCGAGGCAGGATGGTGAGATGAAATGACACAGGAGACGAGCGTATTGTTCTGATGCCAAGGTCATCTGATCTTTAATCACTCCCAGCCAGCTTATATTGACGGCTGGACTGGGCGTACACATACATTAGGTAATGGTGTTTTCCAGGACATATTAGCAAATCATTTATTACAGTAAATACATTTTGTCACGTACCATAGTCCATGTCAATTTGACCAACCAATTATCAAACTAAGGAATTCACTAATCATCAGGTGTTCTTTTGATGGACCCCCAAACTGTCATCATCAGCAGTTATAACTTTATTACTCTACTGATTGATTGCATGTTTAAACGTCATTCACCTATACTCATTATTTGCTGTTCCCATCATTAGGGTGATATTATTCTAATTATCTCATAGTCAACAAGAATATGTCTAGTTGGCTAACCTTTGGTACATGTCGTTTCATGTTGCTAGTTCAGTCAGCAAATAATGTCTTAGTGGAATATAGAGAAGTGATTTCTTAAAGGGATTATTGTATGAGAATATATAAAAGGGTATCAGAATATAGAAGGGTCTCCTGAATTCCTATCTGTTCCCCCTTTTGAGAATAGATATGACTCTACCCTGAACCCACAGGTATGTCAAAGGCCTAGTGCCAGTGTCGGACTTCCTAACCATTTCTTCGGCCGAATTCCCCATAGGTGAGGGAGATCATATCTTTTTCTCAACTTCATTGGTTTGTTATGTGAAAGAAGAGAATCTCAATTATATGTGCATGATTATACTAGCAAGTACATGTGTTAATCATTTGGTGCTATGTTATGTCTTCTACTGTGTATCTGCTGAGCTATTATTTCTTGTAGTGCACCTCCAACATACTTTATGAATCTCTGTTGATTATAATAAATGTAATTTATCCAGTCCACATTTTCCTTAAAATCAAATCTAATATAAACTACAGTCCTAAAAGTGTCATTTCGACTCGTCCGAGCCGTCTATCCTTTGTAGAGTAAGATTGGCAGCATCATCAGAAACAAGATCTTCCTTCTTCCGGTCCAAAACTTTGCAATGGCTGGCATGGATCTAAGTTGGTCTTCCTTCAAGCTTTACTGACGTGGCTGTAGTGAGGAAGACTTGGAAGGGACCATCAAACCTTGGCTCCAATGGTTTCCTTGTATGTCTTTTTACCACCACCCAGTCTCCAGGCTGTAGAGAATGGGCTCCTTCTTGACACTCTAGGTCTGGAACAGAGTCAAACACTTGTTTATGCACAGAAAAGACCCTCTTTTGCAGGCCCTGGACATAAGAGGTGAGAGTGTCACACTGCAGTTGCAGTAACTGTGGAAAATACAGTCCTAACCTAGGGGCTGACCCAAACAAAACCTCAAATGGTGAGAGCTTAGTCTTCCTATTGGGCGTGTACCTAATAGAAAAGAGAGCTAAAGGCAGAAATTCTGTCCAAGGTTTCCCCAATTCCTCACTTGCTTTCTGAATTTTTAGCTTAAGGGTACCATTTAGCCGTTCAACCTTCCCACTCGCTTGGGGTCTGTATGGGGTGTGAAAAGCTTGTGTCACCCCTAACATTTGCATGGTCTCCTGCATTACCTGTACGGTGAAATGGGTACCTCTGTCGAACTCTATGGTTTCAGGTAGTCCAAACCTGCAGAAGACTTCTGACATCAACTTCTTTGCAGTGGCTCTTGCAGTAGCTTTTGGCATCGGGAAGGCTTCTGGCCAGTCTGAAAAGAGGTCGACACACACGAGCACGAATTCATACGTTCCTGTGCTTGGGAGTTGTATGAAATCTATCTGCAGTCGTTGAAACGGATAGAGGGGCTTAGACGTGTGTTTCTGTGGTACTTTCACTACACTTCCTGGATTGTGTTGTGCACATGTTAGACATGCCTGTGTAAATCTATTAGCAACTGTTGTGAAACCAGGGGTGATCCATTGTCTCTCTACTAAAGCACACGTGGCGTTTTTGGACAAATGTGTTGGGCCATGAGCCGCCTGCGCCATCATGGGGTACAAGGCCCTCGGTAGGCAGACTTTCTGACCCACCATCCACAAACCTTCATGCTCCTGAGCTCCAGCCTTCGACCATACCCTCTTCTCTTCCACTGTTTTCTGCCGAGTCAGAGCCTTTAAGATATTAAGATCTAATTGCTGACACTCAGTGCTTACCATGATCAGTGGGGGTACCCCAGAGGCCTGGTCGTGCCTCGGCTTTCATGCGGCTTCCTTGGCTGTCTTGTCCGCCTTCTCGTTGCCTCTTGCTTTGTTGGTAGAGAGTTTTGTGTGTGCTCTTACCTTAAATATGGCAACTTCCTTCGGGAGCAGAAGTGCCTCCAGCAGTTGTTTGATAAGGTTCCCATGTTTTACAGGGGTACCTGCTGATGTAAGAAAGTCTCTCGCCCTCCATATGGGACCATAGTCATGGGCTATACCGAAAGCATAGCTTGAATCTGTGTAGATGTTACAGTGTTTACCTGCCACCCCTTTAAGCGCTTCAATGAGTGCCGTCAACTCCGCCTCTTGTGCCGACATGTGAGGAGGGAGTGGTTATGCTTTTACTACCTCATGCTGTGTGACCACTGCATATCCAGTATAGAACCGTCCATCTTCACCGATGCTTCTTGAACCATCTACAAAAAGCTCAATCTCAGGATTAGTGAGAGGTACATCAGAAACATGTGAGAACCCTGCAGTCTCTGAGCCATAAGGGTTATACAGTCATGCTCATGGTATGCATCAAACAATTCATCTTCTGACAGATTTTGCACAAACAGTGGTTTTCCTTGCCCATCCCCCCTTCTCCCCCTTTTGAATCTGCTACATTGATTGGAATAAGGGTAGCTGGATTCAAAGTCATACACCGTTTCAAAGTGACATTGGGAGGCATTAGGAGGGCACACTGAAACTTAAGATGTCTGGCTACAGCAATGTGCTTGGGTTGGACCTGGCTGAGGATGCTGTGCAGGTCATGTGGAGTGTAGACAGTGATTTGATAGTCCAGTACAATCTCTGAGGTCTTGTCTAGTAAGAGTGAAACAGCTGCCACTGCACGGACACATGATGGAGCTCCTCTTGCAACAGGATCTAAATGGGCAGAGTAGTAGGCCACATGCCTGTTGTGTTGGCCATGTTTTTGGGCTAGGACCCCTGTAGCATGTCCCATCATTTCTGTACAGTAGAGCAGAAACAGTTTTGCGTAGTCTGGGGTGCCAAGTGCTGGAGCAGAGACAATTGCAAGTTTGAGTGAGTAGAAACTGTCTAGTGCTTCCTGATGGAGCTGGAAGGGTTGTGTGGGCAGACAATCATAGAGAAGCTGCATGAGAATGGATGCAGAGCGAATCCAAGGCCTACAATATGATGCTAGCCCCAAGAAGGTGCGTAGGTGTTGAACCCCTGCAGGTGGTTGTAGCTGTTCAATTGCCTTATTCCTATCCTCTGTCAAGTGGTCTGCTCCTTGTGATATGCAATGTCTCAAAAATACAACTTTTAATTGTAGTTTGTCTCTGGACGCCTTGCACCCTTTGGAAAAGAGGTGTTGAAGCAGTGAGATTGTAGCTTTGCAGCATACATCTCTGTTGGGGGCACAAAGGAGGAGATCATCAACATACTGGAGCAGAACTACCTCAGCATGTGTGATGATCCAGTCCTGCAAAACAAGTTGCAATGCAGCAGTATACAAGGTTGGAGAGTTGTGCGCCCCTTGTTGCAGCACGAGCCACGTTTACTGCCTCCCCCTGAACGTGAAACCAAACAGGTATTGACAGTCCGGATGTAAAGGCACAGAGAAATAAGCATTTGCTAGATCAATACACGTGAAGTAAGCAGCTGTGGTTGGAATTTGTGACATGATTGTGTGGGGGTTGGGTACTACAGGTGTTAGCAGTTCAGTTACAGCATTTATGGCTCTGAGGTCATGCACCATTCTGTAGGAAACTGGATCTCCCTTCTTGCCCTTTTTCTTCACTGGAAACAGATGAGTGTTCGCTACAGACTTTGTTGATGCTATAGCCCCAGAGGCAATAGCTGTGATGTTCTTCCCTATGGCCTCTTCCTGTGCTGCACTTAAAGGGTACTGCTTGATTTGCGGTGGTCTTGCACCAGGCTTTAAATGAATCATTACAGGAGGCACTGGCATATGTCCGATATCCGTTTTGGACTTTGCCCACACAGCGTCTGGAACCTGTGTGAGTGACTCATGTGTCTCCAGAGGGGAGGGGTGTCAGTTATGTGCAGGGCTGCGAGTATTCTGCACAGAGCACGCTCTGAAATTCCTGCTGTCAACTTCACAGTACCGTCTGGTTCGTACACAATATGTGCCTGCAGCGCTTGGAGGATGTCAGAACCTAGCAAATTGACAGGTGATTTGTTACTTATCAGTAATCTGGTCATACACGTGTGGTCAACTAGTTTGAGGGGCAACGGTTTTGTTAATTTACATTCTTGAATCAGTCCCTCAAAGCCTTGAGTGTAAATGGTGTCGTCTGATATGTCTGATGATCTGACATGTTCCTGGCGGATAACTGTTTTGGCTGCCCCTGTATACACCAGGAAAGGAATTTTTCTACCACCTGGAAGATGCACTGAGACTACCCCTTGTGAGCTTGGATGTGAAGGTGCTGTATGGGGATAGATGGCTACGGGGTTGCCTGCTTCCTATTGCGAGTTTTGAGTCAGATTGTCAGTCCTGGTCTGGTTGTCACTTCTGGGGTCTTTCCTAGGCAGTCTGCAGTCACGGCGAATGTGGCCCATCTTCCCACAGTTGTAGCACTCTATCTGTCGGCGGTCCCTTCTGACTGAGTAATTCCTACGTCCTGCCTGACCGTCATTGGAAACATAGTGTATTGGTACTGGCTTCGTCTTCTGATCTAATTCTACCCCTTTTGCCACCCGTACTAATTCTTCTATTGCACATGTTCTCCAGTCGGGTTTTGCTGCCTGAACCCTTTTGTCTGAGCTGTGGTCTAAGTCCTGCCATGAAAGCCCCATGAAAGAGTTTCCTTCCTAATTCTCCCATGTCTTCATAAACTAAATCTGCATGTCTCAGCTTCAATTTCCCCCAAAAGTGTTCTACTGTATCCTGAGGACCCTGTACTACATCTAGGAGGGAGATTGTGGATTCCCCTACTTTCTCCTGACATCATGCATGCAGACCTTTTAAGAAATGCATTCCTGACTCCATGGTCCTAGCATAGGTTCCCAGTCTCCACTCAGAGCTATATGGTCTCCCCACTCTGATTATTGCCTCCAAAACTGACTCCATTCTTGCATCCCCAATTTTTCCCCATAAGATAGACTCTAAATCTGCCCAAGTACATGTGTAGGTATTATTTAATCCTACCATCCATCTGTAAAAGGCCATTGGCAAGTCAAATGGGTCTGGTGCATCTTTCACTAACGTCATATGGTCTTTTGGGCCCCATGGTTTATAGTGGGACATCGTAGTTACAGTCGGGCGTCTGGGAGTGGATGTTGTATTGTTTGATGTCGCGGCTACAGAGCCAGTTTGGTCCATAGTCTCTAAAGCTGGTTGGTCGTCGTCTACCCCTATTAAGCTATTTTCTGATTTTATTGTGGTGTTGTACCCAGGGTCCTGTACTTGAGACTGAGCATGTATAACTGGTTACAACCCTGTACCCACATGGGGTCTTGGTCTCCCGCAGGCAGAACATTGTTCACGCCAATCAGGGTTTTGCGGTCCACACACACAGACCCACCCTTCTGGTCCTTTGAGCACAGGAGCCATAAGATGGGGGTGATATGGTGGAGGCACCTTTTCCTTCCTTACATACATAATTCCTTTCTCTGTTTCTTCTTTACTCCAACAACATTCCTTTTTCATTTCTCTTGCTACTTCTGCCCAAGCCCTTGCTTGTGGAACCAACTTATTGTCAGTAATCCACCCCATACTCATTGCTAGAGCCACCTCCCAGAGGGAGGAATCTAGCAGCTCACTCTTCATCCCTAAGCCTCTCAATAACTTCCTTGAATCCTTCACTGCAAACTTTTCCTTTCCGTTTCTCCACTATCTCCTGTGCTGTGTAACCCTCTTGATGCTCTGAACTTTGCATATTACCCATTTCTGCCTGTGCTCTTTCTACTCTGTCACTCTCTCTCTCTCTGTCTCTGGTTGATGTCTATCTTACTCTGCGCTCCCGGTGTTACTGCGTGCCCAACTTCCTTCTCGTCCTTTCTGCGATCCCTCAACCGGATTATGAACCGGCAATTTGAAGGACGTTTATCTTTTATCTTATATCCCCCTTTACTATATACTGCACCCTTCTAAACCTCTGATTGACTGAGCACAATAGAGGTGGGCTCCGGTCTCACTCTGGGGGTCTATTAATGAAGTGCTTTGGCCGTGTAACCACTCTTCCTGTAGTGTCACAGCACTTTGCCCTAAAGGCCCGTCACTAGGGAATGGCACGTTCTCAGAATTGAGTCTAGCATACTTAGCAAATCTATATATCAACCAGAGAGCAAACCCCACTAACCACAGGCAGGCTAAAATGACCCAAAGCTGTTCAAAATCTTCTAGCACCATGAAAATAACACAAACACAAAACAAGACTGGAGATAGACAGACTTACACCATAAAGCAAAAGCACAGTTCCTTTCAGTCAATGCACGCACTTTTGCAAACTTTTCACCCAATCACTTCACTTGCAGCTTCCCCAAATATTGGCTAGACTGCCGCAAACCATACACTTTTAGCACAATATTATGGGTTCAGCTTATCTCTTCCTCACAGATGTATTTCTATGTGTTTTTCACTTTGCTAATGTGCCTCTCTCATATGACCAATTGAGCAAAGGTCACTTTTACTTCCTTATCTAAGTGGACTCCCTTATAACATTCAGGATTCTTGTAAAGAAATCCTTATCACATACATAGTTAGTTAACTCATTCAGTGCATGCAGGGAGTCTCATGTCTCAATCATTCTCTTGCAGACACAGTTATTCAATGCACACTACAACAGATAACATATAACAGAAATTACAAATAATCAATCAATCTGATATGCTGTCTATGGTTCTTTGTCAAACAATATGAGCCGGTAATCTAGAAAGACACGTCTATAAAGTACCCAAAGACCGGTGTGCAAGCTGTAGGGCCGAGGGAGACACAGAGAGTGTTGTAAGAAACCAATTTCTTACCTTCACCGGTGATGTTTTCTGTGTGTTTTCCTCAGTCCGCAGTGCGATTGCCGGGTCTCGGATACTGGGTGTGTCCTCTGTTGAACCAGCCCCAACGCAGGGACGCCAAATTGTCAGGTTTAGGCCTAAACAGGCCTTATTAGGATATCAGATGATTGCCTGATTGGATGGAGCTTCGATCGAGGCAGGATGGTGAGATGTAATGACACAGGAGACGAGCGTCTTGTTCTGATGCCAAGGTCATCTGATCTTTAATCACTCCCAGCCAGCTTATATTGACGGCTGGACTGGGCGTACACATGCATTAGGTAATGGTGTTTTCCAGGACATATTAGCAAATCATTTATTACAGTAAATACATTTTGTCACGTACCATAGTCCATGTCAATTTGACCAACTAATTATCAAACTAAGGAATTCACTAATCATCAGGTGTTCCTTTGATGGACACCCAAAACTGTCATCATCAGTAATTATAACTTTACTACTCTACTGATTGATTGCATGTTTAATTGTCATTCACCTATACTCATTATTTGCTGTTCCCATCATTAGGGTGATATTATTCTAATTATCTCATAGTCAACAAGAATATGTCTCGTTGGATAACCTTTGGTACATGTCATGTCAAGTTGCTAGTTCAGTCAGCAAATAATGTCTTAGTGGAATATAGAGAAGTGATTTCTTAAAGGGATTATTGTTTGAGAATATATAAAAGGGTATCAGAATATAGAAGGGTCTCCTGATTTCCCTATCAGAACTCACTTAGCTTCAGTGAGCCGCAAAGTAAAATGCTAGGGCGCTGACTAGTGTTTTAAAGCGAACCCTGTTGCATCACAGAGACGCTGAGAAACCCTACTGTGTCCAGGTACACAGTTGACTGCTAAGCGAACATAGGAAGTGGTCACGCGCTATCTATGGCATCTGTACGCCAGGACCTGAATACGGCAACCAAACTCCTCACTGGTTATGCCGGTATTCTAAAGGCATCTAAGACACCGACTCTGACCATATAGCATACCAAGCTCCTCACCGATTAGGCCGGTATTGTAATGGCGTATTTCAGCCGCCCTAACCACACACACGCATGACCATACTGGTGCAAAGCACATAAAGGTTTGATACTAGCGACGGCCGTGCGGTCAGGACAACCTTTTATAGCAGCCACGAGTAGAAGACCTTCCAGAAAGGACCAATAGAAAGCTGCTTCAGTTCACAAACAGCTACAGGACCTTCCTGGAGGACCAATAGGAGTCGTAGCTCTATCTGAGCATGTGACCCCTGATCTCCAAAGGGAGATCTTGCCCTGGGCATGTTCAGAAGAAGAAACAGAGGACTTTGTCCCAAATCTGCCTGCTCCAGCACTGGTTATAACCGAAGATCCAGGAGAGGCAGAAGCAAGTCTCTGCACAGTATTAGACCGGGCAAGACGCTGAGACCCATGTCTCTGAGCAGGCTCCACGGCGGACGGAGACGGATGGGGGACCGCAGCGGGAAAGGCTCGAGATTCCCCTTGTGCAGCATTGGGAACTCGAACCCTAACATCCGTTACCCCTGATTTCCTATTTATTCTCCAGAGTGAAAGGTGCTAGCTGGTTTACCAAGCTTGAACTTAGGGGGCGTATAATCTTATTCGCATTAAGCGTGGTGATGAATGTAAGATGGCGTTTAATACTCCTGTGGGGCATTTTGAGTAACTAGTGATGCCTTTTGGGCTCACTAATGCCCCTTCCGTCTTCCAATCTTTCATGAGCGATATTTTCCGACGTTTTGTGGACAAGTTTCTGATCGTTTATTTGGTTGATATTTTGATTTTTTCCAATAACTGGGATACTTATGTGGAACATGTTCGGATTTATTCCGGATTTTGAAAGAAAATGCTTTGTATGTTAAAGGACCAAAATGTCTCTTTGACATACAAAAAATTTTGTTTTTGGGATTTATTTTGTCTCTGTCCGCTATTGAAATGGACCCTGTCAAGGTTCAGGGTATTTATGATTGTGTTCAGCACACTTCCTTGAAGGCTCTTCAGAAATTTTTAGGTTTTGCTAATTTTTACCGTAAATTCATAAGTTATTTTTCTGGTATTGTGAAACCACTTACGGATTTGACCAAAAAGGGCGCTGATGTGGTGAAGTAGTCTCCAGAGGTAGTTTCGGCATTTCAGGAGCTTAAGCGGAGATTCACTTCTGCTCCTGTTCTACTGCAACCTGATGTTTCTCTCCCATTTCAGGTGGAGATAGATGCTTATGAGATTGGTACAGGAGACGTTTTGTCTCAAAGAGATCCGGTAACCTCTAAGATTAACCCTTGTGCCTTTTTTTCTCGAAAATTTTCCCCATCTGAACGTAATTATGATGTGGGTAATCGGGAATTATTGGCTATGAAGTGGGCGTTTGAAGAGTGGAGACATTTGTTGGAGGGAGCAAAACATCAAGTTGTGGTCCTTACCGACCACAAAAACTTGATCTATCTCGAATCTGCCAAGCGATTGAATCCTAGACAGGCTAGGTGGGCCTTATTTTTCATGCGTTTTAATTTTGTGGTCTCTTTTCTTCCGGGCACTAAGAATATTAAGGCGGATGCCCTCTCTAGGAGTTTCTTTGCAGATTCTCTTGAGGTGACTGAGCCTACTGCCATTTTAAATGAGGGTGTGGTTCTTTCCACTATCTCACCTGATTTGAGACTTGCCCTGGAGGAATTTCAGGAGGATAAATCTGAACGATGCCCATGGGGAAATTATATGTCCCCGACCAATGGAGGAGGAAAGTAATGTCTGAAATTCATTGCTCAGTGTTGGCTGGTCATCTCAGTATTTTTGGTACCAGAGATTTGGTGAGTCGGTCTTTTTGGTGGCCTGCTTTATCTCGTGATGTCAGGAGGATAATTCTTGGGTGTTTGCTTTTGACATTCATGCCAAGAGTCTGGTTCGTGCCTTTCACCAGACTCATCCTGATCGGCCGGGTGGCTTAGGTGAGGGTTCAGTGACCCCTCCTCAAGGGGGGGAAATGTTGTGAATGCTTTTGATCTGGCTTTTGAGTTTGGGCTCCCTCTTGTGTTTGCTGCGGGTAATGGAGCAGGTCAGGTGTTACAGACTGGAGAGATTAAAGTGAGCAGCCTTCCCTTAGATGTTGACGGTGATTTGATTTTCTTCTTGAGCCTTCTGGAAGTCTGCTTGCTCCCTGCTTTGTCCTGCATCTTTCTGATAAGTTTTTTGTCTGTTTTAATCTGTTTTTTTTCCCTTTTTGCTTTTCTCTGTTCTCTGCCTTGCTGGTGTGAGTTCAGCAGGGTTTCCTGCTGGGATCTGTGCTGGACTCTGTTTTCCTTTGCCACAGCTTATGTCAGTCTTTTCTGTATTTCTAGTCCCCTGTCTTTTCAGTATCTGTTGTTTTGTGTCCAGTTCACACCAGAGTTCTGATTTAGTGGGGGAGAGGTCGGGTGGCCTCAGGATTTTTGCATATCAGACGTGTTGGAATTTTTCTTAAGGTTTTTTGCGGGATTGCAGACAGCTTCCTTTCCTGTCCTGTTCTATCCAGACAGTTTGGGCCCCAGCATTTGCTTACTCTATTTTCTGCCTGTGTTTTGCACTTCATCTGTCTCACCGGCAATATATGTTTGGGGGCTATCTATTCCTTTGGGGCTCTACTCCGGGGCAGTTTAGCTTTCCCCTTTCTCTCTTTAGGCTTAGTTAACTCTTTGGCTGTGTCGAGGAGTCTAGGTACGTCCCACGGCTAATTCTAGTTGTGTTGTCACTTTAAGGGTCTGCAATCTGCTAAGTTACCAACCTCTCTGGGTGTCTGGCTGCCTAGCTTATTTCTCTATTATCCTCCTCGGTTACCGAATCATAACAGTCACACTGTATGTACTGTTCCTATATATTAAATCAGATCTGTATTGGATCTTTTCGCGTGTGCCAAGTTTTATTCATAGAAGGTAACGGATTGGGGTCCTACTTGTGCGTCACCCACTTTAGAGTTGTGCCAACCGTTTTGCATATACCTACTGGAGGTAGACATCCTAAAAGTCAGTTTCAACCCTTTAACGAGCCTTGCGATAAGACTTAGGATAAAAGCAAAGCAAGAAACTGAGTTTGCAGACACGGTGTTTCAGTGTGTTGCCCTTTGTCAGTGCAAAGTGTGAGATCTGATAGGCTAGGTGATCTGATAGGATGATCTGAGAGGCTTAAGACTGGGACCTAAGGAGTAACATTTCTCCTTCTGCAGAGTGACAAGCCAGGAGCATGCATGGCATATAAGTCTCCTCACTCTGACATGCCGAGCCGGGCTTTTCATTCTCCTTAAGGAGAAACATTACCTCTTTGATCCCAGTCTTAAATCTCTCACCTAGCTAAATCAGATGTCATACTTTGCACTGATGAGGGTCAACAACCTGTACCACTGTGTTTATCAATTCCTTTGTAAACAGGAAAGACCTGAATCATTTAAAAAGTGCACAACCAATGAAGTAAGAACATTACACACATTTTTTGCTGTTATTATATTTGCAGGACTTTATAATATTTTTCTAAATCGCAAAAATTACGTATTTTATACCTTTGACAATATTTTATATGTGATGGAATAGCAACGCATGACAAGGAACTCCTGATAACAATGAGTTCAACTAAAGAAATTGTCTGAAATAGTAACTTTATTTTAATTGTTAAATTAGCATAGGGGAAACATTTATTTAAGACTATTATTGACTGGATGGAGTGGACAGTGGATACAATGTTTTCTCTCTCTCTGGAGCATCTGGCACTCTAGAGAAATTGTACTGTTGGTCTACTCAACATATTAAAGGTGACTGCTAGCCTCCTAACATTGAATCACCTTGTGATTTGCTTACTGTCAAGGGACTCTTCTAACTAAAAAGGAATTATCCAAAGAAGATAACAACTTACTGCTGATTTTCTAAATTAAAGTCTAAATTAGATACACAACTTAAATATCAGCATTGCAATTCATTAAGGAAACTTTACTTTTGCCCATTCTAGTGTATATTCACGAGCCATACATTTCTCTTTAAAAAATATTTTTTTTGCATCCTGAAACATTTTCATTAATAAATTATAAGAAAATGAAAAAGAAATGCAGGAATGTTTGGCATGTAAAACTACCATATATGCTGCATATTTTGATTCCTGCACACAGGGAAGAACAAAGCCATTTTAACACAGAGTCTATAAATTTCATGTGCAAGCATTGAAAGACTCAATCAGTGTATTGAAACACACAGCAGCTTTATATTACACTGACCACACGCCATGAAGGCAATTGCAGTAATCAAAAGAAAGTGCTGCCACAGTATCTTCAATATGTCATGTGAGTGAGAAAATAGCCGTACATCTATTACACTATGTTGAACTGTATTTTTTATTTGTGCACCTATACTGTAATTTCCCCCCGGGATCAATAAAGTGTATCGTATCGTACGTATATATCATTTCTATTCCTAATTCATACAAATAAAATCAAAGAGCTTTTTTTCATAGGATTTCTTACAGTGGGTTTAAAAATAGCAGCCTTTCTATCTTCAAGTTGTCAGTGTAACCTGATTAACAGGTTTGAAAGGAAAAACACCATGCTGTATCCAACAGCAAATTAAGCCTTCTGAGGGATATAGTCAGTGCACCTGCCATGAAAGCCCACATAGTGTTTGTATGGCTGGTAACATGCTGGGACAATGTGGATACCCACTTCGATGTAGTTATTATTCACATGTTCTTATGTGACGTTATTGCAGTAAATATCAATGTACAGTATACTGCAATTTACAGAACACTCTTCCTACACCTTGCATTTTAATTTAGACTAAATGAAAAATGTCTACATCTCATTATGATTTGTTTAATAAATTTCAAAACTTAATTATCCTTCATTAAAGACATGCAATGGATGGACTGATCGGATTGTTCAGATAAAAATAATTAAAAACTCATTTAACAAAAATTCCAAATATTTGTGGTAGAGATTTGAAGGAATCTCTGCTTGAACACTCAAACTAGTAATTTTTACGTTGGAAGCTTTTAATTTCCATGAAATGAATATTATTGTTTTGCAGTTATTAACCTTTTCTTGCATTAAGAAGTAAATTAACCTTCTGGATAGGAGTTCGCATGTGTGGAAGGAACTCAGGGGCTGAGCTCCCTCAACACGTGACTGACGTTAGCTATTTTACATTGCTGACATCCGTCTCTAACAGTTAAGCGCTAGCTCCAACTTTTAACCATTTAAACGCTGCTGTTAATCGCTCACACATCGGTCTCCATCTGCTTCCAGTAGCACAATGGGGGGAACCGATCAGTTTTTATGACAATCGAGTGGCTGCTGAAGACCTTCATCACTGTCATCTTGGTACTCCAGTGAAGCTTAATTATAGGCCAGAGTCACACTAAATGTATGAAAAATCGGTCCGAGTCTCCCTGCCGAGAGTTGCAGGAGTGTAATGCGAGTGTCATGTGAGTGCCATGCAAGTGCAATCCGATTTCTCACACCTAGCATCCGATTGACATCCATATGCAGTGCGATTGCTATCCGATTGCAATACACATACAGCAATTCTCTATGTCATTTATCTATGTAATTTCTCTCCATAATCTTTGAAAATTCTTGGAGAACAGAAGAAGTCCCAGAAGACTGGAGAAGAGCAAATTTGTTCCTATCTTCAAAAAGGGGAAGAAGGTGGACCCAGGGAACTATAGGCCGGTGAGTCTGACATCTATACCAGGAAAGATCTTTGAACAAATTATTAAACAACATGTATGTACGTACCTGGACAAGAATGAAGTGCTTAACCAGAGTCAGCATGGGTTTGTAACTAAGAAGTCATATTAGACTAATTTAATTTCCTTAGATATATTATATCTTGACTTCAGCAAAGCATTTGACAAAGTATCTCACACAATCCTTATTGAAAAAATGACTAAGTATGGAATGGACAAGGCAACTGTTAGGTGGATTCATAATTGGCTTAGTGATAGGACCCAAAGAGTGGTAGTAAATGGCTGCACATCCAGTTGGAAGAATGTATCAAGTGGGGTACCACAGGGCTCTGTCTTGGGCCCTGTATTGTTCAACATCTTTATTAATGATTTAGATGAAGGAATTGAGGGTAAACTGATTAAATTTGCTGATGACACAAAGCTAGGAGGGAAAGCTAATACTAGAGAAGAGAGAGAGAGGATTCAAAAAGATATAAATAAACTGGAGCAGTGGGCAGCAACTAACAAATGGTTTTTAACAGGGAAAAATGCAAAGTACTACATCTGGGAAATAAAAATGAAAAAAGCGTATACAGAATGGGAGGAATAGGGCTAAGCAACAGCACATGTGGAAAGACTTGGGTATACTAATAGATCACTGACTGAACATGAGTCAACAGTGTGATGCTGCAGCAAAAAAGGCAAATACAATTCTGGGATGTATTAACAGAAGCATACAGTCTAGATCACGTGAAGTCATTATTGCCCTCTACTCCTCTTTGGTCAGACCTCATCTGGAATACTGTGTCCAGTTTTGTCCACCTCATTTTAAATAAGACATCAACAAACTGGAGCAAGTTCAGAGAAGAGCGACCAGAATGGTGTCCGGTCTGCAAACCGTGTCCTATGAGGAACGGTTACAGGATTTGGGAATGTTTAGCTTGCAAAAAAGAAGACTGAGAGGAGACTTAATAGTTGTCTACAAGTATCTCAAGGGCTGTCATATTGTAGAAGGAATATTGAAGAAAACCGGGCACACTCAAAAAATTAGTATGAGGAGATGCAGCTGCATGGATATATCAAAAACAGTGGGTCACACAAATAAGTGTGACCAAATCACCACTCATATAGATACAATAAGGAGGAGGAAACAAAGAGTCACTGGTGACAGAAAATATATGTGTTTGGTACAAAATATTTATTTGAACATATCAAAAGGTAACACAGGAATATATGGACAATAACACCACTTTAAAAGGACAAGTGCAGATAAAAGGGGAGAGATCTCCCAGCAGTGAGGCAAAAATACATTTGTGGCAAAGATGGTAGTATAATACATTAGAGCTCATAACACATAGAGTGTCTCCCCCACAAAGAAGGTCTAAAGATAACAGAGCTGCACAAAGTGTTGCCACACAGAATGGAGCATGCTTTTCATAGAACAATATACATAGGTAAAAGGCGCCAGTAAAAATAAGTACAATGCTGGTCAATCTGTCACAGGAGCATGCTCACCACTTAAAGTATAAAGCCGCACTGGGAGAAGTCACCCCCAATGGAGATGCGACCCCAACGCACGTTTCGTGGCACGCCTGCCACTTTCTCAAGGGGATAGCGATATCTGGTACGTAGGACCTTTAAATGCCTCCCACAGTCAGGTCACATGTCAGACATCAACGAATAGGAGCAGGTATAGCGGCGCATGCGCCGTTGGAGCCGAGAAGGCCCCCAGTGGCAGCGGCGTCATGCACTCGGGCGCGCGCGCCGGTCAAAGGCCAGAGCGCGGTCCGGGCACAGAAAGACCCCCACCACATGGGGAACCGCCAGGGCAACAGCGGGGCGCGCGCACACCAGGCTCCACATAAATACATAGCAACCACAGGATATAAGAAGCAGTGACCATAAATGTAAAAAGTACATAGTTGTAGAATAACATATACAATGGGGTCAGATTAAAGCAGAGAAGGTAACAGATCACATTATCTTCAATACATCAAACAATAGTACAAATAACAAAGTCATACATATTAAATCATGTGATCTGTCGTTATGTTCTCGCTTTGTTTCTCCCAGCTTCTCACATCCACCAGTCCGTGGGGATAAATTCAAAGGGTCCAATAAAATCAATGAAAAAGACAGAAACTGTGAAAAAATAATTCATAAAAAATAAAAAAATTGATTAAAAAAGAGAAGGCATCACATAGACCCAGTGAGGGAATATCAGAGACAAAATATTATAAAAAAGAGGCAAAATTTAGAGATTCGTTGAGGCCGCTGGGCGCCGTTGTGTCAAGTTGGACTATCCAACGCGCTCCATTTGAGACAGTATTTTCTTATAATCCCCACCTCTGATACCGAGGTGCAGGATATCAATGCCGCGTACCTTAAAAGATGTAGCGTCACAGTTATGATAGCGTTTAAGTGACGCGGGATTGTCTTAAGGTCTGAGACATCTGAAATGGTTCTTGCAGCGGAAATGTCCCTAACGTGTTCCCTGATACGTATTCGCAGTTCCCTGGTGGTTAAGCCAACATATATCTTCGGGCAGCCACATGTGGCGTAGTAGATAACATTCGAGCTGCCACAAGATATACGCTGGCGAATGTCATATATCTTATCACCACCAGAGGACGAGAAATTCAGGGCACGTAGGGCATTGGCGCACGCAAGGCAGTGGCCGCAAGGAAAGAAACCAACGGTGGGACCGCGAGAACCAAAAGTATTTACAGAAGGTGGAATGTAGTGACTGCGAACGAGACTGTCTCGTAAATTTTTAGATCGTCTAGATGTCATGGAGGGGTAGCTGCCCAGCGAGCGAGACAGGGCAGGATCGGTTTTGAGAATATCCCAATGTTTAGTAAGAATTCGTCGAATATCAAACCACTCATGATTGAATGTGGTAATAAATCTAATCAAACCCTCATCATTCCCCCGTCTAGCCGTACGAGTAGAGTAAAGAAGATCATCCCGTGGAGTTGTTCTTGCCCGATTGTATCCTTTCTTGATACATCGGTTGCTATACCCGCGTGCCCTAAATCGATCGCTAAGGTCCCTGGCTTGGGCCTCAAAGGCATCATCAGTAGAGCAGTTACGTCGCATTCGAAGGAACTGTCCGACCGGGACGGCCCTAATGGTGGCTGGATGGTGAGCTGATTTGGCATGGATCAATGCGTTCACAGAGGTCGGTTTCCTGAACACATCCGTGCGAAGACGACGATTGGTGTCAATCTCCATGGATATGTCCAGGAACTCGGCCCTCTCACAACTATGTTTATAAGTTAGATGGATGTTAAGAGAATTCTGGTTCAGCTCTGCCATAAAATCCTCGAGCTGCTGCACCGTCCCATCCCACAACATCAAGATATCATCAATATATCTAAACCAGTACAGCACATGGGAGGCGGCCTGCGCGCCCACATCGCCGAAGAGGGATCTCTCCCAGGAACCCAGGAAGAGATTTGCGTAGGCGGGCGCACAGGCCGCGCCCATGGCTGTACCACGTCTCTGTAAATAGAAAACGTCCTTAAATACAAAAAAGTTGTGGGTAAGGACATAGTGAAGCAGCTCGAGGATTAACTCACACAAAGGGCCGTCCAGGTCGGAGGCACCCAGGAATAGGCGAACCGCAGCCAGGCCATCGGAATGGGCAATACACGTGTATAAAGACTCCACGTCAGCTGTCACCAAAATGGTAGACTCATCCACAAGGATGCCATCCACCCGTGCCAGGACGTCCTTAGTGTCACGAATAAAAGACGGTAGTGTCTCCACGATCGGTTTAAGGTAAAAATCGATAAATTTACATACCGAATCACATGGGCCATCAATGCCCGACACTATAGGACGTCCCGGTGGGTCAAGGGCATCCTTGTGGATTTTCGGGAGTAAATAAAAGGTAGGGGTCCTAGGGTTCTTCACCAGTAAACCCTCATACACCTTCTTAGGAATAGTGTTAGACTCATACGCACCATGTAGGATATCCTGGAGTTCCAAGGAAAAGGAGGACAAGGGACTAAATGACAATTTAGTATATGTATCAGAGTCCCTCAGTTGACGAAAAACCTCACGTTCATATTTATCACAAGGCCAGATCACGATATTCCCCCCCTTGTCAGCAGGTTTAAAGACAACGTCAGGAAGAGATTCCAGTTGTGACAATGCCTGACGTTGTCCATGTGTTAGATTATCAAATCTACGTCTTGTGGAGAGATGTTTTAAATCTTCAGTCACAAGCTTTGTAAATACCTCCACTGCTGGACATAGTGACAAGGGGGGGAACCGCGTAGATCTGGGCAGTATTTTAGTGGGGAACCTACTTGTACTAGAGGTAGATTGTTCCTCAAGTAGCTCCTCAAGATTGTGTAGAGCCTCCCTTTCATTGTCACTCCAGGATTCCGACAATTGGCTACGACTGTGTAACTTCTTCAATATGAGTTTACGGGAGAATAGGTGGAGATCCTTCAAAACTGTAAAAAAATTAAAGGCATTAGTAGGTGAAAAAGTTAGGCCCCTACCTAAAACCTCTAGTTGGACGGCAGACAGTGTATGATGGGAGAGATTCACTACCTGTAGTCCGCCCTGTGACGCAGGCTGGGCCGGTCCCCCTCCATGATTTTTTATCTTGGTAGTCTGACGTGTCGTCATCTTTTTTACTGCAGTCACGACATTATCTTGAGCTGAACCGTGAGACTTTTTAGAAGAAAAATCATCATTTGTGGATAAATTGGACCGCACAGAAGTGGATCTTGATCTAGAATAAGAGTTATTTCGATATCTAGGGCGTGATCTATCGGTGGGATTGCGCCACCTGTAGACTCTGGAGAGTAATTTATCCTGAGTATCACGTTTGAACTTCTTAGATTTAGTGGACTGAATTTCCAATGCCCACTTTTGAAGGTCCGCATCCACTGAATCATTCAATTTTTTAAGATTCTCACTAGTCAGGTCACGTTGCAACACAATCTGAACGGAGTCGATCTCGGATTCAAGTGTTTTTATGGTGTCAAGATTCATTTCTTTTAATAATTGCATGAAACCAATGGAGCAGGTGTTAGCAAGCTCCTCCCAACGACTTTTTACAGAGTCGTCCTGAATAGGGAATGATGGGAACACTTGAACCCTGAGACCCCTAGGTATCAGATTGTTCTGTACATACTTGTCCAGGAACTCGTGGTTCCACCAGACCTTGGTTCGTTTTTTAAGAAGATCCTTAAAGAGAAATCATCCAGCCACCATTAGGGCCGTCCCGGTCGGACAGTTCCTTCGAATGCGACGTAACTGCTCTACTGATGATGCCTTTGAGGCCCAAGCCAGGGACCTTAGCGATCGATTTAGGGCACGCGGGTATAGCAACCGATGTATCAAGAAAGGATACAATCGGGCAAGAACAACTCCACGGGATGATCTTCTTTACTCTACTCGTACGGCTAGACGGGGGAATGATGAGGGTTTGATTAGATTTATTACCACATTCAATCATGAGTGGTTTGATATTCGACGAATTCTTACTAAACATTGGGATATTCTCAAAACCGAGCCTGCCCTGTCTCGCTCGCTGGGCAGCTACCCCTCCATGACATCTAGACGATCTAAAAATTTACGAGACAGTCTCGTTCGCAGTCACTACATTCCACCTTCTGTAAATACTTTTGGTTCTCGCGGTCCCACCGTTGGTTTCTTTCCTTGCGGCCACTGCCTTGCGTGCGCCAATGCCCTACGTGCCCTGAATTTCTCGTCCTCTGGTGGTGATAAGATATATGACATTCGCCAGCGTATATCTTGTGGCAGCTCGAATGTTATCTACTACGCCACATGTGGCTGCCCGAAGATATATGTTGGCTTAACCACCAGGGAACTGCGAATACGTATCAGGGAACACGTTAGGGACATTTCCGCTGCAAGAACCATTTCAGATGTCTCAGACCTTAAGACAATCCCGCGTCACTTTAAACGCTATCATAACTGTGACGCTACATCTTTTAAGGTACGCGGCATTGATATCCTGCACCTCGGTATCAGAGGTGGGGATTATAAGAAAATACTGTCTCAAATGGAAGCGCGTTGGATAGTCCAACTTGACACAACGGCGCCCAGCGGCCTCAACGAATCTCTAAATTTTGCCTCTTTTTTATAATATTTTGTCTCTGATATTCCCTCACTGGGTCTATGTGATGCCTTCTCTTTTTTAATCAATTTTTTTTATTTTTTATGAATTATTTTTTCACAGTTTCTGTCTTTTTCATTGATTTATTGGACCCTTTGAATTTATCCCCACGGACTGGTGGATGTGAGAAGCTGGGAGAAACAAAGCGAGAACATAACGACAGATCACATGATTTAATATGTATGACTTTGTTATTTGTACTATTGTTTGATGTATTGAAGATAATGTGATCTGTTACCTTCTCTGCTTTAATCTGACCCCATTGTATATGTTATTCTACAACTATGTACTTTTTACATTTATGGTCACTGCTTCTTATATCCTGTGGTTGCTATGTATTTATGTGGAGCCTGGTGTGCGCGCGCCCCGCTGTTGCCCTGGCGGTTCCCCATGTGGTGGGGTGTCTTTCTGTGCCCGGACCGCGCTCTGGCCTTTGACCGGCGCGCGCGCCCGAGTGCATGACGCCGCTGCCACTGGGGGCCTTCTCGGCTCCAACGGCGCATGCGCCGCTATACCTGCTCCTATTCGTTGATGTCTGACATGTGACCTGACTGTGGGAGGCATTTAAAGGTCCTACGTACCAGATATCGCTATCCCCTTGAGAAAGTGGCAGGCGTGCCACGAAACGTGCGTTGGGGTCGCATCTCCATTGGGGTGACTTCTCCCAGTGCGGCTTTATACTTTAAGTGGTGAGCATGCTCCTGTGACAGATTGACCAGCATTGTACTTATTTTTACTGGCGCCTTTTACCTATGTATATTGTTCTATGAAAAGCATGCTCCATTCTGTGTGGCAACACTTTGTGCAGCTCTGTTATCTTTAGACCTTCTTTGTGGGGGAGACACTCTATGTGTTATGAGCTCTAATGTATTATACTACCATCTTTGCCACAAATGTATTTTTGCCTCACTGCTGGGAGATCTCTCCCCTTTTATCTGCACTTGTCCTTTTAAAGTGGTGTTATTGTCCATATATTCCTGTGTTACCTTTTGATATGTTCAAATAAATATTTTGTACCAAACACATATATTTTCTGTCACCAGTGACTCTTTGTTTCCTCCTCCTTATTACACTCAAAAAATTGCAGATGTGAGGAATTATTTATTAGTGCAATACGTACAGTAGTCACTAACAAATGTTTTGGTCTCAACATTACCTTCATCAGTGTGCTAAAGGATTAGTGAGAGCAGGGAGATTCATGTATATTCCCACTATGGACAAGCTGTATGTTATATATGCCAGGTTTGGGGTAAAGACCCAGATTAGTGAGATTCGGTGGGGAGATGGAAAGGCAGGCCCAGGACGCAGTATCCACCGCTAGTCGGGCTGAGCATATATAACAGTCAGTCCTTGTTCTCAGATGACATGGAAAAGGAGGACACAAATAAAAGGCCTAACTGTGTAGCTAGGTTTGCAAGCTGAGGTGATAGGTGTATTGGAAATATTAGTGGCACTCTGAACTAAGACAAATCTCAACGAGACAATCAGGTGGGGGTAGGGTAGAAGCTCTGTTCATTTCCATGTAGATACAACTGAGCAGGTGATATAATCAGAGGAGGGAATTGCCCTTGATAATATGCAGCAGTGATGATGCACAGCTAAAATACCCTCAGTTCAGCGGCTGGCTCTACTAAATGCCTTGGTCTTGGTGATGGCAAGTTGTACATGTGGAAATCTCCTGTATTGGCATTCTTCTGCACCTTGCCGCTAAATGATTCTTTGGCAGTGTCTATGCTCTTAAAAAAATCAAGTCTGTCAGAAATTAGAGCAAGTCTGATCTTTTCCACCTTCCCATTTTCATCACACTCGTCTTTCTGACAGCCATCTACATACTCCATTATTACATGGTTGGTGATGTCATCTTCATTATTGTCATCTGCCACTAATGCTTGCTGTAGTCTGAGTAATCATCCTCTCTTCTTCAATGCAACACCAACTATTCATACTTGATTGTGTGTCAAATAAATGTGTGCTAAATCTTCACCCGTACAGGTTACTGATGATGCAGTTGCTGCAGCACCAAAAGTGGAATCTGCTGTCTTTTTTAGAAATTATGTTGTGCCCTCAGCCTGGCTCTATACAGTAATACCCAGCCACAATTTTTTGTTTAAAGATTTGCTACTCTGTGCTCTCACATGCACAAGCACCTAGGCCATTCTCTTGACTTGTCTCTGAGCTCCAAACTGTATTGTTGTCACGGTTCCACCCCTCAGGGTGTCTGGAATGCAGTTACTGACAGCTTGACCATTCAATCTGGTTTAGGGGTGTGCTGATGCTGTCGGTACTTTGATTGACACCTTTGCCATCCAATCTGGTACAGGGAGTGCTGAGCTGTCAATGTGTTGATTGACAGCTCAACTATCCAATCTGAGACTGGAAGGCATGTGTTCATTATTCCAGTTAATGGCCATGCTTCTTAACTGAGCTGTTTCTCCAAGACCTCTGCCAGAGGAACATTCAGCCTGTGAGGTTTCTGCTTTCCTGTGCCTAGAGTTCCGTATACTTGATCTGTTGCCTGACCTTTGACTTTGCTCTGACCATCCGCATGTTTAACCCCTTCAGCTCTGATCCTTTATCCTCCCTCGGAGCGTTACCTGACTACTCTTTTGTCTCTTCCTTCTGTTTATGACGTACCCTCCTGGCTTCTGACCTTGGACTCCTTGACCACTCTGACTCATGGCTTTGCTGTGAGTAGTGACTAGCATCACATTAGGTCATAATTGCACTGTAGACATGTGACATAGCAAATATGGGCAGGGAGAAAAAAAGAGGTTCATGACAGCCCACTACCCCAACACAGAAATCTATTGAAGCCTCTGTTACTGGGAGATCATCAGTTCCCACTGCCATGCAGCAGTCATTTGTTTTCACCTTTATTTCTGTCATATTCTACTCAACATACATGACTCTGTCTCCAACAGCCACATGGTAAAACTTTAGTAACACTCCAAACTCACTCTTTTCATTCATGAAATGTAAAGTACTGCCAAGCAGTTTTACATCTTGACAACATAGTGCAGAAAATCCATACAGTGGACAAGATATGGTTCTCCATCTAGTGGCAAATCTAACACTTGATGAATCACAATCAGCTTCTGCTAAATATTGTCTTAAAAGGCAATGCCCGAAACATTCTGACTGCTTTACATTTGGCCAAATTAACACATTCTCCTTGCATGTCTAACATCCTCCATTTAATAGTTAAACATTTGTTTAACAAATATACCTGCTTGAGAAAGGTGATGGCTATGACCAAGAAAGTATCTGATTATTTCAAGTGTTCTTTCCTGGCAAAACACATCTTCCTGGTTTTGTAAAAGCAAAAAGAAAAGTCAGATTGATGACTGGTTTGCGGCATTGCAAACCCACTGGAATTCGATGTTGCATAGGTTAGAATGTCTACACTAGGAGCGTAAACAGGTGACAGACTATAATATGTAACAACTAAATTGGAGAGTGGGTTACTTTGAGATCCACTATTGACAGCTAATTAGAGGCACACATTGCCTGCTGAGGTTCTTTGAAGAGCTGCAAATATTGTAGGTAAGTACAGCTATGACATCTTCAATGTAATCCTCCTCATATTTATCCTGTAAAAGACACTAACCAGAATAAAATAGGTGATGGAGGGAGAAAAGCAACTGCTAACTGAGGAATGTTATGCATACTGTAGCCATCAAGCAAAGGGATAACTATCGTACAGCCATGCGCTTTTTAGACCCTCATTATAAATTAGCAAAATGAGGGAACATTTTTGGCTTCTGACAAGGAATCCATATTGCAGAGTAAACTGTATTACCTGCTTGGTGAAGCTTTTATAGATAGAGTGGATACCTTCCAACCGCAAAAATAACCAGTAGAGCCCTATCCACTCCCCACATAGCCAATGATTCCCCATCTGTGACAGTAAGGCTAAGTTCACACGTTGCAGAATTGCCGCGGAAATTTCCGTGGCAATCCCGCACTTCTCCCGCAGGAAATACGCACGTTTTTTGTATGCTGATTCCCGCCAGAATAATAGCGTTTTGCAAGCGTAATTAGCTTGCAGAATGCTAGCGTTTTCCTAGCGATCTGTAGCATCGCTTGGAAAACTGATTGACAGGTTGGTCACACGAGTCACACATAGTGTTTGACAAGTGTGACCAACTTTTTACTATTGATGCCGCCTATGCCGCATCAATAGTAAAAAGATCTAATGTAAAAATAATAAAAAAAATAATAAATAATGATATTCTCACCTTCCGGCGTCCCCCGCAGCCTTCCCGCCTCTCAGCGACGCTCCTGGCAACTCACGGTCCCAAGGATGCATTGCGACAAATCACACCGATGACGTAGCATCTCGCGAGACCGCTATGCCATCTGGGTGATTCTCGCAAAGGACTCTTGGGACCGGAAGTTGCCGGGAGCGTCGCTGAAGGCGGGAAGGCTGCGGGGGACGCCGGAAGGTGAGAATATCATTATTTATTATTTTACTTATTGTTTTACCAGGGATATGGTACCCAGGGCCTGGAGGAGAGTCTCCTCTGCTCCAGACCCTGGGTACCATCCGCACATGAACCGCTTACATTGCGCATAGTGGGCATAGCCACATGCGGAAAGTAAGCGGTTCAATGCATTCCTATGGCGGCGGAATCACCGCAGTTACGCTAAATTAATGAACATGTTGCTAGATTTTCCGCAAAGCGTTTTTTCCGCGGAAAATACCGCAACATGTGTACAAAACATGCGCAATCAATTAACAAGTATAGAATGCTTAATGCTTGCGTTTTTTTCGCGGTTTAACCGCGGAAAATCGCGGAGAAAACGCGAAAAAACGCAATTATTCCTGATCGTGTGCACTTAGCCTAATAGGGTGGGAATGATAAGAAACAAATGCATCAGCAACAACTACAGTATATTTGATTCCAGAAGAGACTTGTTCTGAGTCTCAAACACCTAAATAAAGAAAATGACCTCTGATCTACACAGAAGACGCAAAGAAAGAGCTGTCAGTAGAGATGAATGAAACTGAACTGTGTTTGGTACTGAACTCCAAACACAGACTTCTGCTGGATGTCCATTTTGGAGAGAGAGATTGAGAGAGAGAGATTTTCCAGCACTAATGTTCGGGTCCCCATTGATTTCTATGGTGTTCATGTTCAAGTTCAAGTTCGGGTGCAGTTCTGGTACCCAAATTGAATTTTGGACTAAAATTTGGTCGAACCCGACAAACCCAAACATCCACAGAGCAGCTCATCCCTAGCTGGCAGGTCACAATTGCGGTCACTTGATGCTGGAGTTGCATTGGAAATGGCAGAAGGTGGCAGCTGGTAAATATTGTAATACACTCTCTACACACATAGAACTAATGCTAACAGAGGGGACAATAAAAAAAATGCCAGAGTGGTAATTTAAGGTGCATCTACACTGACAGATTATTGTGAATAAGAATTCTTGCAAATGCTCATTCATGACAATTTTTTAGTGTAAGCAGGCTGCTAATCACCCGATGAATGAGCAATGCACTTATTCAAAGGGTGACATTTTCTTTTGTGTTGCACAAAAGGTAATTGTTTTCAGCAGCTCATTGTCTAGGAACTATGGTGTAGAGAACTATGGCAGTCTATGAGCATTAAAAGATTTAACGCAGAGCATTTTGTTTGCATCATTTACCAGGGTCTACCAGTGTAAACAAGCTGTTAAAAGACTACCAATTGTTAAATATTCACAGGTTCAGTCTATATAAATGCACATAATATGTCATGTGTAATGACATTGCTAACTAGTGATAAGTAAATTTGTTCTGAAAACGATCGCCAAACATAAATTCGGCACGAATATGGCCCATTTGGATTCATGATCGGAAACCCGAGCAAAATTTTATAAAATCGGTAAAAATCGGTAACATTCGGTAAAAGTGCAGGAAAATATTTGTGTTGCCACAAAAATATTTTCAGCACTTTAGCAACAAGAATGGTGATATATCATGAGTGTTTGACACGTGTTTGATGAGGGGAGGGGGTTTTCAGAGCCCAGATGCGTAGCGTTCTTGTAAGCACAGCAGTCATTTTTTTCCCTAACTTTATGTGTGCACATTGTGGCTAGCCAATCAGACCGTAGGACACGCCATATAAATAGCGGACATCTTGTTTTAGCCCCATTTTCACACTAACAGTGCAGAGAGGCTGCTCCAGACACTGCCACTGTTAACATCAAGATTTTAGTTAGTTAGTTAGGCAGTTGTATATCAGTCAGAAAGTGTAGCTACTAGCTAGCTATTGTCCAGTGTGGCTGTAAAATTTACGTTCTGGAATTTTTTTTGGGGACCATTACTGAGTTTCACAGACAAAGCAAGCAGGGCACAAGCCCTAAAAGTGTGTTGTGCACTGCTTCTATTGTGCTCCATGCACAAGTATAGCATTCTAAATACTATTTTTTCAATAGCTAAATGTGAAAAAGCCTACTTTATCCCACCTTGTCATTTAGTGCTGTGGTGATATGAAACTGTCTGCAGACTTAAGGTACATTCAAAAAAGTATATTTTTATGTTGCTAAATGTCAAACAGCCTGTCGTATCCAACATTGTCATCTTTTCGCAGTGTTATGTACCTGTCAGCAGACCTAATGCGCATTAAAAAAAATTAGAATATTTTCTTTTACTGAATGAGATACGGCCCACCGTATCCCACATTGTCATGTTGTGGCAGTGTTATGAACCTGTCTGCAGACCAAACGCGCATTAAAAAAAAGTTCCAATTTTTTCTGTTGATGAATGTGATACAGCTAGCCGTATCCCACATTGTCAATTTGTAGCGATGATATGAACCTGTCTGCAGACCTAACACGCATTAAAATATTTATGTTTTTCTGTTGATAAACGTGAAACAGCCCACTATATCCAACCTTTTCATTTAGTGGCATTGAAATTGCTCTGTGAGCAGAGCTGTTGCACATTAAAATTAATTTATTTTATGCTTTTTTTACAAAAGTGATACAGCAGCCGAGATCTGAGGTTGAAATTGTTTTGAGCCTGTCTTCTAGATTATGTGCTTCTTTAGCAATTTCTCAAGGGCATCTTTTATATCTAGCTTGAGACATGCATCTGTTACACCTATCTTGTGACGAGCATCAAACGCTCTCTGGTAATTGGTGATGGGTAAATGAGTAATAGTTGTAGGCTGGATCCTAGATCTTGTACTTCCCATAGCCGCCTTGTTATTGATCCTGTTGTACTTTCCCATTCCCGCTCCCAAAAAATATTCTATTACTAATGTCATACGGTAGGGGACATGGCACTTTTAACCTGTTTTGAGCATCTAGTCAATCTTATACAGGCCTTATTAACAGGCCCCAAAAAATTATTCTGTTACTAACGTCATACAGCAAGGGACATGTCACTTTGAAATTGTTGGGAGCATCAAGTCAATCTTACACAGGGCTTATCAACAGGTCCAAAAAAATTCTTCTGTTAGAAAGTCATACAGTAGGGAGATCTCAGTTTTAAATTGTTTGGAGCACATCTTCTCTGTCATACAGGCCTCATACACACAGAATTTTTTTTTTCTGTGACTAACTCGATTCAGCATGCCATATTTCACCTTCTCATTTAGTGCTACTGAAATTCAGCTGTGTAGAGGTGGTACAGAGTAAAAAATCTAATTTTTAGTTGATATTACTGTGCTCATAGCACACTATCTGAGCAATATGACTGGGAAAAAGCGAGGTCGTGGTGGAAGGGAGATTAGGCTCAGTGTTTGAGGTCTAAATGGGGTAGGTGGTGAAATTGATGCCACTTTAATGGTGTCTGCCACTAATTTTTGGAAGTGTGTACACTCTTGGTTGGGTGTCCATTTGTTGGGTTAGCTGTAGTGGAAGATGCGTCGGTCCCATTATACTATTTGTACTCTCTTTAAATTGAGGCCACTTTGGTGGTGTCTGCCACTAATTATTTGAAATGTGAGAACTCCTGGTTGGGTGTCCAACTGTGCATCTGCTGAGTTGGGTGTAGCGGAAGACCTGTCGGTCCCTATTATACTATCTCTACTGTGGTTAAATTGATGACACTTTGTTGGTATATGTCACTAATTTTGGAAATGTGAATATTCCTGTTTGTGTATCCATTTGATAAATTGTGTGTAGTGGACGAGGTGTTTCTCCCTATTATACTATTTTTGCTGTGGTGAAATTGGTGCCACTTTGTTAGTGTCTGTCACTAATTTTTGGAAATGAGAAAATTCCTGTTTGGGTGCCCATCTGCTAAATTGGGTGTCGTGGACAATGTGTCGGTCCCTATTATACTATTTCTGCTGTGGTGAAATTGGTGCCACTTTGTTGGTGTCTGCCACTATTTTTTGGAAATGTGAACAATCCTGGTTGGGTGTCCATCTGCTGGGTTGGCTGTAGTTGAATATTTGTCAGTCCCTATTATACTATTTCTATTGTGGTGAAATTGATGCCACTTTATTGGTGTCAGCGAATACTTTTTTGGACATGTGTAGACTCCTGGTTGAGTCTCCTCTATGTGAGTTGCCTATAGCAGTAGGCCTCCGAGACCCCCAGTCCTCCACTCCCATTGAGTCATCTACCTGTGTTACTATTCTTACCCTTTTTAGACAATGGTAATCTATGAAACTTATTCAATTTCAAATGTTTTTTATCACTTATATAACGCCAATAATTCAACATTCGCTTTACAGACATTTACAGACATTACTGCTACTGTCACCATTGGGACTCACAATCAAAATTTATTAACTGTATGTGTTTGGAGTGTGGGTAGAAAAATAAGTACTGGGAGGAAACCCTTGCATATACGGTTAGAACATGAAAACTCTTTGCAGATGCTGTCCTTGGTGGGGTTGGAACACAGGACTCCAGTGCTGCAAAGTTGCTAATGTTTTTGCGTTGACGACTAGACGTTTCTGTGACTGGAAGCCTATCATTGTCATGCAAACTGTGTGCATCACTGCTGTCTTGGGGAAAACCACTGTCAAGATTGTCTTCAAGTGTATTTTGATACTGTAGAATGGGCACGTACCTTTTTCAGGAGGGGCAACTGGAAAAATTTACTTTTGTATCATGGATAGAACACACTGGCAACCAAAAGTCAGCACTATTTCGAATCATAAGTATACAGGTAACAATCATGTTACAGATAGTGCTGCAAGTAGGCACTTATGGGTCAGTCTCTTTCATGAGGTTCAACTCCACAGTATGTTTGTGTCGGAACAACACTCTGTTAGGATTCGAGTTCCCGCTGCTGCACAAGGGGAGTCTCGAACCAGCCCCGCTGCGGTCTCCATTCATCTCCGGCCGCAGTGGAGCCTGCTCTGCAGAGACGTTGGTCCAAGCGTCTTGCCCACTCCAGTACTGTGCAGTGACTTGCTGCTGCCTTTCCTGGATCTGCTATTATAGCCAGTGCTGGAGCAGACGTCTTTGGGACAAAGTCCTGCGTTTTCCCTTCTGAGCATGCCCAGAGTGAGATCTCTCATTGGAGATCAGGGGTCACATGCTCAGGTACTGCAGCAGCTCCTATTGGTCTGCCAGGAAGGTCCTGTGACTACTGTTGTTCTGGAACAAGCTTCATTGGTCCTTGTTTCTGGCAGGTCCTGTAGCTGTTACTATAAAAGGGTAACATGGCTGGGCCGCCATGCGCTAATATCAACCATTGTATGCTATGCGCCAGTGTGGTCATGTGTGTGTGTGGTTAGGGACCCGGCTGAAATAAGCCACTAGAATACCGACTTAATCGGTGAGGAGTTTGGTGTGCTAGCTGGTCAGGGTCGACGTCCTAGATGCCCTAGATTACCGGCATAACCGGTGAGGAGTTTTGATTGCCGTATTCAGGGTCTGGCGTTCAGACGCCATAGATAGCGGGTGACTCCCGCGAGGACATTAGCACATGATCACGCTTTATGTACGCTTAGCATTTAACTGTGTACCTGAGAGCCTGACAGGACACAGCACTTTTTCTCAGCGGCCCTGTGACGTAACAGGGTTCGCTTTCAACGCTAGACAGCGCCCTAGCGTGTTTTCTTTGCGACTCAGTTGTGTTTAGTGAGTTCGCACACATCGCCATAAAGCGCTGCGGCTCTCCTTCTAGCGGCTCTGTGGAGTAACAGAGTTCGCACTTATTGCCACAGCGCGTTACGGCGTTTATGTTGGCGACTCTGTGGGATAACAGAGTTTGCTTCTTACGCCATTTTACTAGCAGCAGGCTCCGCCTGCACGGTGGACTCCGGGCTGTGAACGCACCTCTCCACATCTTATATTTGGTGCGTTCCGCAGACCCTAACATAATATTAGCGCCAGGGTCTGGCTAGTAAAATGTCGGATGAACAGCGTTTACAGCTGTACATCCAGCAGCTGGAGGGTAGGTTGGCGGCTCTTGAGTGCACAACCTCAGCTGTGGATGTTACCGCAGTCGCTGTTCAGGCTGCTAGCGTAGCTGCAGCCAGTTTGTCCTCTGCCACCTCTGTCCCTACATTGTCCCACCTCCCGCTTCCAGACAAGTTTGCTGGTGACAGCAAGCAATGTCAGGGAATCGTGAGTCAGTGCTCCATACACCTCGAGCTTCTGGCTGCACGTTTCCCCACGGATCGGGCACAAGTGGGCTTTGTGATAGCTCTTCTGTCGGGCAGAGCGTTGGAGTGGGCAACGCCGCTGTGGGAGCGCGACGACCGTGTGGTGCGGAGTGCTTCTCGTTTTCTGGAGGCTCTGAAAAAGGTTTTTCTAGGACCTCAGATCACCCACGATACGGCGCTCAAACTGCTGGCAAGTACCCAGGGTTGGCTTTGGTCAGCCAGTTTGCTGTCCAATTTCGGACTCTGGCCTCGGAATTAGAGTGGCCAGATAAAGTCCTCATTCCCGTGTTCTGGAGAGGACTGGCGGGTCATGTGAAAGACGCCTTGGCTACCAGAGAGATTCCTGCCACACTGGAGAAGCTTATCGCTATTTCCACCCGCGTCGACCTCCGTTTCCACGAGCGGAGGCTGGAACGTGCCCAGTGTAGGCAGAGGGTTCGGTTGGCTCCAACCTTCACCACTCCTCTGGAGTCGCCCGTTCAGGCGCCCGACCTTCAGGAGGTTGCTCCTGCAGGATCTAAATCTCGGGTCACTCGTCCATCCCCGATTTGTTATATTTGCCAGCAGCAGGGACATTTTGCCAACCGATGTCCACAGCGGCTGAATAAACGGTCGCGCCCAGTAACCGTAGGAACAGGGTCACTGGACGCCATGAGTTTTGCCCCTAAAGTGCTCCTCAAGGGGATAATTACCCACGGTTCTACCATCCTACCCGTCAAGCTGTGTGTGGATTCTGGGGCAGAGGGGAATTTTATGTCATCCTCCTTTGCTTCTCGCCACACCATGCCTTTGGTGTTGCTGGCTGAACCAGTATCGGTACGGGTGTTGAACGGAGCAATTCTGCCCTCACAAATCACCCATCAGTCTGTCCCACTCACCTTGTCTATGTCTCCTTCCCATCAGGAGAATATATCATTTTTTATCCTCCCTGAGGGTATAGATGAGGTTTTGTTGGGATTACCCTGGCTCCGCCACCACTCTCCCCATACTGAGTGGTCTTCAGGGAGAATTCTGGGTTGGGGTAATTTATGTAAAGGCAGATGCATTAGGGACAGCATGCAGGTCAACACCACTGAGATACCCATAGACCTCTCTCCTCTTCCCAAGGTCTATTGGTCTTATGCCGACTTTTTCTCGAAGAAGGCTGCGGAGACTCTTCCGCCTCATCGCCCCTATGACTGTCCTATCGACCTCTTGCCTGGAGCTGAGCCTCCTAGAGGAAGGGTTTATCCCCTCTCTCTTCCTGAGACAGAGGCCATGTCCCAATATATTCAGGAGAACTTGGCAAGGGGATTCATTAGGAAGTCGGTGTCACCAGCGGGAGCGGGGTTCTTCTTTGTGCAGAAGAAGAACGGAGAATTACGTCCGTGCATTGATTATAGGGGTCTCAACGCTATCACCGTGAAAAATAAATATCCTTTGCGCTAATCTCTGAGCTCTTTGACAGGCTTCGGGGAGCAAGGGTATTTACTAAGTTAGACCTGCGGGGTGCATATAACCTGATTCGCATCCGTGAGGGGGACGAATGGAAGATGGCATTTAACACCAGGGATGGGCATTATGAATATCTGGTAATGCCCTTTGGGCTCTGTAACGCCCCCGCTGTCTTCCAAGACTTTGTGAATGACATCTTCCGGGATATGTTGATCACCTCGGTGGTAGTCTATCTGGATGACATTCTCATCTTTTCTCCAGATATGGCCTCCCACCGGAGAGATGTCTGCAAGGTCTTCGACCTCTTGCGAGCAAATTCCCTATATGCGAAGTTGGAGAAGTGCATGTTTGAGCAGGAGTCTCTACCTTTCCTGGGCTATATCATCTCCACCCAGGGATTGGCTATGGATCCTACCAAACTACAGGCTGTGATGGATTGGCAAGAACCCCACTCCCTTAAGCGGTGCAGTGCTTTATGGGGTTCATTAACTACTATCGCCAATTCATTCCCCACTTCTCTACTTTGGTAGCTCCCTTGGTAGCCCTCACCAAGAAGGCAGCTAATCCCAAGTTGTGGTCAGAGGAGGTCACAAAGGCGTTCTCCTCCATCAAGTCGCATTTCGCCAGTGCTCCCATCTTACATCGCCCCGATGTCGATAAACCGTTTATCTTTGAGGTGGATGCCTCTTCTGTTGGTGCTGGAGCAGTCCTCTTTCAAAAGGATGCCCAGGGTCGGAAGCATCCCTGCTTCTTCTTTTCCAAGACATTTACACCAGCAGAGAGGAATTATTCCATCGGGGACAGGGAGTTACTGGCTATGAAGTTGGCCTTCTCCGAGTGGAGACATCTTCTGGAGGGGGCTTGCTTCCCTTCCAAGTATTCACGGACCACAAGAACTTGGTGTATTTGCAGACAGCCCAGCGGCTAAATTCCCGTCAGGCCAGATGGTCCTTGTTTTTCTCCTGGTTCCATTTCACCCTCCATTTCCTCTCCGGTGAGAAGAACATTCGCGCAGACGCTCTATCCCGCTCCGTGGTGTCCTCTGAGGAGGTGGAGGAGGAGCCTCGGCTTATTGTCCCCACAGAAAGCCTAAGAACGGTGGCTCCGGTTTCGCTTGAGTCTGTGCCTCCGGGCAAGACTTTTGTGCCCATCAATTTGCGACCGGAAGTACTCTCTTGGGCACATTCGTCCAGGGTGGGTGGACATTTTGGGACAAAAAGGACTTCTGAGTTGCTGGCGAGAACATACTGGTGGCCGCAGATGGCCAGTGACATCAGGGAATACGTTCAGGCGTGCGTCTCCTGCGCCAAGAATAAGTCCCTTCGACAACGGCCAGCTGGGTTACTTTTCCCTTTACCGGTGGCAGACAGGCCTTGGGAGATGGTCGGGATGGATTTTGTGGTGGGCTTACCCAAGTCTCGGGGCTGCACCATCATCTGGGTGATAACCGACCACTTCTCCAAAATGGTTGCACTTAGTGCCGTTACCACGGTTACCGTCTGCACGGGCCTTGGCAGCATTATTCATTAGGCATATTTTCCGCCTTCACGGTATGTCAGACAAAATTGTCAGTGATCGAGGTCCCCAGTTTGCGTCTCGGTTCTGGAGAGAGCTGTGTCGTTTACTCAGCATTGAGTTGAATCTCTCCTCTGCATACCATCCCGAGACGAATGGGTTGGTAGAGAGGGCCAACCAGACCTTGGTCACATACTTGCGACATTTTGTCTCTGCCAGGCAGGATGACTGGGCATCCTTGCTACCGTGGGCTGAGTTCGCTCTAAATAATGCTGTGGCTGACTCCACCGGACAGACCCCATTCCTCCTGAATTACGGTCAGCATCCGCGGGTATCAGTGCCCATGCCCGTGTCTTCCGCCGATTCCAGGGTGACAGACTGGGTTGTGGAGGCACGGGACATTTGGGACCGCACACAGGATGCCATTCAGGCCTCCAAAGAGAGGATGAGGTCTTCGGCTGATGCCCATCGGCGCCCCGCTCCTACATTTGCTCCGGGTGACCTAGTGTGGCTTTCTGCCCGAAACATCAGGCTACGTGTAGAGTCCACCAAGTTGGCACCTCGCTTTTTGGGCCCCTTTAAAGTTCTTGAGCAGGTGAACCCGGTGGTTTACCGCCTAGCCCTTCCGCCTCGTCTTGGTATCACTGACACCTTTCACGTGTCCCTCCTGAAACCCGTGGCCATATCCCGGTTTTCCGAGTCATCTGCTGGGACTTTGGGTTCATCTACCGACGATCATGAGGTAAACGCCATTGTTGGGTACAAGGTGGTACGAGGCAAAAAAATTTATTTGGTGGATTGGAGGGGTTATGGACCTGAGGATAGGTCCTGGGAGCCTGCCGAGCATGTTCACGCTCCGCAGCTCATCGATGCCTTTGAGCGCAGCGAGGCCCAAAGAAGGGGGGGCCCTAGGAGGGTGGGTAATGTTAGGGTTCGAGTTCCTGCTGCTGCACAAGGGGAGTCTCGAACAGCCCCGCTGCGGTCTCCCATTCATCTCCGGCCGCAGTGGAGCCTGCTCTGCAGAGACGTCGGTCCAAGCGTCTTGCCCACTCCAGTACTGTGCAGTGACTTGCTGCTTCCTTTCCTGGATCTGCTATTATAGCCAGTGCTGGAGCAGACGTCTTTGGGACAAAGTCCTGCGTTTTCCCTTCTGAGCATGCCCAGAGTGAGATCTCTCATTGGAGATCAGGGGTCACATGCTCAGGTACTGCAGCAGCTCCTATTGGTCTGCCAGGAAGGTCCTGTGACTACTGTTGTTCTGGAACAAGCTTCATTGGTCCTTGTTTCTGGCAGGTCCTGTAGCTGTTACTATAAAAGGGTAGCATGGCTGGGCCGCCATGCGCTAATATCAACCATTGTATGCTATGCGCCAGTGTGGTCATGTGTGTCTGTGGTTAGGGACCCGGCTGAAATAAGCCACTAGAATACCGACTTAATTGGTGAGGAGTTTGGTGTGCTAGCTGGTCAGGATCGGCGTCCTAGATGCCCTAGATTACCGGCATAACCGGTGAGGAGTTTTGATTGCCGTATTCAGGGTCTGGCGTTCAGACGCCATAGATTGCGGGTGACTCCCGCGAGGACATTAGCACATGATCACGCTTTATGTACGCTTAGCATTTAACTGTGTACCTGAGAGCCTGACAGGACACAGCACTTTTTCTCAGCGGCCCTGTGACGTAACAGGGTTCGCTTTCAACGCTAGACAGCGCCCTAGCGTGTTTTCTTTGCGACTCAGTTTGTTTAGTGAGTTCGCACACATCGCCTAATAGCGCTGCGGCTCTCCTTCTAGCGGCTCTGTGGAGTAACAGAGTTCGCACTTATTGCCACAGCGCGTTACGGCGTTTATGTTGGCGACTCTGCGGGATAACAGAGTTTGCTTCTTACGCCATTTTACTAGCAGCAGGCTCCGCCTGCACGGTGGACTCCAGGCTGCGAACGCACCTCTCCACATCTTATATTTGGTGCGTTCCGCAGACCCTAACACACTCAAGCTTCCTTCCTCCATCCTCTTGTGGCAACCATGGGCCTCAGAAAGGGAATCATTATCTTCTTCAACTCCTAACTGGTGAACGTCCATCACCTCTTTCTTCTCATCCTTTTCATGGTCCTTCTCCATCTGTTCCTCCTCCATTTGTTCCTCCCATGGCAACTGCCTGTGAGACGACAGACCTGAACTTAAAAATATTGTTAACCCTACAGGCATCCTCCTATGCTTTCTCATCTTCTCCCGGGACCACCACCACCTCCTCACCCAGACTATCTAAAGTGTGGTCCTGCATTTAGATGACAGTGATAGTGATGCTGATGATGGCATTGTCACCCCTAACCATCTCAGCAGCCATTTAGAAAACATGCAGAAGGGTGCAGAGGTCCTTCATCTGTATCCGCTAAGCAAGTGTGAATTGCATCACGTCCGTACTGCGATGTGCCAGGTTATGCAAAATTTCATACTGCACCTGGTCTCTCCACAACGGCCACAGTCGCTGCAACGTGTGCAGAGTTTAATTCCATGGTGGGGGTCACTTTGCATATCAATCGGTTAACCGGTAGTCAGAATTATCTCTATACTAATAATAATCTTTACTTATATAGCGCCAACATATTCCGCAGCGCTTTACAGTTTAACAGTTTCAAAACACAAGTCATAAGTAACAACATTAACAATACAATAATTAAAGCAAAATAAGATGACCCTGCTCGTGAGAGCTTACAATCTACAATCTTTACGAACTTAAGTGGAATGATGAAAGTGAACCCACAATGACAGTGTTTTTTACAGCAGCGCATCCATGATGGGACAGTGGTGTAGGAATTATGTTACCATCAGCCTGATGATGCGAGCCATGCCAAGCACGTGTGTAATGTTGACCCGACGTAGGGCCTGCACCAGGTTGAATGTAGGCAGCCATTGCTCAACCTTGTCATGGAGAGCTGTCCACAACTGTTGATCTGTATGACTGATCTCCAAGGCATATTAATTTAAATACTGCCTGATTGCAATGAGCTGTGGCTGCGCAGTACAGAGGTGAGGGGATTCCCTCTGCAGTGTTATAACGTCTGTTTCATTAAAGCAGAGTTTGAGGGCATAGGTTGAGGCCCTAAAGGAGGTGGAGGCAGAAGCACTGGAGGAAGTATTAGATACAGCGGATTGTTCCTCAAGCCCTGGGGATTCCAAGACTAGGTGTCTAGTGACACCTTGCTGTCTAGTACTTTAAGTCTCCATCCCTTGGTATGTAGTAGTTTAGTTTTCCAACTCAAGCTGTTTAGTGGTTTAGTTCTCCAACCCCTGTTGTCTGTTAGTTTAGTTATCCATCGTATGGAGTGTAGTGGTTTAATTCTACAACCCTGGCTGTTTATTAGTTTTGTTCTCCAACCTCGGTTGTCTAGTAGTTTGGTTATCCATCTTAAGGTGGGTAGTGGTTTATTTTTCCACCCCCAAGTGCCCTGCAAGCCTTGGGGATTTCAAAACTTGTGGAGCAGCTCCTTCCCCAACTGCCCTTACAGCCATCAGGGTCACCCAGTGCCCAGTCATCTAGCTGTAATTCCCTCGTCCATGCTTGCTCATGCAGGTGTCATTGTTGAAATGCACCCTCTTAGATATAGAATTTTTCAGGGAACAGGTGATGTTGTCTGTGACTTGTTGCTTTAGCACAGGCACATCTTTCTTACAAAAGTAATGGTGATTGGGCAACTGGTATTGTGGGGACTGTGACGGCCATCGCCTTTTGGACACTGTCTGTATCCATAAAGCATAAAGGCTGATTTTCCGTGGTCAACAGATTGGAGTGGCCTTGCAATTATCGCAGAGATCACAGGACATGAGTCATACAGAAACAAGCGCTGTGATCTTAGTAGCAAATAGCTTTTAGCTGGCCCCTATATTCCAGACAATTACATGATTGGGCCACAAATCATCCGAGGAGGCTTCACAATAATTAGTTCTCAGAAACTTAATAGTGAGGGAACTGCATATCCACGTCCAGATTACAACACATGGAATATACGTATATCCCGCTGTACGATCACTGCTAAATCCACAATAACCCTACACTACTCGCTGCCAACAACAATCATGTTTTTAACCAATAAATAAATGCAGGCCGATTGGACAACATTCTTCTTTTTAGGTTATTGCCATCAGGGTGTTCCATCCCCTCTCCCTCAGAGTAGCAGTCATATACCATCCCCCAGGCTCACCAATCCACTTCCTTGACCACTTTTATGCTTTGCGGCCACACTCCATGTCCTCAGAATTGACAACCTTTATCCTGGGAGACTTCAACACCTCCACCTCCCCAACTGTTCTGTTTAGGTAGCTGAGGAGAAAAAGCAAAAACAGTAATACACCAGAGAGGCTGGAACCTATTGGATTGCAGTAACCTGAACTAACCACACAACTAGAGGTAGCCATGGAGCGTTCCAACGTTGATCCTAGATGCCTCGTCACAGCCTGAGAGATAACTACACCTGAAGGCAGAAAGAGGAAAGCTATCTGCCCCGGAGCAGATCCCCAAAGAAAATAGGAAGCCCCAAACATGTAATGGCAGTTAGACAAGAAGAAGCACGGACACAGACAGAAAATAGAATGAGCAAATGCTGGGGCTAGTGTTGAGCGATACGATACTGCAAATATCGGGTATCGGCCGATATTAGCTGTATCGGGCTTTCGATTCCGAGTACCGATATTTTCGTCATATCGGATACCGGAATCGGATTTGTCACTGTCACTGTGAGTGTCCGTCGGTCGGGTCTGTCAGGAGTCAGCGGCACTTACCTGGCAGAAGATCTCCGGCGGTCACGTCCTGGACTGCTTGATGGCCGCCATTATCTTCTCCCTGGCGGTCACATGCAGTTTTTCGCGATAACTGCAGTGACTGCAGGGTAATCCCGGCCGTAAACCAGTCCGATGACGTCACCGCCGGGGAAGCAGGTAATCAGCTGTGCTGCGCCGGGATGACAGGCTCTGCCTGTCATTCTGATGTAGCAGATCTGGATCGTCGTGGGACACTCGTTACTATGGACTGCGTCGGACAGGTGGTATACTGCTGGTTTTTTTTTTCATTTTTTTACAGGAGATCGATGGCGTCGAAGGATGAGACTGTAATAAAAGTAATGAAAACTGTGTTGTGTTTTTTATTAATTTAAAAAATTTTTTTATGAACATTCACCCGTCCGGGTACATCAACAATTTAACTATTTACATACAGGGACCCTGTCCGGGTTATTTATAATTCTTTGGCAGGGGTGTTCCAGGTACCACCTGGTACTCTTCTGATGCTTGCCAAACATCCGAGACACCAAGGACCACCAGGACCTGATGACGTCGTGTGGCCTGTACAGTCAAGTCGTGACCCGCTATCTGTGTCTGTGTGGCCACCTCTTTCATCTCCCTCCGGGTCTGGAGCCCTATGTCACGGACTGAACGAACCCCAGGCCGGGTGCCCAACGGTGGTTCCGTGGCGATCGGGTCGCTTCCGTGGGGGGAGAGCTCTGACTGCTCCATCCCTTCACACTTCTGCTCGTGTCCATTAGCCATCTCTGCCAAGTCACATGTGTCATTAGCATCTGGAGAGGGCCCCTCTTTTGTAGGGAGGCGGGACCTTCGTGTTAGTTTCCGCACACTGAGGAGGATGAGGAGGCGGAACTGAAGAGCTGTGGGGCACGATCTTACATTGCAGTACCATTTAGAGTGGTCGGCCATCGTTTTCGCGCCACTGAGTGAGTGTACACCCACGAAGAGCACGCCCTTCTTCTTCACCAGTGCCTCGTCGTGACGCAGATATAGCGGAAAAATGGCAAATACATTCTCTGATGATTTTAGCAATTCTCAAGCACAAAACCAGTTCAATTCAGGCACACAGGACTCGCTTATAGCGAGCTACAGAATCCTGTTCGTACCGCCCAAGTTGAGTCGCACAGAGCCAGAGGTTTTGGGAGTACTCGGCACCGAGCCCGTCGACTTATATGGGGTATGTCACGGCTTTACCCGGCAATTGAATCAGAGTCTATTTTACTATGTAGAAGTGTATAAACTATAAATATATGTATATATATATATGTCACAATGACATGTATATATATATATATATATATATATATATGTATTCTATGTGTGTATATTTTGTGTTTACAACGAAAGAAAGGGTTTTTTTTGTTGCGATATTTTGTTCCCATAGACTTACATGGGACTTCCGGTATCGGAATCGGATATCGACGATATTTAGTGATAACGGCGATACCATTCCGATTCGATATTTTTAGATATCGAGCAGTATCGCTCAACACTAGCTGGGGCCCAATCTGTCTAGACAGAAAAGTACAGGAAAGGATTCTTACTGCAATCCAAAAAAAAACCTAAAAAATACCAACTCTTCTGATTGCAAAAACACCTGAGATCACACGATCTCTACCACCTAAATCAGATCTCTGGTGTAACAAAACTAAGCCGCAGCCACTGAAAAAACAGGAAAAAGCAAATGAACAAATAACAGTGGCTTCAGATAAACTGAGAGGAGCACAGGCCCCCAGGGGAGGGACCCGGCTGACCTCCACAGAAGTGCAGGGAACTATGCAAAAAGCAAGCACAAAATTAAAACAGAAAATATCTTATCTGAAAGCAGAAGATGCAGGCAAGACTCAGCAAACTTCTCTCCAGCACATTCATAACACCCAACTACATCCCAACTTCTAACTCTAGCCAATCCTCATGGCCTCTCACAACTTTCAAACTCTGAGACACACAAAGATTGTAACACCACTGATCTGGACTTTGTCCAGTTCAATCTCCTACCTAGATTCTCACCTCTTACCCTTTGTCCCCATGAAACTAGGAGTATAACCACAACTTAGACATGTTTAGGTGCTCCCTAAAAACACATCTGTTTAGGGCGGCCTATCATGTTCCCTAATCAAAGTCCTTTTTATATATATAGCTTATTCTCTACTTCTCTGAACATAATTCACCATGAAACTCAACCATACCCAAAAGGTTCATGCAGCCTTTATCTACCCCCCATTTCCTCTAGATGGTTGTGCCATTATTGTAAATAACCACCTGTAATTGGTGTCACCCTCACCTCATTGTAGATTGTAAGCTCTGAAGAGCAGGGTCGTCATTATTTTTGCTTGAATTGTTTGATTATCTTAAACTTGTTCACTTTTATAAGAACTGCTGACTCGTAAAGCTATGCGTAATGTGTTTGTGATATATAAATATAGCTTATTATCATTAGTAGATTGAAGATGGTGAAATTCAAACTGTTAACTGTGCCATGTGTGGGAGTGAAGAATCTTTTATGAGAAGAAAAGACCTTCAGTTTTGAATAAATCCCCAACAGTGTCACCAGCAAAGCACCCCCACATCATCACTCCACCTCCTCCATGCTTCACAGTGGGAACTAGGCATGTAGAGTCCATCCATTCACCTTTTCTGCGTGCAAAGCAGTAATCAAAGCAAAAGGTGGCTACTTTGAAGAACCTAGAATATAAGACATATTTTCAGTTGTTTCACACTTTTTTGTAAAGTGTAATGTATAATTCCACATGTGTTAATTCATAGTTTTGATGCCTTCAGTGTGATTCTACAACTTTCATAGTCATGAAAATACAGAAAAATCTTTGAATGAGAAGGCGTGTCCAAACTTTTGGTCTGTACTGTATATATAGTCATGGCCAAAAGTTTTGAGAATGACACAAATATTAATTTTTACAAAGTCTACTGCTTCACTTTTTCTAATGGCAATTTGCATATACACCAGAATGTTATAAAGAGTGATCAGCTTAACAGCAATTACTTGCAAAGTCAATATTTGGCTAGAAAATGAACTTTATCCCCCAAAACACATTTCAACATCATTGCAGCCCTGCCTTAAAAGGACCAGCTAACCTCTTTTTAGTGATTGCTCCATTAACACAGGTGTGGGTGTTGATGAGGACATGGCTGGAGATCAATCTGTCATGATTAAGTAAGAATGACACCACTGGACACTTTAAAAGGAGGCTGGTGCTTGGCATCATTGTTTTCTTCTGTTAACCATGGTTATCTCTAAAGAAACACGTGCAGTCATCATTGCAATGCACAAAAATGGCCTAACAGGGAAGAGTATCGCAGCTAGAAAGATTGCACCTCAGTCAACAATCTATCGCATCATCAAGAACTTCAAGGAGAGAGGTTCCATTGTTGCCAAAAAGGCTTCAGGGCGCCCAAGAAAGACCAGCAAGCGCCAGGACCGTCTCTTAAAAGTGTTTCAGCTGCGGAATGGGGCTACCAGCAGTGCAGAGCTTGCTCAGGAATGGCAGCAGGCAGGTGTTAGTGCATCTGCATGCACTGTGAGGCGGAGACTCTTGGAGCAAGGCCTGGTCTCAAGGAGTGCAGCAAAGAAGCCACTTCTCTCCAGAAAAAACATCATGGACAGACTGATATTCTGCAAAAGGTACAGGCAGTGGACTGCTGAGGACTGGGGTAAAGTTATTTTCTCTGATGAATCCCCTTTTCGATTGTTTGGGACATCAGGAAAATGCCTCATTCGGAGAATACAAGGTGAGCGCTGCCACCAGTTTTGTCTCATACCAACTGTTAAGCATCCTGAAACCATTCATGTGTGGGGTTGCTTCTCAGCCAAGGGAATCGGCTCTTCTCACAGTTTTGCCTAAAAACACAGCCATGAATAAAGAATGGTACCAGAATGTCCTCCAAGAGCAACTTCTCCCAACCCTCCAAGAGCAGTTTGGCGATCAACAATGCCTTTTCCAGCATGATGGAGCACCTTGCCATAAAGCAAAGGTGATAACTAAATGGCTCAGGGAACAAAACATAGAGATTTTAGGTCCATGGCCTGGAAACTCCCCAGATCTTAATCCCATTGAGAACTTGTGGTCAATCATCAAGAGACGGGTGGACAAACAAAAACCTAAAAATTCTGACAAAATGAAAGCATTGATTGTGCAAGAATGGACTGCTATCAGTCAGGATTTGGTCCAGAAGTTGATTGAGAGCATGCCAGGGAGAATTGCAGAGGTCCGGAAGAAGAAGGGTCAACACTGCAAATATTGACTTGCTGCATTAACTCATTCTAACTGTCAATATAAGCTGTTGTTACTCATATGTTTGCAATTATTATATTTCTGTCTGTGATAAAAACATCTGTCAAACACACATAAAAACTAGAGGGCAGCAGATCATGTGAAAATATAATATTTGTGTCATTCTCAAAACTTTTGGCCATGACTGTATATATATATATACATACATATATATACATATGTATTATATATATATATATATATATATATATATATATATATATATTGTGATTCACAAAGAGGGGTCTTGCTGGATGGGAGATATATTTCTCCCAGCAGGCTAAAGTTTGGCTGGGATTTTCCCTGAAGGCAAGGACCTGTGATGAGGTCATAGTCACGTGAGCAGCTCAGGTGATGTGTAATGCACATATGGGTGTGGTTGAGGGATATTTAATGGAACCTTTGTGTTTGGTAAGGGGAATCAGTACTGGCTAGGTTGAGACAGTGGAAGGAGGTCTGGGAGACACCACCGGAGTGTAGTGCAAGGAAGAGAAGGAGCTTGGCTGGAGCCAGCCTGTAGCCATGGTTTTTGGTACAGTGTGTCAGCAAGCTCAAGCAAGCAGATTCCAGACCACCCGGGGAATGGCACCTGGCAGTCACTGCTGACCTGCAGCCGCTTAGTTAAGCCCGTCCTATGCAAGGGTGAGTCTGGGAGCAGTGGTTCTCCAAGCTGGAGAGTATGTACGTTCTGTTATGTTTCTGTTATCCGGATTGGAAAAGGGTTATTAACCCCTTAATGACCAAGCCATTTTGTAGGTTAAAGACCAGGCCAATTTTTACAATTCTGACCACTGTCTCTTTATGAGGCTATAACTCTGGAACGCTTCTACGGATCTTGGCGATTCTGAGACTGTTTTCTCGTGACATATTGTACTTCATGATAGTGGTAAAATTTCTTCAATACAACTTGCGTTTTTTTATGAAAAAAATGGAAATATGGCAAAAATTTTGAAAATTTTGCAATTTTCAAACTTTTAATTTTTATGCCATTAAATCAGAGAGATATGTCACAAAAATTAGTTAATAAATAACATTTCCCACATGTCTACTTTACATCAGCACAATTTTGGAACCAAAATTTTTTTTTGTTACGAAGTTATAAGTGTTAAAAGTTGACCAGCAATTTCTCATTTTTCCAACAAAATTTACAAAACCATTTTTTTAGGGACCACCTCACATTTGAAGTGAATTTGAGGGGTCAATATGACAGAAAATACCCAAAAGTGACACCATTCTAAAAACTGGACCCCTCAACGTGTTCAAAGCCACATTCAAGAAGTTTATTAACCCTTTAGGTACTTCACAAGAATTGAAGCAATGTGGAAGGAAAAAATGAACATTTAACTTTTTTTCCCAAAATTTTTCTTTCGACACAATTTTTTTAAATTTTGTCAAGGGTATCAGGAGAAAATGAACCACAATATTTGTTGTACAATTTCACCAGAGTACACCGATATACCATGTGTGGGGGTAAACCACTATTTGGGCGCATGGCAGAGCTCGGAATGGAAGCAGCGCCATTTGACTTTTTTGGCTGGAATTGAGATTGGACGCCATGTCGCATTTGGAGAGTCCCTGTGTGCCTAAACAGTGGAAACCCCCACAAGTGACCCCATTTTGGAAACTGGACCCCTCAAGGAACTCATCTAAATGTGTTGTGAGAGCTTTTAACCCCAAGGGCTTCACAGAAGGTTATAACGTAGAGCCGTAAAATTAAAAAAATCATATTTTTTCCACAAAAATGATCTTTTCATCCCAATTATTATTTTCCAAAGGATAAAAGGACCCCAAAAGTTATTGGGCAATTAGTCCTGAGTACGCTGATACCCCATATGTGGGGGTAAACCACTATTTGGGCGCATGGCAGAGCTCGGAAGGGAAGCAGCGCCATTTGACTTTTTTGGCTGGAATTGAGATTGGACGCCATGTCGCATTTGGAGAGTCCCTGTGTGCCTAAACAGTGGAAACCCCCACAAGTGACCCCATTTTGGAAACTAGACCCCCAAGGAACTTATCTAAATGTGTTGTGAGAGCTTTTAACCCCCAAGCGCTTCACAGAAGGTTATAACGTAGAGCCGTAAATTAAAAAATCAAATTTTTTCACAAAAATGATCTTTTCATCCCAATTTTTATTTTCCAAAGGATAAAAGGACCCCAAAATTTATTGGGCAATTAGTCCTGAGTACGCTGATACCCCATATGTGGGGGTAAACCACTATTTGGGCGCATGGCAGAGCTCGGAATGGAAGCAGCGCCATTTGACTTTTTTGGCTGGAATTGAGATTGGACGCCATGTCGCATTTGGAGAGTCCCTGTGTGCCTAAACAGTGGAAACCCCCCACAAGTGACCCCATTTTGGAAACTGGACCCCTCAAGGAACTCATCTAAATGTGTTGTGAGAGCTTTTAACCCCAAGGGCTTCACAGGTTATAACGTAGAGCCGTAAAATTAAAAAATCATATTTTTTCCACAAAAATGATCTTTTCATCCCAATTATTATTTTCCAAAGGATAAAAGGACCCCAAAAGTTATTGGGCAATTAGTCCTGAGTACGCTGATACCCCATATGTGGGGGTTAAACCACTATTTGGGCGCATGGCAGAGCTCGGAAGGGAAGCAGCGCCATTTGACTTTTTTGGCTGGAATTGAGATTGGACGCCATGTCGAATTTGGAGAGTCCCTGTGTGCCTAAACAGTGGAAACCCCCCACAAGTGACCCCATTTTGGAAACTAGACCCCCCAAGGAACTTATCTAGATGTGTGGTGAGAGCTTTGAACCCCCAATGGCTTCACAGAAGGTTATAACGTAGAGCAGTAAAATTAAAAAATCATATCTTTTCCACAAAAATGATCTATCCACCCCCAATTGTTATTTTCCAAAGGGTAACAGGACCCCAAAAGTTATTGTGCAATTTGTCCTGAGTACGCTGATACCCCATATGTGGGGGGAAACCACTATTTTGACGCATGGCAGAGCTCGAAAGGGAAGTAGCGCCTTTTTCAAATGCAGACTTTGATGGAATGGTCTGTGGGTGTCATGTCACGTTTGGATAGCCCCTGATGTGCCTAAACAGTAGAAACCCCCCACAAGTGACTCCATTTTGGAAACTAGACCCCCCAAGGAACTTTTCTAGATGTGTGGTGAGCACTTTGAACCCCAAGTGCTTCACAGAAGTTTATAACGTAGAGCCGTGAAAATAAAAAAATCATATTTTTTTCCACAAAAATAATCTTTTTGCCCCAAATTTTTATTTTTATAATGGTAACAGGAGAAATAGGACCCAAAAGCTATTGTGCAATTTGTCCTGAGTACGCTGATATCCCATATGTGGGGGGGAACCACTATTTTGACGCATGGCAGAGATCGGAAGGGAAGGAGCATCGTTTTTAAATGCAGACTTTGATGGAATGGTCTGCGGGTGTCATGTCGCGCTTGGAAAGCCCCTGATGTGCCTAAACAGTAGAAACCCCCCACAAATGACCCCATTTTGCAAACTAGACCCCGAAGGAACTTATCTAGATGTGTGGTCTGCACTTTGAACCCCAAGGGCTTCACAGAAGTTTATAACGTAGAGCCGTGAAAATAAAAAAAATCATATTTTTTTCCACAAAAATGACCTTTTTGCCCCCAAATTTTTATTTTTATAAGGGTAACAGGAGAAATAGGACCCCAAAAGCTATTGTGCATTTTGTCCTGAGTACGCTGATACCCCATATGCGGGGGGGAACCACTGTGATCGCCTTACTGCGATCTTTGGGAGGCACAATGAACAAATCTACCAAAGGTGAAGAATTGGTTTTCTTTTTTACGCCGTTCCTCGTGCGGTATTAGTGATTAGGCGACTTTATTCCTCGGATCGGTGCGATTACAGCGATACCAGATTTACACCCTTTTTTCATGTTTAGCTTCTGTCACACTCTAAAAGATGCTTTTTTTTGGAATAATTTTTTGTAAGAATTTTTTGCATCGCCGTATTTTGAGAGCTATAATTTTTCCATATTTCAGCCGACAGAGTTATCTGTGGGCTTCTTTTTTGCGGGACGAGCTGACGTATTTATTGGTACCATATTCGGGCACATAACGTTTTTTGATCGCTTCCTATTCCGATTTTTGTGGAAGCAGAATGAACAAAAACCAGCAATTCAGGAATTGTTTTTTTTTTAATTTTTTTTCCCCCGTTCCTCGTGTGGTAAAATTGATTAAGCAGCTTTATTCTTCGGGTCACTACGATTACAGCGATACCTCATTTATACATTTTTTTATGTTTTGGCGTTTTTTACACAATAAAGAATTTTATAGAAAAAATAATTATTTTTGCATCAGTTTATTCCGCGAGCTATAACTTTTTTATTTTTTCGCTTATGATGGTATGTAGCGGCTTGTTTTTTGCGGACAGATGACGTTTTCAGCGGTACCATGATTATTTATATCTGACTTTTTGATCGCGTGTTATTGCACTTTTTCCAAGCGGTATAATGATACCGCTTGGAAAAAGTATAATTTACTACTTTTTTGTGTTTTTTTTTACGGCTTTCACTGAAGGGGTTAACTAGGGTTACGCTTTTATAGATGGGATTTTTACGGACATGGCGATACCTAACATGTGTATTTTTTTTGTTTTATATTTTTTTTTATTACATAAAAATGTGTATTTTTTAGGGGATTTTTTTAAAATTATTTTTTAATATTTTTTTTACAATTTTTTTTAAAAAATGATTTTTTTCAACTTGTCCCTTTATGGGACTTTCACTTTTTTTTTACTTTTGATTGCAGTTACAATGCATTGCGATGCTCTGGCATTGCAATGCATTGCAACTATAGTGGAAGCTGCTGTGACATGATCACAGCAGCTTCCCGTAGCTAAATGACCCGGAGGTTAGTCATGACAACCCCCGGGTCATCAAGGCAGAGATCGGGCCCTGCGATTACATCGCTGGGACGCTGATCTGAGGCAGAGGGAGCTCCCGACCCTCTGCCTCCCTCCCTGAGCTCTGCGATCGCGCTGGATCGCAGCAGTCAGGGGTGTTAACAGCCAGGGGCGGTGGGGGCTCCGCTCCTGGCTGTCAGTGCAGGAAGCCTGGCCACTGCAGCGCCGGCTCCTGCACTGATCGCGCTGGGGAAGCTGAAATTTCAGCTTCTCCTGCGCGATCGCTGCTGTGTTTGGTCAGTGAGATTGACTGACCAATCACAGCGCTGTGAGTGCGGGGACCGACGGCAAAGGTCCCCGCAGCGCTTGCCGTGCCTGTCAGCTGTCTGTGACAGCTGTCGGCACTGATCTATCACTGCGTGTTTACACGCAGTGATAGATCAAAGGCATGACGTGCAGAGTCCGTCCTGGTGCCGGGAACTGGCACCTTGCCATGACGGACTCTGCACGTCAGTGGACATTAAGGGGTTAAACCACTGAATTTGGACTTGAAGCCTGTGTGTGGCCCCATTACTGTGGCCCGGCCACTGCCTACCAGAGCGAAACCCTACATTATATATATATATATATATATATTATATATATATATATATATATATATATACAGTACAGACCAAAATTTAAAGATTTTTCTGTATTTTCATGACTATGAAAATTGTAAATTCACATTGAAGGCATCAAAACTATGAATTAACACATGTGGAATTACATACTTAACAAACAAGTGTGTAACAACTAAAAACATGTCTTATATTCTAGGTTATTCAAAGTAGCCACCTTTTACTTTGATGACTGCTTTGCACACTGTTGGCATTCTCTTGATGAGCTTCAAGAGGAAGTCACCAGAAATGGTCTTCCAACAATCTTCAAGGAGTTCCAGAGATGTTTAGCACTTGTTGGCCCTTTTGCCTTCACTTTGCTGTCCAGCTCACCCCAAACCATCTCGATTGGGTTCAGGTCTGGTGACTTTGGAGGCCAGATCATCTGGCGTAGCACCCCATCACTCTCCTTCTTGGTCAAATAGCCCTTACACAGCATGGAAGTGTGTTTAGGGTCATTGTCCTATTGAAAAATAAATGATGGTCCAGCTAAAAACAAACTGGATGGAATAGTATGCCGCTGTAAGATGCTGTGGTAGCCATGCTGGTTCAGTATGCCTTCAATTTTGAATAAATCCCCAACAGTGTCACCAGCAAAGCACCCCACACCATCACACCTCCTCCTCCATGCTTCGCGGTGGGAACAAGGCATGTAAATTCCATCCGTTCACCTTTTCTGCATCGCACAAAGACACGGTGGTTGGAACCAAAGATCTCAAATTTGGACTCATCAGACCAAAGCACAGATTTCCACTGGTCTAATGTCCATTCCTTGTATTCTTTAGCCTAAACAAGTCTCTTCTGCTTGTTGCCTGTCCCTAGCAGTGGTTTCCTAGAAGCTTTTACCATGAAGGCTTGCTGCACAAAGTCTCCTCTTAACAGTTGTTGTAGCGATGTGTCTGCTGCTAGAACTCTGTGTGGCATTGACCTGGTCTCTAATCTGAGCTGCTATAAACCTGCGATTTCTGAGGCTGGTGACTTGGATAAACTTATCCTCAGAAGCAGAGGTGACTCTTGTTCTTCCTTTCCTGAGGCGGTCCTCATGTGAGCCAGTTTCTTTGTAGCGTATGATGGTTTTTGCAACTGCACTTTGGGACACTTTCAAAGTTTTCCCAATTTTTGGACTGACTGATCTTCATTTCTTAAAGTAATGACAGCTACTCATTTTTCTTTACTTAGCTGCTTTTTTCTAGCCATAACACAAATTCTAACAGTCTATTCAGTAGGACTATCAGCTGTGTATCCACCAGACTTCTGCACAACACAACTGATGGTCCCAACCCCATTTATAAGGCCAGAAATCCCACTTATTAAACCTGACAGGGCACACCTGTGAAGTGAAAACCATTCCCGGTGACTACCTCTTGAAGCTCATCAAGAGAATGCCAAGAATGTGCAAAGCAGTCATCAAAGCAAAAGGTGGCTACTTTGAAGAACCTAGAATATAAGACATAATTTCAGTTGTTACACATTTTTTTGTTAAGTATATAATTCCACATATGTTAATTTATAATTTTGATGCCTTCAGTGTGAATGTACATTTTTCATAGTCATGAAAATACAGAAAAATCTTTAAATGAGAAGGTGTGTCCAAACTTTTGGTCTGTACTATATATATACATAAATGGGGTTGGGACCATCAGTTGTGTTGTGGCCATCATTACTTTAAGAAATGAAGGTCAGTCAGTCTGAAAAATTGGGAAAACTTTGAAAGTGTCCCCATGTGCGGCTGCAAAAACCATCAAACGCTACAAAGAAACTGGCTCACATGAGGAACGCCCCTTGAAAGGAAGACCAAGAGTCACCTCTGCTTCTGAGGATAAGTTTATCCATGTCACCAGCCTCAGAAATCGCAGGTTTGCAGAAGCTCAGGTTAGAGATCAGGTCAATGTGTTATGTTTCGGTAGCTGAGGAGAAATAGGAAAAATAGCCAAAGTAGCAATACACCAGAGAGGCTGGAAACTACTGGGTTGCAGGACCCTAAACTAACCACAACACTAGAAGTAGCAGTGGAGCGTACCTACAGTGATCCCAGACGCCTCGTCACAGCCGGAGAGATAGCTACTCCTAAAGACAGAAAGATGAAAGCTCACTGCTCCGTAGCAGAACACCCAAAGAAATAGGAAGCCCCCAAACATGTAATGGCGGTTAGACAAGAAGAAAATACGAACACAGACATAAAATAGAATGAGCAAACGCTGGAGCCCAATTCTATCTAGACAAAAAAGGATAGGAAAGAATTCTGACTGCAACCCTTAAAACCCTGACAAAAATACCAACACTTCTGATTAACAAAAAACCTGAGATCACACGATCTCTGCCACCTAAATCAGATCTCTGGTGTAACACACAGCAATTCAGCAAATAAAAAGTGACACAGGAATAGAGCAAAAGTGCAAACACAAACTGAGCACAAATGCAGAGCCAGGCCCCAAAAGGGGACCAGGCTGAAGTCCACTGCAATGCAGCAAACAAGCAAGGAAAATCCAACCAGAGGAAAAAAAAACAGCAAATCACTTATCTGAATGAAAGCAGGAATGCAAGCTGAGCTCCAACCAAGACCTGGAAGAACAATTGATTACGGCAAGGCTGCTGGGAGTTCAGGTCATTTATATCAGACCTATCGGACCCAGCTGAAAGCCATTTAGCAATTGGTTCATTACCCTCAGCAACCACCGGAGGGAGCCCCAGCTCCAAAGTCGCCTCCAACGTGTTCACAATAGTACCTACTCTTGAGGAGGGGTAACCGAACCCTCACTTGCGCAACCAGGCCGATCAGGATGAGCTCGATGATAGGCACGGATCAGTCACCTAGCATGGATGTCCGAAGCAAACATTCAAGAATTGTCCTCTTGACCATAACCTCTCCACTTAACCAAATACTGGAGTTTCCGTCTAGCAAAACGAGAATCCAATATTTTCTCAACCACATACTCCAAATTGCCCTCAACCAAAACAGGGTCGGGAGGTGCAGCCATAGGAACCACTGGCTCGACAAACCTCTTCAATAAGGACTTGTGGAACACGTTATGGATCTTAAATGTCCCTGGAAGAAGCAAATGGAAGGAAATCGGATTAAGAATTTCCATGATCTTATAAGGTCCAATGAACTTTGGCTTAAATTTTGGAGATGCAACCTTCATAGGGATATTTCTTGAGGACAACCAAACCAAGTCCCCCACTTTAAAATGAGGACCATCAGTCCTATGCCGGTTGGCAAACCGCTGGGCCTTCTCCTGAGAGAGAGACAACCTCTCCACTACCTGGTCCCAAATCTGCTGCATATGCTCCACAATAGAGTCAACCCCCGGACAGATGGAAGCCTCCGCCTGTCCTGAAGAAAATCGAGGGTGAAACCCAGAATTGCAGAAAAATGGAGACATCAAGGTGGCAGAGCTAGCCCTATTATTTAGAGCAAACTCAGCCAAAGGCAAAAAAGAGACCCAGTCATCTTAATCAGAAGACACAAAACATATCTTATATCAGATCAATCGGACCCAGCTGAAAGCCAGTCAGCAATTGGTTCATTATCCTCAGCAACCACCGGAGGGAGCCCCAGCTCCGAAGTCGCCTCCAACGTGTTCACAACAGTACCCCCCCTTGAGGAGGGGTCACCGAACCCTCTCTTGCGCAACCAGGCCAATCAGCATGAGCTCGATGATAGGCACGGAGCAGTCTCCTAGCATGGATGTCCGAAGCAAACACCCTAGAAGTGTCCTCTTGACCATAACCTCTCCACTTAACCAAATACCGTATATACTCACGTATAAGCCGACCCGTGTATAAGCCGACCCCCCTAATTTTGCCACAAAAAAATGGGAAAACTTATTGACTCGCGTATAAGCCTAGGGTGAAAAATGATTATGCCCCCATATGATGCTCCACAGATTATGCCCCCATATGCTCCAGATTATGCCCCCATATATTCCACAGATTATGCCCCCGTATGATCCACAGATTATGCCCCATATGTTCCACAGTTTATGCCCCCATATGCTCCATATTATGCCCCCTTATGTTCCACAGCTTATGCCCCCATACGCTCCATATTATGCCCCCATATGTTCCACAGCTTATGCCCCCATATGCTCCATATTATGCCCCCATATGCTCCATATTTTGCCCTATATGCTCCAGATTATGCCCCCATATGTTCCACAGCTTATGCCCCCATATGCTTCATATTATGCCCCCATATGCTCCATATTATGCCCCCATATGCTCCATATTTTGCCCCATATGCTCCAGATTATGCCCCCATATGTTCCACAGATTATGCCCCCATATGCTCCATATTATGCCCCCATATGCTCCATATTATGCCCCATATGCTCCAGATTATGCCCCCATATGTTCCACAGCTTATGCCCCCATATGCTCCATATTATGCCCCATATGTTCCACAGCTTATGCCCCATATGCTCCATATTATGCCCCCATATGTTCCACAGCTTATGCCCCATATGCTCCATATTATGCCCCCATATGCTCCATATTATGCCCCCATATGTTCCAGATTATGCCCCATATGCTGCTGCAAAAAAAATAAAAAAAATGACATACTCACCTCTCGTCGCTGGGGGCCAGGTGCCGGGGTCCTAAGCAGGCGGGGACACCGGCGCGCTATGGGGGACAGGTGCCGGCGTCACCGCTCACTCAGAACCCCGGCACCTGTGATATTTACCTGTCCTCTCTGCACTGCAGCGCTGCATCCTCTTCCTGGTCATTGGCAGTGAATGATCAGGCAGGGGGCGCGGCGCTTACTAATGACATCATCGCGCCCTCTGCTGATCATTCACCGCCAGAGGAGTCAGACGAGGACGCAAGACAGCGGTGGAGAGAAGACAGGTAAATATCGCTGTACTCACCTCTCCGCCGCGCGTCCCTGCAGCCTCTCCTCTTCTCCCGGCGCTCTCAGCAGCGCTTCCTTCCTACAGCGGTCACATGGTACCGCTCATTAAAGTCATGAATATGTGCATATTCATGACTTTAATGAGCGGTGCCATGTGACCGCTGCAGGAAGGAGCCGGAGATCGTGGGAGAAGCAGGGGGGCTGCAGAGACCGCGGCGGCGGAGAGGTGAGTATAATCCGACACCCCCGCTCCCCCTCCCCCGCCGACCCCCGTATATGACCCGCGTATCAGCCGAGAGGGGGACTTTCAGCCCTAAAAAATGGGCTGAAAATCTCGGCTTATACATGGGTATATACGGTACTAGAGTTTCCGTCTAGCAAAACGAGAATCCAATATTTTCTCAACCACATACTCCAAATTGCCCTCAACCAAAACGGGGTCGGGAGGTGCAGCCATAGGAACCACTGGCTCGACAAACCTCTTCAATAAGGACTTGTGGAACACGTTATGGATCTTAAATGTCCCTGGAAGAAGCAAACGGAAGGAAACCGGATTAAGAATTTCCATGATCTTATAAGGTCCAATGAACCTTGGCTTAAATTTTGGAGACGCAACTTTCATAGGGATAATTCTTGAGGACAGCCAAACCAAGTCCCCACTTTAAAACGAGGACCATCAGTCCTATTGCGGTTGGCAAACCACTGGGCCTTCTCCTGAGAGAGAGACAACCTCTCCACTACCTGGTCCCAAATCTGCTGCATACGCTCCACAACAGAGTCAGCCCCTGGACAGACGGAAGCCTCCGCCTGTCCTGAAGAAAATCGAGGATGAAACTCAGAATTGCAGAAAAATGGAGACATCAAGGTGGCAGAGCTAGCCCTATTATTTAGAGCAAACTCAGCCAAAGGCAAAAAAGATACCCAGTCATCTTGATCAGCAGACACAAAACATCTCAAATAAGTCTCAAAGGTCTGCTTTGTTCTCTTGGTTTGTCCATTGGTCTGAGGGTGAAATGCAGAGGAGAAAGATAACTGAACACCAAGTTAAGAACAAAATGTTCTCCAAAATCTGGAAACAAAATGGACTCCTCTGTCAGACACAATGTTCTCCGGAATGCCATGTAACTGAACCACGTGCTGAAAAAACAAAGGCACCAATTCGGAGGAGGAAGGCAACTAAGGTAATGTGTATATCAAAAACGTTGGCACAACTAACTGATAGGTTTAACAGGGTGGTGCTCAAAAATAGGGTCCCAACCCGTATCTTAATGAGAAGTAAAGATTTTGGCACACACCAGTGAATATGATTGTGCTTTTAATTTGTATTTACATACAGTTTGCAGCAAAAAAAAACAAATGGCAGGCAGACGTTTCGGTCAAACGACCTTCATCAGTGTGCCTTTTGTGTTTTAGCTGACAGAATCTTATTATACCGCTGAAATGGTTAATGCCTGGATATAATCTTAATCGTCCCTTAGATATGTGAAGAGAATATGTAGCATAGACGCGGCGTCCACCGCTAGTCTCAGTCTCGTTTGACCGAAACGTCTGCCTGCCATTTGCTTTTTTGCTGCAAACTGTATGTAAATACAAATTAAAAGCACAATCATATTCACTGGTGTGTGCCAAAATCTTTACTTCTCGGCAACTTAGGTAATGGCACAAGATGTATCATCTTGGAAAACCTATCACAGATTACCCAGATAACGGTCATTCTCTGAGAGACAGGGAGGTCGGAAATAAAATCCATAGAGATATAGGTCCATGGCCTCTTGGGCACAGGTAATGGCATTAACAAACCACTAGAGCAAGAGCAAGGCTTGGAACGAAAGCAAGTCCCATAGGACTGCACAAAGTCCCTGACGTCACGAGACAAAGTAGGCCACCAAAAAGACCAACTCACCAAGTCTCTGGTACCAAAAATATCGGGATGACCAGCCAAAGCGGAACAATGAATTTTAGACATCACGCTTTTCTTCCACTGGTATGGGACAAACAATTTCCCAACAGGGCATCGTTCAGGTTTATCCTCCTGACACCCCTCCAGAGTCAGTCTCAAATTGGGTGAGATGGCGGAAAGAACTACACCCTATTTCAAAATAACAGCAGGATCAGTTAACTCAGGAGAATCCGCAAAGAAACTCCTCGAGAGGGAATCCGCCTTAACATTCTCAGTGCCTAGAAGAAAAGAAACCATAAAATTAAAACGTGTGAAAAACAAGGCCCACCTGGCCTGTCTAGGATTAACCCCTCTCTGACATCTGACGTACTATCCCGTCCATAAAACCCGTGACAATCTGACCATGGACGGGATAGTACGTCATAGCGATTAGCTGCGCTCCCAGGGGGAGCGCAGCTAATCGCCGCCGGGTGTCAGCTGATTATCACAGCTGACACCCGGGACTCTGTGCCAGGAGCGGTCACGGACCGCTCCCGGAACATTAACCCCTTGCACACCACGATCAAACATGATCGCGGTGTACTGGGGGCACAGGGGAGCATCGCGCAGGGAGGGGGCTCCAAGCGCGCCCCCCTGAGACCCTCAGAACAGCGCGATGTGATCGCGCTGTTCTGAGGGCTTCCTCCCTCCCAGGACCCGGATCCAAGATGGCGCCGGGGTCCTGGAGGGAGGCGGCTTCCTCAGTGCCTGCAGAGAGCAGGCACTGAGAAGCCTGCAGCGCTGCCTGTGAGATCGCTGGTCTCACAGAGTGCTGTGCACACTGTGAGACCAGCGATCTCACATTTTACAGTGATGTCCCACCCTGGGACAATGTAAAAAAGTAAAAAAAATAAAAATAAACGTGTAAAAAAAAATTTCCAAAATAAATAAAAAAAAAAAAAATATTCCCCAATAAATTCATTTCTTCCCGTAAATAAAAAAAATAAAACAATAAAAGTACACATATTTGGTATCGCCGCGTCCGTAACGACCCCCCTATAAAACTGTCCCACTAGTTAACCCCTTTTGTGAACCCCTTAAAAAAATAAATAAAAACAAAGCAAAAAATCAGTGCTTTATCATCATACCGCTGAACAAAAAGTGGAATAACACGCAATCAAAAAGACGGATATAAATAAACATGGTACCGCTGAAAACGTCATCTTGTCCCGCAAAAAACGAGCCATCAAACAGCATCATCAGCGAAAAAATCAAAAAGTTATAGCTCGCAGAATAAAGCGATGCAAAAATAATTATTTTTTATATAAAATAGTTTTTATTGTATAAAAGCGCCAAAACATAAAAAAATGATATAAATGAGGTATCGCTGTAATCGTACTGACCCGAAGAATAAAACTGCTTTATCAATTTTACCACACGCGGAATGGTATAAACGCCTCCTCCAAAAGAAATTATGAATTGCTGATTTTTGTTCATTCTAACCTCTCAAAAATCGAAATAAAAAGCGATCAAAAAATGTCACGTGCTCAAAAATGGTACCAATAAAAACGTCAACTCGTACCGCAAAAAATAAGACCTAACATGACTCTGTGGGCCAAAATATGCAAAAATTATAGCTCTCAAAATGTGGCGATGCAAAAAACTATTTTTTGCAATAAAAAGCGTCTTTTAGCGTGACAGCTGCCAATCACAAAAACCCGCTATAAATAGTAAATCAAACCCCCCTTTATCACCCCTTAGTTAGGGAAAAATAATAAAATTAAAAAAATGTATTTATTTCCATTTTCCCATTAGGGTTAGGGTTGCGGCTAAAGTTAGGGTTAGGGTTGGCGCTAAAGTTATATTAGGGTTATGGTTAGGATTAGGGATAGGGGTGTGTTAGGGTTATTTTTGTGGTTAGGGTTGGGACTAGGGTTAGGGGTGTGTTGGGGTTAGGGTTGGAGTTAGAATTGGGGGTTTTCCGCTGTTTAGGCACATCAGGGGCTGTCCAAACGTGACATGGCGTCCGATCTCAATTCCAGCCAATTCTGCGTTGAAAAAGTCAAACGGTGCTTCTTCCCTTCTGACCTCTGCCATGCGCCCAAACAGTAGTTTACTCCCACATGGGGTATCAGCGTACTCTGGACCCTAAGAGTTACTGTGCAATTTGTCCTATTTCTTCTGTTACCCTTGGTAAAATAAAAAACTGGGGGCAAAAGTATCATTTTTTAAAAAAAAAATGATTTTTTTTGTTTTTACGGCTGTACGTTATAAACTTCTGTGAAGCACTTGGGGCTTCATAGCGCTCACCACACATCTAGATAAGTTCCTTGTGGGGTCTATTTTCCAAAATGGGGTCACTTGTGGGGGTTTCCACTGTTTAGGCGCATCAGGGGCTCTCCAAATGCGACATGACGCCCCCAGACCATTCCATCAAAGTCTACAATCCATAACGTCACTACTTACATTCCGAGCCCCAATGTGTACCCATACAGTAGTTTTTTCCCACATATTGGGTATCCGCGTACTCAGGACAAATTGGACAACTTTTGGGGTCCAATTTCTCCTGTTACCCTTGTGAAAATAAAATATTGGGGGCGAAAAAAATAATTTTTGTAAAAAAAATATATTTTTTATTTTTACGGCTATACATTATAAACTTCTGTGAAGCACTTCGGGGTTCAAAGTGCTCACCACACATCTAAATAAGTTCCTTGTGGGGGTATATTTTCCAAAATGGGGTCACTTGTGGGGGGTTTCCACTGTTTAGGTGCATCAGGGGCTCTCCAAATGCGACATGACGCCCCCAGAGCATTCCATCAAAGTCTGAAATCCAAAACGTCACTACTTCCCTTCCGAGCCCCAAAGTGCACCCATACAGTAGTTTTCTCCCACATATTGGGTATCAGCGTACTCAGGACAAATTGTACAACAACTTTTGGGGTCCAATTTCTCCTGTTACCCTTGTGAAAATAAAATATTGGGGACAAAAAAATCATTTTTGTAAAAAAAAAAAAAAAATTATTTTACGGCTGTACTTTATAAACTTCTGTGAAGCACTTGGGGTTCAAGGTGCTCACCACACATCTACATAAGTTCCTTGAGGGGTCTAGTTTCCAAAATGGTGTCATTTGTGGGGGGTTTCCACTGTTTAGGCAGATCAGGAGCTCTCCAAACACGACATGGCATCCAGCCAATTCTGCGTTGAAAAAGTCAAACGGCACTCCTTCCCTTCCAAACTCTGCCATGCACCCAAACAGTGGTTTACCCCAACATATGGGGTATCAGCGTACTCAGGACAAATTGCACAATATCTTTTGGAGTCTTGTTACCCTTGGGAAAATAAAAATTGAGGTGAAAAGATCGTTTTTGTGGAAAAAATATGATTTTTTAATTTTACGGCTCTACATTATAAACTTGTGTGAAGCACTTGGGGGTTCAAATTGCTCACCAAAGATCTAGATAAGTTCCTTAAGGGGTCTAGTTTCCCAAATAGGGTCACTTGTGGGGGGTTTCCACTGTTTAGGCACATCAGGGACTCTCCAAATGCAACATGGCGTCCAATCTCAATTCCAGCCAATTTTGGTTGGAAAAAGTCAAATGGTCCTCCTTCCATTCCGAGCTCTGCCGTGCGCCCAAACAGTGGTTCCCCCCACATATCGGGTATCAGCGTACTCAGGACAAATTGGACAACAACTTTTGTGGTCCAATTTCTCCTGTTACCCTTGGGAAAAAAAAAATTAGTGACTAAAAATAATTTTTGTGGGAAAAAAATAGGATTTTTTTATTTTCATACCCGGGCATTATAAACTTGTGTGAAGCACTTGGGGGTTCAAAGTGCTCACCAAAGCTCTAGATAAGTTCCTTAGGGGGTCTAGTTTCCAAAATGTTGTCACTTGTGGGGGGTTTCTACTGTTTAGGCTCATCTGGGGCACTGCAAGCGGAACATGACCCCCATCAACGTCTGCATTCCAAAACGTTACTACTTCCTTTCCAAGCCCTGCCATGAGCTTAAACAGTTCCCCCCCCACATATTGGGTATCACCGTACTCAGGACAAATTGGCCAACAACTTTTGGGGTCCAATTTCCTTGGGAAAAATCAAAAATTTGGGACTAAAAAAATCATTTTTTGTGGAAAATTGTTTCTTTTTTTTTTCACACCCAGGTATTATAAACTTTTGTGAAACATTTGGGGGGTTCAAAGTGCTCACAACAGATCTAGATAAGTTCCTTAGGGGGTCTAGTTTCCAAAATGGTGTCACTTGTGGGGGGTTTCCACTGTTTAGGCGCATCAGGGGCTCTACAAACGCGACATGGCATCCAATCTCAATTCCAGCCAATTTTAGTTTGAAAAAGTCAAACGGCGCTCCTTCCCTTACGAGCTCTGCTGTGCGCCCAGAGAGTGGTTTTCCCCACTTATGGGGTATTGTCGTACTCAGGAGAAATTGCACAACAACTTTATCTGTCCATTTTCTCCTTTTACCCTTGTGAAATAAAAAAAGTTTGTAAAAGATCATTTTTGTGGCTAAAAAGTTAAATATTCATTTTTTACTTCCACGTTGCTTCAGCTCCTGTGAAGCACCTGAAGGGTTAATAAACTTCTTGAATGTGATTTTGAGTACCTTGAGGGGTGCAGTTTTTAGAATAGTGTCACTTTTGGGTATTTTCTGCTATATAGACCCTCAAAGTGACTTCAAATATGAGGTGGTCTCTAAAAAAAATGGCTTTGTAAATTTTGTTGTAAAAATGAGAAATCGCTGGTCAACTTTTAACCCTTATAATTTCCTAAGAAAAAAAAATTTGATTCCAAAATTGTGTGATGTCAAGTAGACATGTGAGAAATGTTATTTCTTAACTATTTTATGTGACATATTTCTCTGTTTTAAGGGAATAAAAATTCAAAGTTTGAAAATTGCAAAATTTTCAAAATTTTCGCCATATTTGCATTTTTTTCAAAAATATACGCAAGTTATATCGAAAAATTTTACCAATAACGTGAAGTACAATATGTCACGAGAAAACAATCTCAGAATCGCGCAGACCCGTTGAAGCGTTCCAGAGTTATAACCTCATAAAGAGACAGTGGTCAGAATTGTAAAAATTGGCCCGGTCATTAACGTGCAAACCACCCTTGGGGTGAAGGGGTTAAGTCGCTTGGCTGATTCAAGATAAACCAGGTTCTTATGGTCCGTGAGGACCACCACTGATGTTGGCTCCTTCCAGCCAATGTCTCACTCTTCAAAGGCCCACTTCATGGCCAATAACTCTCGATTACCCACGTCATAATTACGTTCAGTTGGAGAAAATTTTCGAGAGAAGAAGGCACAAGTGTTACTCTTAGAGGTCTCTGGATACCTTTGGGACAAAACGGCACCTGCCTCAATCTCAGAGGCATCAACCTCCTCCTGAAACGGTAGAGAAACATAGGTTACCGTAGAACAGGAGCAGAAATGAATCTCTGCTTAAGTTCCTGAAACGCAGAAACTGCCTCAGGAGGCCAATTCACCACATCGTAACCCTTTTTGGTCAAATCAGTCAATGGTTTAACAATACCAGAGAAATTACCAATAAATTTACGATAAAAATTGGCAAAAACCCAAAAATCTTTGAAGAGCCTTCAATGTAGTATAGTAGGTTGAACCCACTCACAGATGGCCTGAACCTTGACCGGGTCCATTTCAATAACAGACAGAGACAAAATGAATCCCAGAAATGAAACCTTCTGTACGCCAAAAAGACACTTTGATACCTTCACATACAGAGCATTCTCTCTCAAAATCTGGAACACAGTCCGAACATGTTTCACATGAGAGTCCCAGTCGTTGGAAAAAATCAAGATATCATCCAAATAAATGATCAGAAATTTATCCACAAAATCCCTGAAAATATCATTCATAAAGGATTGGAAGACGGAAGGGGCATTAGTAAGCCCAAAAGGCATCACTAGGTACTCAAAATGCCCCTCTGGGGTATTAAAAGCTGCCTTCCATTCATCCCCGTGCTTAATGCGAATAAGGTTATACGCCCCCTGAGGTCAAGCTTGGTAAACCAACTAGCACTTTTCACTCTGGAAAATAGGTCAGAAATCAAGGGTAACAGATACTGATATTTAACAGTGATTGAATTCAGGAGGAGATAGTCAATACACGGCCTCAATGAACCATCCTTTTTGGCCACAAAGAAAAAAA
>JARQOD010000002.1:197156353-197211097 GCA_033576555.1 Oophaga sylvatica
TTTTAAACCATGCACATCACGTTTTATTGGTGATTCATTATTTTGTTTTGCACTGATTGGTTTGAATGGTGGTGGGAGTGTCTTATTAATTGATATAAGGAGGAGTTATATGTTTTTTCTCCTCATGAGAGCAATGCATTTGATATAGATGTCTCTAGTCGCCATATCCCCTGATGAATCCTGAAAGGAGGAAACGTGTTGGGAAAGGGCCTTATCTACTCTGGAAATGACCAGATGCATACTTTATTAGGAGATGAATTTTGGAGCGCATATCTCCATTCAAATGGGTGAGATCATTCCTTTTATATATACTGTCTCACACACGTTTGATTGAGTTTCAGACAAATGACTTACAAATAAGCGATGCTTACACTTGCATTTAGTTAGTCAATTTTTTGCTCTTGCAGTGCAGAGCAAACTATAAGTTGTCTGGTTTATATGTATATCTCCTATATTTTGTAGTCCCCATTGGACTTTACTCTCTGATTATATCATGTATCCTCACTGTTTGTTTGGAGGATGGTAATTGTCTGGGAATCTAGGTTCCACAACAGGCAACCTAGCAAGATAGGTAGCAATACTCCAAACCTCAGTGGCAAGCTGATCCACACGGCCAGACAGCTGTGCTAACTCCATTGAGAGAAAAAATCCTCCCCAGCACCCAGAGATACAGAGGGAAAAAAAAAAATGCAACAAACAGAAAAATATCTCTGACAACTCTGACAACCTTTTTTCTTTCACAATATTTTTCCCTTCTGTGAGTAACATACAATTTTCAATTTTTAGGCCGGTGATACTGTTATGTTTCGGTAGCTGAGGAGTGCAAATTAAGAGCAGTTGGAATCTATGAGATTGCAGTACCCTGACTAACCACCACAACTAGAGGCAGCCGTGGAGCGTTCCTACGTTGGTCCTAGACGCCTCGTCACAGCCTGAGAAACTAACTACACCTAAAGATAGAAAGAGGAAAGCTATCTGCCCCGGAGCAGATCCCCAAAGAACATAGAAAGCCCCCAAACATGTAATGGCGGTGAGACAAGAAGAAATACTGACACAGACAGAAAATAGTATGAGCAAACGCTGGGGCCCAAACTACCTAAATAGAAAAGGATAGGAAGGGCACTTACTGCAATCCCAAAAAACCCTGAAAAGCACCAACTCTACTAATTTCAAAAACACCTGAGATCACACGACCTCTACCACCTAAATTAGTTCTCTGGTGTAACAAAATCAAAACAGCAGCCACTGAAAAAACTGGAAAAAGCAAATGTACAAACATCAGTGGTTGAACTAAACTGAGAGGGCAAAAGCCCCCGGAGGGGACCCTGAAGGCACCCACAGAAGTGCAGGACAAAATGCAAAAATCAAGCACAAAAACAAAAAGAAGAAAATGTCTTATCTGTTAGCAGGAGATGCAGACACGACACAGCAGGCTACAAAGGAAACAGGAATCAAGGACTGAGACCAGAACAATTGATCACCGGCAACCCTGATGGGAAGGCGACTCCCTTATATAAGACCAGTCAGTAACACCTGATTCCCAATCCTCACAATCTTCACTGGACAGTCCAGTACCGCTTGTAACCACCAGAGGGAGCCTCTGCTCAGAACTCATTTCAAGTCCATTCACAACACATGACCTTACATTTATCCCCATTAAAGCTCATTTGCCATTTATCAGCCCAAGCTTCTAGTTTACATAAATCCTCTTGTAATATAAAATTGTCCTCCTCTGTATTTATTACCCTCAGAGTTTAGTGTCATCTACAAATATTGAAATACTACTCTGTATGCCCCCTACAAGGTCATTAATAAATATCTTAAAGAGAAGCCGCCCCAATACTGACCCCTGTGACCTCAGGCAGACTTCAGATGATGGTTAGGGTCAACACAGGTTGATGCAGTCTAGGGTTGTCTGGCACGGGCAAACTAGGATGGCCTCTCTCTCAGGCCTAAGGTGTAGCACAGGCACAGCAAGAGAGCATCAGATACTGACCTCAATCAGCCTTCAGATAACGGCAGGAGCCATCATTGGTAAGACCCCAGGGAACCGGCAGGAAATCAGAATATACGCAAGACACGGAAAGCGCAGGTCCAGGAATGTTGGCACTACAGCATGGGGCATCGGCTGGTAAGTTCCAGGACTCACTGGCAGGACCGTCACCGGGGAACAGAGCTGGATACTCCAGGAAACCACGGAGGAGGAATCCATCCAGGAACACAAGCGGACCTGCTCAAGAGAACAACTTGGACCACCAGAACCAGGGACATGACATCTGGACACAGGTGGGACATCGAAACACAGACTTGACATCGGAACACGGGCTCGACGTCGGAACACGGATTTGACGTCAGAACACAGACTCGACGTCGGAACACCAGGGCACCATGGACATCAGGTCTCAGACAGGACATAAGGACATCAGGATTCGGATCTCAGGTAGAACATCAGAACACTGTCATCGGACTCCAGACATCTGGCAACAATCAACAGGTTCCGGACATCAGGTGGTGGACAGCAGGCTCCGGCATTGGGCAGGAAAGGATAGGATCGGGACATCTGGAAGTGGCCATCAGACACCTGATATCAGGCCGCAGTCATCAGGCTTCGGACAAGAGGCCACGGTCATCCGGCTCGGGAATCTGGCAGCGACCTAAAAAGGAACCCAAGTGGTCTGGTGGAAGCCCCGCTGGGTTGAACTGGAGCTGGCCAGGGATTACATCAAATAACAAGCTGAGCACAGAGTAGCAGGGACTCAGCAAACACACCGGACTCCTACTTCCAAGATGAACCCAGGTTAGAACACAGAAAGTCAATTAGCAAAGAGTCACAGTCACTGGGCGCAGGGTTCAGGACACAGAAGGACTTCAGGAACATAACACAACAGTAATCAGGACTTCATGAACACAACATAGCAGGAATCAGGACTAGGACTTTTATACCAACACATAAACAGGATAAGTCCAGGAACTCAGACATCAGCTGTCCCAAAGCTGATAACAGAAACAGATCTGGGTATTCTGCCCCAAGTGCAGGCGGAAGACAGGTATCAGCTCACCTAGAACTGCAGGCAGGCAGGATAGGTACTGAACACCAAACAGACATAGCAAGACTCATAAACTTGATGCGAAGCTCTGGCAATGCCCCACAGAGCAGAGGAACTTTATATAGGAGCTGCCTCACAGCGATAGGCTGGAGCAGCAATTCTAGCACACACCTATTCCTCATAAAAGCAGGGGAGTGTGACCCAGGGCACCCAAAGCGCAGCCAGACACAAATCAGCATAGTAAAGGACACCTGGCAATGGCTGCAAGCCTGAACACACGTGGTAAGTCATGCACAACTGCAGAGTACCTTGCAACCCACGGGTAGCTTCCACAGCGGTAGCCAGGGACAGCACATGCGTGTGGTCATGCAGTGCAGCGGAGACACTCACGCATGTACGGCTACACAGTGGAGCCGGGAACTGAGCAGCATCTATACAGGTAACTGACAACAACATTCCAGCTCATTAGAGCAAAAGGAGCGAAAGGTTAAAGCAGAGATTTGCAGAGTAACGCCGGGTAAATAGAGTACAAACACAGCGGCATTACAGAGTCTTTCTGTTGCTGGACTTAATTGGCACATGAAGGGCTAGTATCCATCTCCCGGTCCCATCCCCCAAAGCGTCACGGTACGCCGTGGACACATGACCCAGATGACCATCCCATGTTGGTAACATGAGCTGAACACCTGGCCACATGCGCATGGCAGCAGAGTAGAAACGTGACCGAGAATAGGAGCAGGGAGAGAACCAGCCCTCATGGGCATTGCCAGCATAGAGCAATCTCCAAGAAGACAGATAAACACACACACTGCTGCTAAAGTGTAAACCATGCAGGTAAGCAGTTTGTGCCAAAGGTCCATATGTATTGGGCTGTGCCTGTGAATATGAATATAACACTAGCACGCATGTGTACTGTTAGCATAAGGCAACCTAGATAGAGATGGAAGAAGAAACATTAGCACTATTGATGAAGTGCAGACATTTAAGTTGTTAATATAGAATGCTAATTTATCAGATATTGCCAGTTGCCAAAATGAGGTAGTGAATAGATATTTGTGTAGGATTGTGAAACATAATACAATGCCGGGATTACAGTGAAAACGTAAGTGGAGAACTGAAAATTAAGGGGAGTGAGAAAGATGGGATATACAGTATATTTGGCTATGTAAATGAAGATGGTGAAGGTGAAAAAATTACATAGTGGGAGGTAACAAGAAGTGATGCTGATGGAAAAATAATATATCGAAAAATAATGTAGAAGATATATATATATATATATATATATATAATATAATATATAAATATAAAAAGTATATAAAACACTATTTGGAAGAATATATACACCTACAAAATATGTCACCATGGCCAGCGGGACTCGCCCCCAAGCCTAACAAGCAAAAAACCAACACGAAAAACTAAGGGAAGTTTTATGTAAAAAACAACCAGCAAAAATCAGCAGATCAAGCTGAAATAGAGCAAATATGAAACAATCCAAAGCTACAATATGGGGGTTATTTTAAAAAAAATATATAAAGTTTATTGCACAAATATAATTACACACAAAAAGACATGGTATTCATAGAAAAAAGTAAGTGGCAGCTAAAGAGTTAATATACTGCATGATGAAAAAAGCAGCATATGGAGAAACAAGCGTCTCCCAGCAGGTCTGCAAGTTATTTGATCACGAGTAACACATGAGTAACACGAGCACAAAGCTGAATGGATTCTTAGCGTGAAAGGCAAACTATATACAGTAACAAAGGCGCTAGCTGTGTAAAGCAATATGGTAGTAAGGCGCTAGCTGCATAAAGTAAATCAATATAACAGGTAAATCGAAGCCGAGGGCGGTGAAACGCGAGTCGATGCTCCTGCGCGTCCTCCCAGCACTTCTGCTCTTGACATTCAACATGTCTCAAGGTATAATATATAGTCAATTTACCTGTTATATTGATCTACTTTATGCAGTTAGCGCCTTACTACCTTATTGCTTTACACAGCTAGCGCTTTGTTACTGTATGTAGTTTGCCTTTCACGTTAAGAATCCATTCAGCTTCGTGCTCGTGTTACTCATGTGATCCATTAACTTGCAGACCTGCTGGGAGACGCTTGTTTCTCCATATGCTGCTTTTTCATCAAGCAATATATTAACTCTTTAGCTGCCACTTACTTTTTTCTATGAATACCGTCTTTTTGTGTGTAATTATATTTGTGCAATAAACTTTATATATTTTTCTAAAATAACCCCCATATTGTAGCTTTGGATTATTTCATATTTGCTCTATTTCTGCTTGATCTGCTGATTTTTGCTGGTTGTTTTTTACATAAAACTTCCCTTAGTTTTTCTTGTTGGTTTTTCACTATTTAGAAGAAACATAATAATAATTAAAAAATTATACATATAAAATATCATTTGTCAAATTTTGCATTTTTATTGTACTTTTGTTATAGTCATTTTTTCTATATGATCAATAAACATAAAAGAACACTGTAAGGATTAATTCCGAAACGCGCGTCGGGGTGCGTTGCACACCATCCTGTTTGACCTCCTATATTAAGGTAATGAACTTGGTCCAATGATTTGTTTTAAAGTGGCAATAATATTATTATTGGTATATGGTCTGTGATAAGTGCCCTCCTCCGGGAGTAGTAAATGCATTATAGGAGGGGGAATTCAGCTTTGCAGCTGTGAGCTAATTTTGCACTGATTAGCAATTTAGTATAGCATTTAGTAAGGAAACACATTGCGGTTCATTTTTGGAATTGGGAGCTATTTTTGCACTGATTGCACTTTAGTTTAGCACATTTGCACATATTTCTGTGAGTTAAATAATGCAGGAGATTATGTTATTGTGATTTTGAGCATTTTTTTGCAAATTTTTTGCACTAATCACACTTTTATTATATATTATGTATATATGTATTTCTCTGATATTAATTATACTCACTTTTTGTAAACTTTGATATATGTTTCCATGATTTTTTACACCGGTTTGTGTGTTTTTTGTGTATAGCTCTTCATGAACACTGATTTTTATGCTGTACTTCATTAACTATCTATTGGCTATATACTTTTTATAGACCACGTATACAATCAAATTTGATGTGTTTCTTATGTACTGTGTTAAACCTTGATTTAATAAAGGATTTTTATGCAAAACTTATTTATTTTAGTCCATATATTTATGATGGTTTTTCATGAATTTTTATGAATTTTTCTTAAATTTTATATTATTTTATATCTATGGATTTGACATCTTCTTGGATTTAATACCGAATGGTCTGCCATTCTCTTTTTAGGCAGATTAATAAAATAAATTTTATTGAATTTTTGTTTTAAATAACTACCATATATACTCGTGTATAAGCCGAGATTTTCAGCACCTTTTTTCGTGCTGAAAATGCCCCCTCGGCTTATACACGAGTCATAGGGCAGAAACCAGCGGGGGAGGGGATGCCGCAGGAGCCGGTGGCTGGGACATCATACTCACCCCTCCCCGTGCCATCGCTGAACGTCCCTGCAATCCTGCGTTCTCCCCGGCTTCCTGCAGCTCTCCAGCACTGAGCGGTGATGTAATACCCGCTCATTAAGGTCATGTAATATGGACGCGACGCCACTCCCATAGGCATGGCGTCCATATTCATGGCCTTAATGAGCGGTATTACGTCACCGCTCAGCGCTGGAGAGCTGCAGGAAGCCGGGGAGAACGCAGGATTGCAGGGACGTTCAGTGATGGCACGGGGAGGGGTGAGTATGATGGAGGAGAGGACAAGGAGCACGGAGCAGGACGGGGGGGGAGAACGGTGGACGGGGGAAGCATGGAGGAGGACGGGGGGAGAACGGAAGATGGGGAAGCATGGAGCAGGACAGGGGGGAGAACGGAGGACGGGGAAGCATGGAGGAGGACGGGGGGGAGAACGGAGGACGGGGAAGCATGGAGCAGGACGGCGGAGAACGGTGGACGGGGGAAGCATGGAGGAGGACGGGGGAGAACGGAGGACGGGGAAGCATGGAGGAGGACAATGAGCATGGAGCAGGACGGGGGAGGATAGAGGGCACAGAGGAGCACGGAGCAGGACGGGGGGAGAGGATGGAGGGCACAGAGGAGCACGGAGCAGGACGGGGGGGCACAGGAGGACGGAGAAGGAATGGGGGAGCACAGCGGAGGATGGAGCAGGAGGGGGGGAGTACAGAGGAGAATGGGGGAGCACAGAGCTGGATGGGGAGCAAGGAGCAGGACAGGGGCAGCACAGAGCAGGAGGGCAGTTTATACACCCGGCTTATACATGAGTCAATAAGTTTTCCCAGTTTTTTGTGGCAAAATTAGGGGGGTCGACTTATACACGGGTCGGCTTATACACGAGTATATACAGTATTTATATTTTTCTGCTTTTGCTTATTAGTGTGTCTGGAGACAAGATCTCCAGAGCTGTGCCTGTTTAAAGAGAACTGAACGATTGTGTTTTTTTTTTACCCTGAGCGGGCAGATCCCCACAGCCACAAAGACTGTACTTTACACTATTTTGTTTTTCTCATTATGCCAGAAGGGCCATGTTATTTACTTAACTTTGCACTGGTTTAAGCAATATGTTTTAATAAACCAGTTGAAAACTAAAATGGAAAGTGTTCCTGTGACTACCCCTATGAGCAGCTGAGCCGATCTACCACATTTGGTGTGGGGCAGCATTCCCAGTTAACATGTGTGACTGCTACAGAAGTACTGCCTGTCCTTGGGTGAAGGCAGCCATAAGTCAGCAAGCAATGTCAGACTGCATAGAGGACTTGATTAAACACCTGGTGAAAGCCCAGCAGCAGCAGCAACAGCAACACAACACAGCAGGTGCAGCGGTAGACAAGTAAGCAGCTTATACAACAGATAACAGATCCAGCAATAGCAGCAGCACCAGAGTAGCTCCAGAAACAGCAGCAACATGTCAAGCACGGAGAGCAGCAGCAACAGATTGAATTGCTCACAGAGGCAGTTCGCGGCACAGCATCATCTCCGACTCCAAGGTCAGTGGATGATTTTTCCATCTGGAAGGTGGTAAGGAGAGCTTTCAAAGAAAATGATCCTGGGTGATGACATAGGGGCCTTTTTGACCATTTTTAAATGGGTCGTCGAGAGGGAAAAACTCCCGCCAGAGCTATGGGTGGAAGTGCTAGGGCCATACTTAACGGGGAGCCCGAGGAAGCCTAAAATGACTTAGCCTTACAAGATGCCAAAAAATATGTGAACAGAAAACTGAAATTTTGCCATTCTTGGGGGTGACAATGACTGTTTGGGCACAACAGGACCAGCACTGGGCATATCACTGTGATAAACCCCTTTGGTCCCAAATGTTTGATCTGCTACACCTGGTCCAAAAATGCTTGCAGACAGAATCCTTTACTCCTGCACAGATGGTAAAATGTGTGGTGATGGATGTATACTCCCTTCCGAGGTCAGTGCAGAAATAGGCTGCCTAGGATGTTACTGGAGCGTCAATTACCTGGTCGGACTGGTTGAAAGGTATCAGGGGGTCAAGTGTTCCTTGGGGAGGCAACCCACTCCATACTGGGGGTCCCAACAGGAAGGAGGACCAAAGGGGATGGGGTATTCAAGGTCCAAAGAAGCAGGAGAGGTAGTGCAGAAGGTCCCTGCTGGAGATATTATATGATGGAAATGTCATGACCCAGACCAATTGTCCACTGACCTTCAAGCAGATGGACTCTAGCCTGAGACTGTTGTTCATATTAAGCGTATCTGGCCTGCAGTGTGAACAGTTCACCCAGAGAGGGGCCACAGGCTTGTCCCATTAAGGTAAGTAGTCTGAGAGTGACTAGACTGCTAGACTCTAGGAGTTTGGTATCCCTCATGAGGGTGAAACTTCCTCTCCAACTGAACCCTGGGAAGAAGGTTGGTGTCCGATGCATCCAGGGGGATGCTAAAGACTATCCAGTGGCCAACAGTCAACATTGAAATGGCACAAGATATTGAGTACTAAGAGGTTGGCATGGTTCAGGACTTATTGCACCCCATTATCATAGGTAGGGAGTTTTGTTTGTTTTGTGACCTGCAAGGGGTGGCCTTTGAAAAATTCAGGACAGCTCAAATGAAAGACCTTACATTAAAAGGGGCATTTGAAAATGCTATTGCTCTTAATGGGGTCACTCAAGAGTCAGGGGCCGACACTAGGTTTCCATACTTTGCAGCAAATAAGGACTTGCTTTACCAAGTAACTAGGGGGAGGTATTAGAGCAACTGTTAGTAGTGTTGAGTGATACGATACCGCAAGTATCGGGTATCGGCCAATATTAGCTGTATCGGACTTTCGATATTGACTTTCGATATTTCCCATATATCGTATACCGGAATCGGAATTGTCACTGTCACTGTGAGTGTCCGTCGGTCGGGTCTGTCAGGAGTCAGCGGAACTTACCTGGCAGAAGATCTCCGGTGGTCACGGCCTGGACTGGTTGATGGCCGCCATCATCTTTCCCCGGCGGTCACATGCAGTTTCTCGCGATAACTGCAGTGACTGCTGGGTAATCCCGGCCGTAAAGCAGTCAGTCCGATGACGTCACCGCCGGGGAAGCAGGTAATCAGCTGTGCTGCGCCGGGATGACAGCCTCTGCCTGTCATTCCGATGTAGCAGAGCTGGATCGTCGTGGTACAGTCGTTACTATGGACTGCGTCGGACAGGTGGTATACTGTTGATTTGTTTTTTTCCTTTTTTTACAGGAGATCGATGTCGTCGCAGGAATGAGAGTATAATAAAAGAAATGAAAACTGTGTTGTCTCTTTTATTTCATTAAAATACTTTTTTTTGCTGTGTCTTTTTTTTTATACATTTAAAAACTTTGGGATTAATAATGGATCGGTGTCTTATTGACACCTCTCCATTATTAACCGTGCTTATTGTCACCATGCAATCAACGGTGACATTAACCCCTTATTACCCCACTTGCCACCGCTACAGGGCAGTGGGAAGAGCCGGGTAAAGTGCCACAATTGGCACATCTTTTGATGCGCCAAATGTGGGGCTGCTGTAGCCTGGTATTATCAGGCTGTTGAGGGCCAAAATCCATGGGCCTTGACAGTCTTTTAATACCAGGCCGCAGCAGTCTGCATTTTACTTGGCTGGTTAACAAAAATAGGGGGACCCCTATGCCGTTTTTTTTTTCGAGGGGATCCCCTATTTTTGTTAACCAGCCGAGCTAAGCACACTGCTGTGGCCTGGTATTATCAGGCTGGCAAGGTCCATGGATATTGGCTCATTACCAGCCTGAAAAACCAGGCCTCAGCAGTCTGCTTCATCTGGCTGGTTAACAAAAATAGGGTGGACCCCACGCCAATTTTTTTTTGAGGGGATCCCCTATTTTTGTTTACCAGCAAAGATAAGCAGACTGCTGTGGCCTGCTATTATCAGGCTGGCAAGCAGGGTCGAACTGAGGCAACGGGACACCGGAGAAACCTACGGTGGGCCCCAGCTCCTGCGTGGTGGGCCCTGATTTGAAAGGATAGGTCGCGGGGCAGAGGAGGCGGTGGCCCCGGGGCCCGCGCTCTAAGGGGGCCCACCCGGAGCTACGATACAGTTACATTCTGCGGCAGAGCAGGGAGAATCGCTCTCCCTGCTCTGCCGCCCGGAAGCTATGGGGCCTGAACAGGCGTTGGGGGGGCCCGGTGCCAGCAGCGGGCCCCCCACCCGTCATCGGAGGGTCAGCTGTATCGGCATCCAGCCGATAAAGCTGACCGCATAGAGAGAGAAGGAGCGAGCGCTCCTTCTCTCCCATAATCCCCCTCTCAGCGTATGACAGCGGGCACAATAACATCACCTGCCGGCGCCCGCTGTCAGACGCTGAGAGGGAGAACAGTGAGCAGCACAGGAGCCAGGAGGTGAGTATTTTTTTTATTTTTTTTTAATGGGGGTGCAGTCGAGTCCTGGCTGGAGAAGTCGTCATGTCGGTGTGGGCCAGATGGAAAAGACATGAAAAGTGAACAATTCCATTAGAAAGAACATCAGCGGTAAGTCATTATCTGTACCTGTGCTGTAATCTATATGTTCTGTAGGACTGGTATTATTTAACACAGACCATATGGCGGTAATATCAATATTGGTCTTTTTATATAAAGATTATTTTGGCCAACAGCGGTCATTTGCTGAGGTTCTCTGATGATGGGCCCACTCAGAAGTTTTGCCCCCACTAAACCAAAATCCTAGCTACGCCTATGGCTCTCTCTAGTCTTTCCTTCTCGCTCTCTGTTCTTTCCTTCTTGCTCTCTGTTCTTTTTTCTCTCTGTTCTTTCTTTCTCTCTTTTCTTTCTTTCCTCTCTTTCTTTCTCTGTTTGTTCTTTCTCTCTCGCTGCTCTTCTTTCTTTTCCTCAGTACCAGCCACTGTGCCCTCATTACCAGTCAGTGTGATCAGCAGTGCTAAATGGTTACGCTTGGGGCGAGGATATGGGTGTGATTAGCTGTGAAATGGGTGTTGTCGGGGCGTGGCCAAGATTTTCAGCGGCGCGCAACACGCGCCGCAGCCTTTAATCCTCTTTCCTGTCTTCCAAATTTGGGAGGTATGCTGTATGACCTCCCTACAACTTCTGGCCATGCTCCTGATGAGCGCGACGGATGGTCTCGTGAGGGATCTCCTCCCACACCTGGACTAAAGCATCCACCAACTCCTGGACAGTCTGTGGTGCAACGTGGCATGGCCTAAAATTTTCTGCAGCATGCACAGCGTGCCACAGCCTTTGTCCCTCTTTCCCTTATTCAAAGGTTGGGAAGTATGATGTTGGGCCGCAAGAATATATTTTCTCTGGTGGGCCCAAGGTACTCCAGTCCGACGCTGCTGGCAAGGTCCATGTATGTTGGCTCCTTAACAGCCTTAAATACCATGCCTCAGCAGCAGGGGCGTACATATAAATCATGGGGCCCCATAGCAAAAGTCTGAATGTTCCCCACCCCCCCAAAAAAAAAACCCAGAGGCATTGTAAATGTAAAGTGCCAGCACAGTGAGGGAAGTTGAGTCGCACAGAGACAGGGGTTTTGGGGGTACTCGGCACCGATCACGTCGACTTCTATGGGGGATGTCACGAGTAGCACAGCTCGGTTCGTGACCTGGGCGATCACTGGAATGTGGGATATTTTCAGGGGATGATAGAATGTTCGTGTAGTTTGTCGTGACGCCACCTGTAGTACCTGGTCAGGGTGTCCAGCGCTGCTGTGCAGGTCCTCTGGAAGGGATGGTATAGTGCAGGTAGGTGATAAGTCTTCTACAGGTAACACGCTATCCTTCCAGGGCAGATAGATGTGAGATAGAGCAATGGTGCAGAGTGATGTAGCAGAGTGGACTATGCGACGTAGTAAGAAAGCAGGAAACACTTCAAGTTAAACGTTGCATAATAAAATTTTTAATAATAACATTACAAAAGTGCAAATAGCATTACTGCCGAAGTTCGTTGAGACTTCTTAGGACTACCCCCACCGGGGTAACTTCACAGTGTCCTTTACTTGTGCTTGTGGAGGACCCGCTCCAAACCTCCAACTGTGGTCTTGGGTGGGCTGCAAGACTTTCCTTGAGCAGACCTCACTTTCGGCCACACCAAACGGGTTTTTAGTTTCTGAGGTAGTTGAAAATAGTGCACAGTAAGTTTTTTGTAAAACCAACATGAAGCACCGAAGTGCCAACTATTTACAGAAAAGTTTGTGAGCCAGTACAGTTCATGGCTTCAAAGTTCAACATTTTGATTACATTGAAACACCATTACCCAACCTGGGTATATAAAGGCAACAATAAACTTGTTCTTCTGAACATTCACCCGTCCGGGTACATCAAACCATTACCCAACCTGGGTATATTAAGGCAACAATAAACTTCTTTTATGAACATTCACCCATCCGGGTACATCAGTAATTTAACTATTTACATACAGAGACCCTGTCCGGGTTATTTAGACTTCTTTGGCTGGCCTCTTACAGGTACCACCTGGTACTCTTCTGGAGCTTGCCAAACATCTGTGACAGGAGGGTCCACCCAGACCTGATGACGTCGTGTGGCCTGTACAGTTACGTCGTGACCCGCTATCTGGGTCTGTGTGGCCACCTCTTTCATCTCCCTCCGGGTCTGGAACCCTATGTCCCGGACTGAACGAACCCCAGGGGGTCTAACAGGCGCCAGGTACGGGCCAGCTATCATTATCATGTCCATAGCTGGGGCTGCTGAGGAGACCACTGAGGGAGGCTGGGGAGATTTACGGCGTGGGGTGGGCACTTGTGCAGAGGCCTGGTTGGGGGAGGCTGAAGGCTCGGAGGGTCTGTCAGTTTCCTGACACTCTGGGGAGTAGGGGTCGCACCTGGTAACATTTAGGGCGTACCATCCATTGTAACCCCAGTGTCGGGTGTAAGTCACCAAGTCTCCTGGCAACAGGTCCCTCCCCGGGTGTCCTTCTGGGAGGTGAGCCTCCACGTCCCGCCGGGTTACAAAGACTTCTAAATAAAGTCCAGGCTCCTGGATGAAGCCCCAACCACCTTTTAACTTAAAGTTCCGTACTGCACCCTTACGCTGCGACTCCCTCAGCGTACTTTTATCCTTTCTCATACGTGCCTTCTCTGCCAGGTCCTTGTCCAGGTGACGTTGCCGAAGCTTTTGGGATTCTCGCTGCTCCCTTTGTCGCTCTGCTTCCCGCTCCCGACGTCTCCACTCTTCCTCCTGACGCCGGTTGTAATTCTCCTCCACCAGCAGCTCCATGTCTCCACCATCAAACGCCAGCTTACTATGTCCGGTTTTTTCGGCAGCTCTCCTGGCGCCCGCCAGTCCTGGCGGCGCTCACCTGTGGCGGAAGCAGGCGGCTCTGGAACAGATGACGGTCGGGGCTCCGGTACAGGCAGGTAGAGCTCTGGTGCCTGCGCGGCCTCCTCCATGAGGACAGGTGTCGCTTCTTCTGCCTCATCGACGGGGGCAGACAGCGGGATCTGGGGTGCTGGTGCGGCGTTTTCTGCAGGAACGGGTGCCTCCACTGTGATACTGGCAACCAGTTCAGATTGCAAGGGCTGGGATGCCAGCATGGCCTCCTCTACTGGAACGGGTGCCTCCACTGAGATACTGTCAACCGGTTCAGATTGCAAGGGCTGGGATGCCCGCACGGCCTCCTCTACTGGAACGGGTGCCTCCACTGAGATACTGGCAACCGGTTCAGATTGCAAGGGCTGGGATGCCCGCATGGCCTCCTGTACTGGAACGGGTGCCTCCACTGAGATACTGGCAACCGGTTCAGATTGCAAGGGCTGGGATGCCCGCACGGCCTCCTCTACTGGAACGGGTGCCTCACCTTCCGGTACAGACACTTCAGGGGGTAAGAGGGATTGGCGCCGCTCCAAGTGTAGTTTTAGGGCCCGCCAGCTCGCTTCCATCCTGGCAACCTCCTCCCGGTGCCGGGCCAGGTCTCTCAGGGTATCCTCCACTTCTTCCAGCGTAGGAGGGTTTCCAGGCCGGGTGCCAAACGGTGGCTCCGTGGCGATTGGGTCGCTTCCGTGGGGGGAGAGCTCTGACTCCTCTATCCCTTCCCACTTCTGCTCACGTCCGTTCGCCATCTCTGCCAAGTCACATGTGTCATTAGCATCAGGAGAGGCGCTATCTTTTGTAGGGAGGAGGGACCTTCGCGTTCGTTTCCGCCCACTGAGGAGGATGAGGAGGCGGAACTCCAGAGCTGTGGGGCACGATCTTACATTGCAGTAACATTTAGAGTGGGCGGACATCGTTTTCGCGCCACGGAGTGAGTGTACGCCCACGAGAGCACGCCCTTATTCTTCACCTGTGCCTCGTGGCGCATATATGACGGAAAAATGGCAAATACAGTCTATGATGATTTTTGCAATTCTCAAGCAAAAAAACAGTTCAATTAAGGCACACAGGACTCGCTTATAGCGAGCTTCTGAATCCTGTTCGTGACGCCAAAGTTGAGTCGCACAGAGCCACAGGTTTTGGGGTACTCGGCACCAAGCCCGTCGACTTCTATGGGGGATGTGACGGGTAGCACAGCTATGTCCGTGCCCTGGTCGCTCACTGGAATGTGGGATATTTCCAGGGGATGATAGAATGTTTGTGTAGTTTGTCGTGACGCCACCTGTAGTACCTGGTCAGGGTGACCAGCGCTGCTGTGCAGGTCCTCTGGCAGGGATGGTGTAGTGCAGCTAGGTGATAAGTCTTCTACAGGTAAGACGGTATCCTTCCAGGGCAGATAGATGTGAGATAGAGCAATGGTGCAGAGTGATGTAGCAGAGTGGAGTATGCGACGTAGTAAGAAAGCAGGAAAGGAAACAATTCTTACTACAAAGACATGCAGCATAAGGCTGCCTCAACCCCTCCCATCCAACTAGCTACACCCTGTTCTAACCAGCCTGAGCTAGACCATCCCATTGGGTCCGCCTACACTCAGCTGGCATAGTGTACTGTTGAATGCAGTGGTTGGAGTCAATGGGGTGTTTCCTCCTTACCTGAGAGTAAGTTGTCACACCGCTGGGTGCGATGCAACATCTCTGTGGCGACTGGACCCTCGGGTGCTTCTGTCTTTTCACAAATGCCGGCTTTACCCGGCAATTGAATCAGAGGCTATTTTACTATGTAGAAGTGAATAAACTATAAATATATGTATATATATATATACATGTCACAATGACATGTATATATATATATATGTATTCTATGTGTGTATATTTTGTGTTTACAAGGAAAGAAAGTGTTTTTTTAGTTGCGATATTTTGTTCCCATAGACTTACATGGGAATTCCGGTATCGGTATCGGATATCACCGATATTTTAGTGATATCGGCGATACCATTCCGATCGATATTTTTGGATATCGGAAAGTATCGCTAAACACTAACTGTTAGTACAGGCCTTTAAGGCATAGGGTGATAGACCTGGCCCATTCTAATGTCTTGGATGGACATTTGGGCATAGACAAAACCCAAGAGCGGGTCCTTCAGAGGTTCTTCTGGCCTGAATGTCACCAAGTGATTGCTAACTGTTGCTGGTCCTGTCAGCTAACTACTCCAGTCTTTCATTTCCATAGTCTCCTATTTCCATAACCAATTATAGAGGTCCCATTTGACTGCATTGCTAGGGCCTTGTAGGACCCTGTTGTGAGTGGGCTTGGGATGAGTTCTGAGCAGAGGCTCCCTCTGGTGGTTACAAGCGGTGCTGGTCTGTCCAGTGAAGATTGTGAAGATTGTGAGGATTGGGAATCAGGTGTTACTGACTGGTCTTATATAAGGGAGTCACCTTCCCATCAGGGTTGCCGGTGATCAATTGTTCTGGTCTGAATCCTTGATTCCTGTTTCCTTTGTAGCCTGCTGTGTCGTGTCTGCATCTCCTGCTAACAGATAAGACATGTTCTTCTTTTTGTTTTTGTGCTTGATTTTTGCATTTTGTCCTGCACTTCTGTGGGGGCCTTCAGGGTCCCCTCCGGGGGCTTTTGCCCTCTCAGTTTAGTTCAGCCACTGATGTTTGTACCTTTGCTTTTTCCAGTTTTTTCAGTGGCTGCTGTTTTGATTTTGTTACACCAGAGAACTAATTTAGGTGGTAGAGGTCGTGTGATCTCAGGTGTTTTTGAAATTAGTAGAGTTGGTGCTTTTCAGGGTTTTCTGGGATTGCAGTAAGTACCCTTCCTATCCTTTTCTATTTAGTTAGTTTGGGCCCCAACGTTTGCTCGTACTATTTTCTGTCTGTGTCTGTATTTCTTCTTGTCTAACCGCCATTACATGTTTGGGGGCTTTCTATTATCTTTGGGGTTCTGCTCCGGGGCAGATAGCTTTCCTATTTCTATCTTTAGGTGTAGTTAGTTTCTCAGGCTGTGACGAGGCGTCTAGGACCAACGTAGGAACGCTCCACGGCTGCCTCTAGTTGTTGTGGTTAGTCAGGGTACTGCAATCTCATAGATTCCAACTGCTCTGGTTTATTGCCTTTTTTGCCTGCACTCCTCAGCTACCGAAACATAACAGGACCCCTAGTTAAGTCCGCCACAGAGTACCAATATATCCTGGTGGTCATGGACTATGCAACACGGTACCCAGAGGCGGTACCACTGAGAACCTTCTATCCCTGGTGTATAGCCTGAGAGGCCAATCTTAAAGCCAAGGTCAAAGATGTCACATTGGCAGAAACAGTGTCGCCAGCCCAGAAACAACAGTGCTGAGAACTGCTTCAGCGGATCCTGCTTTCAGAGTTGCCAGGATGTGCGTTGGTCGTCGAGCACAAAATTTTGACGGAATCGCATGTGCTGGTAAACCTAAAGCCATATTGAATTTCCAAAGCCCGCTGCGTCATGATTTCGAAGAAGTTGAGGAGAATCTTGAGCCTGAGGAGTCAAATAGACTCAATTATCCTTATGCCGACTCAATTATCCTTATGCCGAAGTCCAACGGTGCTTTTGTAATGATTATAGGAAGCTGATTGAGGTGACAAAGTTCGATCCATAGCCGAACCGCCCCAGGTCGATGAACTCACAGAGAAGCTAGGGTCAGCCACATACATCACCACCCTTGGCTTAATGAAAGAGTGCCAAGGAGAAAACGGCTGTCTCTACACCTGACAGTTGCTACCAATCGACCAGAATGTCTTTCTGGCTGCAGGGAGCCACAGACACCTTCCAGAGGACCATGGAACGGATCCTATCCCCTCATAAAAAGCACGCTGAAACTTACCTGCACAATGTTGTGATCTTCAGCCCGTATTGGGGAAGTCATCTGCAGAAGGCCCAAGCTGTTCTGGATCGCTCAGGAAGATGGGGCTTACCATAAACCCAAAAAAGTACATCAAGGGGAAGGAGTAGGCCAAATATTTAGGCTATATTGTCAGGAGGGGCGAAATAAAACCACAAGTAAACAAAGTAGAGGTAATCCAAAATTGGCCACAAACTCTCTTGAAGAAACAGGTTAGGGCGCTTCTGGGAATTGTGGGATACTGTCTACGGTTTATCCCGAATTTTGCCATGATAGCTGAACCCCTGACTGACCTACTTAAGAGAAAAAATACATGAATAGCCAAGAGGTCTTCCAAAGCAAAGATGATATCATGAAGAAAGAATGCTTGACCATCAATATGGCAATTGACACTCTGAGGCACTATCTGTTAGGCAGAAAGTTCAGGTCGAGAAAGACTGGGAATGGGGAAGAGGAGGAGAGGCCTGCTAATGGAAGAGGGGACTTCAGCTGTATCACAGTGGAGTCTGGGAGCTACTGAGCCTACATGTGTGCTGTGTAGGGACAGGGAGCTTAGCCAGGAATAGCCAGGGGTCGGTACACAGGAGCAGCAATGTAGTTTACAGGATCAGCAGGTGAAAGGAAGCTTGACTAAAGGTTGATAGCTCAATAATCTCGCAATGAAGGAAGTGTAATGCCAGGTTTAAGACGCGTGTTCAATTTGCGTGAAGCCAATCAGGAACTCAGGGTGGAGACAATAAGAAATAACGCAGGTACTTGTAACTGGGTTCGGAAGGAAATGTCCAGCGAGCTGAATAGCTTAGAAGGATGAGATGCCGCCTGGTGCACAAGAGCCGCTGGGTTTGAATCCTGACATCCCCCTTCTCCGTACTGCGCAGCCATGGCTCACCGCAATCAGGAAGTGTTCAAGTTAACATGCCTTGGAGATCAGAGTCCCACAGCTCTGCAGTTATGGACAGGTATCCAGGCCAAGCTAGAGCAATGACTATCTCCACTAAAGCTGGAACCAGGGAAGGCTGTGTGAGATAACGGTGCAAACCTGGTGGTGGCCCTACATTGGGAAAATCTCACATACGTGCATTGCATGGCTTATTTCCTTAATCTGATAGTACAGCAATTTTTCTGCACTATCCCAGCCTGGATGCGATCATACCCCGTAGGTCATCGACTAGCATCGCTACAGAGGTCTTTCAGCCTACCGGTTAACCGTTTGATTAGCGATGCTCTGACACAGTGGAATTTCACTCTGCACATGTTGCAGGGACTGTGGCAGCAGTGACAAGCCCTGTTGCAGTATGTCAAGATATACAAGAATCCTGGTGCAGTTCGGATGTAGTGCAAATCACGCTTGTGAAGTGGACACAGATGAAGGACCCCTACACCTTTCTGCACAGTTTTAAAATGGCTATGGTTAACACTGACGATGCCATCATCAGCATCACTATTCCGGTCATATACATGCTGAAGCACACTTAGAATGGTATGCGTGAGGAGGTGCTGGTCCCAGAGGAAGAGGTGGAAGCAGAGGAGAATGCGAAAGTGATAACAATATCTCAAATTTTCGACTGTCATCGCTCAGGCGGGTGCCTTTGGAGGGTAGCTTACAGTAATCAAGGGAGACTCATGGTACCAGACAAACTGTTAGAGAAGATGCAGGAGCCGAGGAACAAATGGAGGGTACAAGGTGATGGACGCGCAACAGTTAGGAGAATAAGAGCATAATGATCCCTGTTATGATTTGGTAGCTGAGGAGAGCAGGCAAAAAAGGCAATACACAAGAGAGGTTGGAATCTACTGGATTGCAGTACCCTGACTAACCACCACATCTAAAGACAGCCGTGAGCGTACTTACGTTGGTCCTAGATGCCTCGTCACAGCCTGAGAAGCTAACTACACCTAAAGATAGAAAGAGGAAAACTATCTGCCCCGGAGCAGATCCCCAAAGAACATAGGAAGCCCCCAAACATGTAATGGCGGTTAGACAAGAGGAAATACAGACACAGACAGAAAATAGTATAAGCAAACATTGGGGCCCAATCTTCCTAGAAAGAAAAGGATAGGAAGGACACTTACTGCAATCCAAAAAACCCTAAAAAATACCAACTCACTAATTGCAAAAACACCTGAGACCACACGACCTCTACCACCTAAATTAGTTCCCTGGTGTAACAAAACTAAGCAGCAGCCACTGAAAAAGCTGGAAAAGGCAAATGAACAAATAACAGTGGCTCACATAAACTGAGAGGAGCACAAGCCCCCGGAAGGGATCAGGCTGACCTCCACAGAAGTGCAGGACAAAATGCAAAAAGCAAGCACAAAAAATAAAAGCAGAAAATATCTTATCTGTTAGCAGAAGATGCAGGCAAGACACAGCAAGCTTCCAAGTGAACCAGGAACCAAAGTTGAGACAAGAACAATTGATCACCGGCAACCCTGATGGGAGGGAACCTCCCTTATATAAGACCAGTCTGTAACACCTGATTGCCAATCTTCACAATCTTCATTGAATAGTTCAGTACTGTTTTTAACCACCAGAGGGAGCTTCTGCTCAGAATTCATTTCCAACACATTCACAACAGTACCCCCCCTTGAGGAGGGGTCACCGAACCCTCATTTGGGCAACCAGGTCAGTCAGGATGAGCTCTGTGATACGCACGGATCAGTCTCCTAGCATGGATGTCCGAAGCAAACACCCAAGAATTGTCCTCCATAGGAACCACTGGCTCGACAAACCTCTTCAATAAGGACTTGTGGAACACGTTATGGATCTTAAATGTCCCTGGAAGAAGTAAACAAAAGGAAACAGGATTAAGAATCTCCATGATCTTATAAGGTCCAATGAACCTAGGCTTAAACTTAGGAGATGCAACTCTCATAGGGATATTTCTTGAGGACAACCAGACCAAGTCCACCCCTTCAAACCGAGGACCATCAGTCCTATGCCGGTTGGCAAACCGCTGGGCCCTCTCCTGAGAGAGGGACAACCTCTCCACTACCTGGTCCCAAATCTGCTGCATACGCTCCACAACAGAGTCAACACCTGGACAGACAGAATCCTCCGTCTGTCCCGAAGAAAATCGAGGGTGAAACCCAAAATTGCAGAAAAATGGAGACATCAAAGTGGCAGAGCTAGCCCTTTTATTAAGAGCAAACTCAAGCAAAGGCAAAAAAGAGACCCAGTCATCCTGATCAGCAGACACAAAGCATCTCAGATAAGTCTCCAATGTCTGATTTGTTCCCTCATTTTGTCCATTGGTCTGAGGTTGAAAAGCCGAGAAGAAAGACAATTGAACAGCAAGTTTAGAACAAAAAGTCCTCCAAAATCTGGAAACAAACTGGACTCCTCTGTCAGACACAATGTTCTCAGGAATGCCGTGTAACCGAACCACGTGCTGAAGGAACAAAGGCACCAATTCAGAGGAGGAAGGCAACTTAGGTAATGGCACAAGATGTATCATTTTGGAGGACCTATCACAAATCAACCAGATAACAGTCATTCTCTGAGAAACAGGGACATCGGAAATGAAATCCATAGAGATATGGGTCCATGGTCTCTTGGGCACAGGCAATGGCATCAACAAACCACTAGAGCGAGAGCAAGGCTTGGAGCGAGAGCAAGTCCCGCAGGACTGCACAAATTCCCTGACGTCACGAGATAAAGTAGGCCACCAAAAGGACCGACTAACCAAGTCTGTGGTACCAAAAATTCCGGGATGACCGGCCAACGCGGAACAATGAATCTCAGACATCACACTCTTTTTCCACTGGTCTGGGACAAACAATTTCCCAATAGGGCAGCGCTCGGGTTTATCCTCCTGACACCCTTCCAGAGCCAGTCTCAAAATGGGCGAGATGGCGGAAAGAACTACACTCTCTTTCAAAATAACAGCAGGATCAGATAACTCAGGAGAATCCGCAAGGAAACTCCTCGAGAGGGCATCCGCTTTAACATTCTTAGTGCCAGGAAGAAAGGAAACCACAAAATTAAAAAGTGTGAAAAACAAGGCCCACCTGGCCTGTCTAGGATTAAGTTGCTTGGCTGATTCCAGATAAACCAGATTCTTATGGTCCATGAGGACCACCACCTGATGTTTGGCTCCCTCCAGCCAATGTCTCCACTCTTCAAAAGCCCACTTCATGGCCAATAACTCCCAATTACCCACGTCATAATTACGTTCTGTTGGAGAAAATTTTAGAGAGAAAAAGGCACAAGGGTTACTTTTAGAGGTCTCTGGATCTCTTTGGGACAAAACGGAACCTGCCCCAATTTCAGAGGCATCAACCTCCACCTGAAATGGCAGAGAAACATCAGGCTGCCGTAGAACAGGAGTAGAAGTGAATCTCTGCTTTAGTTCCTGAAACGCAGAGACTGCCTCAGGAGGCCAATTCACCACATCAGAACCCTTCTTGGTCAAATCAGTCAATGGTTTAACAATAACAGAGAAATTACCAATAAATTTACAATAAAAATTGGCAAAACCCAAGAATCTCTGAAGAGCCTTTAATGAAGTAGGTTGGACCCAATCACAGATGGCCTGAACCTTGACCGGGTCAATTTCAGTAACAGATGGGGACAAAATGAATCCAGAAATGAGATCCTCTGTACACCAAAAAGACACTTTGATCCCTTCACATACAGAGCATTCTCTCACAAAATCTGGAACACAGTCCGAACATGTTTCACATGAGAGTCCCAGTCATTGGAAAAAAATCAAGATATCATCCAAATAAACAATCAGAAATTTATCCACAAAATCCCTGAAAATGTCATTCATGAAGGACTGGAAGACGGAAGGAGCATTAGTGAGCCCAAAGGGCATCACTAGGTACTCAAAATACCCCTCTGGGTAGTGTTGAGCGATACGATACTGCAAATATCGGGTATCGGCCGATATTAGCTGTATCGGGCTTTCGATTCCGAATACCGATATTTTCGTCATATCGGATACCGGAATCGGGATTGTCACTGTCACTGTCACTGTCTGTGTCCGTCGGTCGGGTCTGTCACTGTCAGTGTCCGTCGGTCGGGTCTGTCAGGATTCAGCGGCACTTACCTGGCAGAAGATCTCCGGCGGTCACGGCCTGGACTGCTTCATGGCCGCCATCATCTTTCCCCGGCGGTCACATGCAGTTTCTCGCGATAACTGCAGTGACTGCTGGGTAATCCCGGCCGTAAAGCAGTCAGTCCGATGACGTCACCGCCGGGGAAGCAGGTAATCAGCTGTGCTGCGCCGGGATGACAGGCTCTGCCTGTCATTGCGATGTAGCAGAGCTGGATCGTCGTGGGACAGTCGTTACTATGGACTGCGTCGGACAGGTGGTATACTGTTGGTTTGTTTTTTTTCTTTTTTTACAGGAGATCGATGGCGTCGCAGGAATGAGAGTACAATAAAAGAAATGAAAACTGTGTTGTCTCTTTTATTTCATTAAAATACTTTTTTCTTGCTTTGTCTTTTTTTTATGCATTTAATAACTTTGGGATTAATAATGGATCGGTGTCTTATTGACGCCTCTCCATTATTAACGGGGCTTATTGTCACCGTGCAATCAACGATGACATTAACCCCTTATTACCCCACTTGCCACCGCTACAGGGCAATGGGAAGAGCCGGGTAAAGTGCCACAATTGGCACATCTTTTGATGCGCCAAATGTGGGGCTGCTGTAGCCTGGTATTATCAGGCTGTTTGGGGCCAAAATCCATGGGCCTTGACAGTCTTTTAATACCAGGCCGCAGCAGTCTGCATTTTACTTGGCTGGTTAACAAAAATAGGGGGACCCCTACGCCATTTTTTTTTCGAGGGGATCCCCTATTTTTGTTAACCAGCCAAGCTAAGCAGACTGCTGTGGCCTGGTACTATCAGGCTTGCAAGGTCCATGGATATTGGATCCTTACCAGCCTGAAAAACCAGGCCTCAGCAGTCTGCTTCATCTGCTGGTTAACAAAAATAGGGGGGACCCCACGCCAATTTTTTTCAAGGGGATCCCCTATTTTTGTTAATCAGCCAAGATATGCAGACTGCTGTGGCCTGGTATTATTAGGCTGGCAAGGTTCATGGATCTTGGCTCCTTAACAGCCTGAAAATCCAGGCCTCAGCGGTCTGCTTCATCTGGCTGGTTAACAAAAATAGGGGGGACCCCACGCCATTTTTTTTTCGAAGGGAACCCCTATTTTTGTTAATCAGTTCCCTCTGACGTCACTGATGGTGTCCCTGGCTGACCTGAAGTGAAAGTGGAAAGCAATCAATTAAGCTTTCCACTTCCTCTCCTGTCAGCCAGGAGAGGAGCTCATTCATTTGGGGGTTTACTGTGAGGCTGCAGCATTAGCTGCGGTCCCTGCAGTAAACATTAACCCTTTCTGAAGGATTACACCGTGGGACCTGACTGTGCATCGGATTGGTAAGAATAATTTTGCTTTATTATTTTATTTTTATTACAGGAAATGGTTTTAGCAGGTAAATAAAATATGGTCAAAAACTGTGTGATTATTTCATTAAACTTCTTTTTTATTAAAGTGTGTGTTTGATTTTTCTTTCATACAATAGGATTAATAATTGATAGTTGTCTAATTGGCAGCTCTCAATTATTAACCTGGCTTAAAGTGACCTTTCAATTGCAAGGTCATTTTAACCCCTTATTAACCCATTCGCCACCGCTACAGGGCAATGGGAATAGACGGGCAAAGTGCCAGAAAGGGCAAATCTAATTAGAGATTTGCCCTTTCTGGGGTGTCTGGGGCAGATGTTAGTAGCCGGGGGGGGCAAAAATAATGGTCCCTCTCTGGGCTATTATTATCTGCCCCCACTCACTGGCTTTGTCTGTCTGGTTGCGAAAATAGGGCGGGAGCCCACGCATTTTTTTTCAGCAATTTTACACCTCATATATATATACATGTCATTGAATTTGTGACACATATATATATATATATATATATATATATATATTATATTTATAGTTCATACACTTCTACATAGTATAATAGCCGCTAATTCAATTGCAGGCTTTTGTGAAAATGCAGAACCCGACATGAAATGACACTTGGTGTACATAGGGTTAACCATGTCTTTTCATGTCCTTTGCTATCTGATTTGCACAAACAATTACATCAGTCTATGTGTGCAAAATTTCACACCTGTAGGGGTTAATTAAAGGTGTAAATTCGTAGCAAAAAAGTCCGTTTTTTTTACAACGAATTTACACCTTTAATTAACCCCTACAGGTGTGAAATTTTGCACACATAGACTGATGTAATTGTTTGTGCAAATCAGATAGCAAAGGACATGAAAAGACATGGTTAACCCTATGTACACCAAGTGTCATTTCATGTCGGGTGCTTCTGTCTTTTCACAGAAGCCGGCTTTACCCGGCAATTGAATCAGAGGATATTTTACTATGTAGAAGTGTATAAACTATACATATATGTATATATATATGTCACAATGACATGTATATATATATATATATATATATATATATGTATTCTATGTGTGTATATTTACTGTTTACAAGGAAATAAAGGTTTTTTTTTAGTTGCGATATTTTGTTCCCATAGACTTACATGGGACTTCCGGTATCGGAATCGGATATCGCCGATATTTAGTGATATCGGCGATACCATTCCGATCCGATATTTTTAGATATCGAGCAGTATCGCTCAACACTACCTCTGGGGTATTAAACGTCGTCTTCCATTCATCCCAGTGCTTAATGCGAATAAGGTTATACGCCCCCCTGAGGTCAAGCTTGGTAAACCAAGTAGCACTTTTCACCCTGGAAAACAGGTCAGAAATCAAGAGTAACGGATATTGATATTTCACAGTGATATTGTTCAAGAGACGATAATCAATACACGGCCTTAATGAACCATCCTTTTTGGCCACAAAGAAAAAACCGGCACCCATGGGTGAAGAGGATGGTCTGATATGACCCTTCTCCAATGACTCCTTGATATAAGACCGCATAGCGTCATGTTCAGGTACAGACAAGTTAAAAAGGCGACCTTTAGGGAATTTACTACCAGGCACTAATTCAATAGCGCAGTCATAGCTCCTATGGGGGGGCAAGGATGCAGATTTACTTTCGCTAAACACATCAGAAAAATCAGTCAAAAAGTCAGGAACATCCTGAGCCTGGGGAGAGGCAGAAAAAACAGGAGTGTTGGCATTAACACATTGGCAGCCCCAACTGGTTACAGACACAGATTTCCAATCCAAAACAGGATTATGAGACTGTAACCAAGGGAAACCTAGTACAATAATGTCATGCAGATTATACAGCACCAAAAATTTGCAACTCTCCTGATGATCAGGTTAACCCTCATTATCACCTGAGTAGAGAACTGGGGTTTATTCTCAGCCAAAGGGGTAGAATCAATCCCCAGTAGGGGAATAGACTTCCGTAGGGGTATCAAGGGAAACCCACAACATTTAGCAAAATCAAAATCCATCAGGTTAATAGCTGCTCCCGAATCAACAAAAGCCTGAGCAGAAAATGTGGACAGGGAGCAAATCAGGGTAACAGTCAACAGAAATTTAGTCTGAACACTACCCAAGACAACTGAGCGTGCAAAACGTCTTCCCCGCTTAGGGCAGACTGAAATAGCATGAGAGGCGTCACCACAGTAGAAACATAACCCATTGCGTTTTCGAAACTCATGACTCTGTGCCCCAGAAGCCACTCTATCACACTTCATGGGTTCAGAACCTGGTTCACAAGGCAACACTATTCCACGCATACCTCTACGCTCACGCAAACGTCTGTCAATTTGAATCGCCAATGACATAGAATCATTGAGACCAGTGGGAGCAGGGAAACCCACCATAACATCTTTTACATTCTCTGACAGACCCTTCAGAAAAAGGGCTGCCAAAGCATCATCATTCCATTTGGTCAGGACTGCCCACCTTCGGAATCTCTGACAGTACAACTCAGCGTCCTCAAACCCCTGATTTAATGCCAACAAGGCTTTTTCAGCTTGATCAGTGACATTAGGTTCATCGTACAATAACCCCAGAGCCAGAAAAAATGCATCAACATTACTCAAAACAGGATCCCCAGGTGTCAGGGAAAAAGCCCAATCCTGAGGATCGCCGTGCAGGAGAGATATGACAATTTGAACCTGCTGTGCTGCGTTCCCTGAGGACGTAGGTTTTAAGGCAAAAAACAACTTACAGTTATTTTTGAAATTCAGAAATTTAGCTCGATCCCCTAAAAACAAATCTGGCATGGGGATCCTAGGTTCCACAACCGGCAACCCTGCAAGATAGGTAGCAATACTCCGAACTTCAGTGGCAAGCTGATCCACACGGCCAGACAACTGTGCAAACTCCATTGAGAGAAAAAAAAATCCTCAGCACCCAGAGAAAAAGAGGGAAAGAAAAAAAAAATTCTCTGACAACTTTTTTTTTTATTTTTTTACACTATCTTTCCCTTCTGTGAGTACCATATAATTTTCAGTTTGGCCGGTGATACTGTTATGATTTGGTAGCTGAGGAAAGCAGGCAAAAAAGGCAATACACCAGAGAGGTTGGAATCTACTGGATTGCAGTACCCTGACTAACCACCACAACTAAAGGCAGCCGTGGAGCGTACCTACGTTGGTCCTAGACGCCTCGTCACAGCCTGAGAAGCTAACTACACCTAAAGATAGAAAGAGGAAAACTATCTGCCCTGGAGCAGATCCCCAAAGAACATAGGAAGCCCCCAAACATGTAATGGCGGTTAGACAAGAGGAAATACAGACACAGACAGAAAATAGTATGAGCAAACGTTGGGGCCCAATCTTCCTAGAAAGAAAAGGATAGGAAGGACACTTACTGCAATCCAAAAAACCCTAAAAAAATGCCAACTCACTAATTGCAAAAACACCTGAGATCACACGACCTCTACCACCTAAATTAGTTCTCTGGTGTAACAAAACTAAGCAGCAGCCACTGAAAAAACTGGAAAAGGCAAATGAACAAATAACAGTGGCTCAGATAAACTGAGAGGAGCACAAGCCCCGGAGGGGACCTGGCTGACCTCCACAGAAGTGCAGGACAAAATGCAAAAAGCAAGCACAAAAAATAAAAGCAGAAAATATCTTATCTGTTAGCAGAAGATGCAGGCAAGACACAGCAAGCTTCCAAGTGAACCAGGAACCAAAGTTGAGACAAGAACAATTGACCACCGACAACCCTTATGGGAGGGAACCTCCCTTATATAAGACCAGTCTTTAACACCTGATTGCCAATCTTCACAATCTTCATTGAATAGTTCAGTACTGTTTGTAACCACCAGAGGGAGCTTCTGCTCAGAATTCATTTCTAACACATTCACAACAGATCCCAACTCTGTTTTCCGTGGTGGGTGGTAGCAGACAGAGGAAGCAACCTTAAGTGTTACCCAACCACCAACACATCATGGACTTGGACCTCATACAAGTACCCAACATATGAGCGCCTTCTTGCTGCACTATCTTCAACATGAGGCCTGTATTCTTAGGGTTCGAAATAGTGCGGACTACTGTTTGCGACTATGCTAGATCCACGGTACAAGAGTAAATTTAGCCAGATGCTTCCCCCCCTGGAAAATGACATGTGCATGCTGGAGTATCGAAACAAACTTGTAGACAATCTTATAAGTGTTTTTTCCCAAGACAGCAGTGAGGCACACAGTGTGCATCACAGTTCTAAACTTACCACACCAGGAATGTCAAGGTGTCATTGTAAAAACATTAACAGCAGCAGTGCAAGTGGCATAAGAAATTTCTGTGACTTGTTTCACACATTTTGTAGACCAGTCTGCGCACCAGCTGTCATGTGTGCATCGCCACGAAGATCGTCGCGGTTGCACATTCTGACTTCTCACAGCTGAGTTGCTGTTTCTTTGTGTTTGGCAGTTAGGGAGTTAATTCTGTCTGTGCTCAGTTCTGGGACTGGGTGCAGTTTCTCCCGGCTGCAATTAATTATTTGTTGATTGGTTTCCTTTAAATCTCTGGTTGTCTGTGTTGGGAGTTGCCAGTGAAATTCTTCATGCAGACCACAGATAGGATTGTATCTGTATAGACTTAAGTTAAAGAGCTCCTTAGTTGTTTTAAGCTCACCTTGCTTAGAGTTTAATATCCCAGATCATTTATGTTCCTTCTGTGTTTGAGTGTGTATGCAAGTCTGTGTTTTCTCCAGTCTGTCTTATATGTCTAATCTGTGTATTTAGCAGTGATCAGCCCATATCCCTTTGGTGGTAATCAGTATCCTTCTTAGGACTGATTACAGGGTTCAGGGACTGATAGGAGACAGGGTTAGGCTGGAGACTTGGACCTCTGAACCATTATCAGTACCTCCAAGGTGAGGGATTAGTTAGGACCCCAGTTTAGGGTCAGGTTAGACCCCCGGTCCTCCTCTTTCCTGTGACAGTGTATCAAGTCCTCAAGATTAACCCTGAGTTCAACGGATATCGTGTCAGGTAAATCTATTCTATATTTACATGCTGATGTTGCTAATCTATATGTTGTATAGAGTGTTGTTCTTTTAAGAATAGTTTACTGACATCGTACACATATCATAAGACCGCGTGACATTTTCACTGGCCCATAAAATTATTCCCAGTTGCCATGGATCCAGTAGCCCAGCTGGCTCTGCAGTTGCAGGATTATCCATGGAGCTGACGGACATTAAGTCCAAAGTTTTGTCTCCCTCGGAGCAAACCAGATTTGAACCTAAAGTAGCTCTCCCGGACAGGTTCACTGGTGGGCGAGACAAATTTTTTACCTTCAGGGAAGCATGTAAATTGTATTTTCGGCTTCGGCCTCGATCATCAGGGAGTGAAGAGCAGAGAGTGGGAATTGTTATCTCGCTCCTACAAGGGGACCCTCAATCCTGGGCCTTCTCCCTTCCTGGGATCCCCGGCTCTACAGTCAGTAGATCGATTTTTTACTGCCCTGGGTTTGGTATATGATGACCCAGATCGGGTCTCTCTTGCTGAGACAAAATTACGTAAGATACAGCAGGGAGATCGTCCGGCGGAGGAATTTGCTTCTGAGTTCCGTAGATGGGCCACAGATATTCAGTGGAATGACCCAGCTCTTAGAAGCCAGTTTTGTCATGGGCTTTCTGACAAATTAAAGGACGTTTTGGCTCAGTATGATTCTCCTCCATCACTGGAGGCTGCTATGGCCCTAGCTATCCGTACTGATAGACGGCTCCGGGAGAGGTGCGAGGTAACTCCGCCCCCTGTTGTTACTCCACCTACTACTAAAGTCCCTTATGTTGAGGTTCCCCTTGTCTGTTCGGAGGAGCCTATGCAGTTGGGAGGGACATCATTTCGTAGGAGGGGATTGGCGGTACGCCGCAGGACTAGAAGGTGTTTCTTCTGCGGGAAAGAGGGACATTTTGTTGAGGGATGTCCATCCCGTGCCTTGTTGAGCAAAAAGTCGCCGGAAAACTGTTAATCCCAGGTTGTGTGGTGGACGACAACCTGGGAGTATGTATTTCGTCCGCTAGTTCTTCTCAGTTCCTTGTACCAGTGGAGGTGGTGGTTGGTACGAGAGTGGAGAGATTTTCTGTTCTTCTTGATAGTGGGTCCGGGGCTAATCTGGTTGACGCTCAGTTTGCTCAGGCTCAAGGTATGCATCTGAGTGTATTGGTCAAACCGATCCCTATATTCTCCATTGACGCCAGGCCTCTCGGCCAAGGTAGCTTTGTTCATGAGGTTCATAACATTGACCTTCGGGTAGGGGCAATACATAGGGAACTATTATCTTGTTATGTGTTGGAGGGTCTACCTACTCCTATTGTGTTGGGACTTCCTTGGTTGGTTAAACATAACCCTGTGATTAATTGGCAGTCCAGAGATATAAGCCAATGGGGTGAGTTTTGCAAAAGTAACTGCATGAACACAGTCATCAGTGCGGTCGTGCCTAGTACTTTGCCTCCTTTTTTGGAGGACTTTGGGGATGTGTTCTCTGAGGAGGGGTGTCAGGAGTTGCCTCCTCATCGCGTGTATGACTGCTCTATTAATTGACTTCCTGATGCTAAGTTACCTAAAGCTAGGTTATATAACCTTTCTGGTCCTGAGAGGCAGGCTATGAAAGATTATATTTCGGAAAGTCTGGCCAAAGGGCATATTAGACCTTCATCTTCCCCAGTGGCCGCGGGGTTCTTCTTTGTGAAGAAAAAAGATGGAGGCCTACGCCCTTGCTTGGATTTCCGCAAACTTAATCGGATTACTGTTCGAGATCCGTATCCACTCCCTCTGATTCCTGATCTCTTCAATCAAATTGTTGGCGCCAAATGGTTCTCTAAATTGGATCTCAGGGGGGCGTATAATCTGATTAGGATAAAAGAGGGGGATGAGTGGAAAACGGCGTTTAACACGCCGGAGGGACATTATGAGAACCTTGTCATGCCTTTTGGTCTGACTACTGCACCAGCAGTATTCCAACATTTTGTTAATGACATTTTTCGTCATCTGGTGGGGTTGTTTGTGGTCGTATATTTGGATGACATTTTAATTTACTCACCAGATCTTGTGTCTCACCAGGAGCATGTGAGACAGGTGTTGCAGATCTTGCGAGACAATAAACTATACGCCAAACTGGAAAAGTGTGTATTCGCCGTACAGGAACTTCAGTTTTTGGGTTTCTTGGTGTCAGCCTCCGGTTTCCGTATGGACCCTGAAAGGGTGAGAGCAGTGCTTGAATGGGATCAGCCAGAGGATCTTAAGGCTCTGCAGCGTTTTCTGGGGTTTGCTAACTACTACCGGAAATTTATTTGTAATTTCTCATCTGTTGTCAAACCTCTCACTGACATGACAAGAAAAGGGACGGATTTTTCTAAATGGTCGGACAAAGCTTGCCAAGCTTTTTCCTCTTTGAAAAAATGTTTTGCTTCGGCACCCGTTCTCATCCAACCAGATGCATCACAGCCGTTCGTTGTGGAGGTGGACGCGTCTGACGTAGGGGTGGGTGCAATATTGTCCCAGGGTCCGTCCCCTGGTAAATGGCATCCGTGCGCTTTCTTTTCTAAAAAATTGTCGTCCGCCGAAAGGAATTATGATATCGGCAATAGGGAACTTTTGGCCATTAAGTTGGCTTTTGAAGAATGGCGTCACTTTTTGGAGGGGGCAGTCCACCCGGTCACCGTCATTACTGATCACAAGAACCTGCTGTATTTGGAATCTGCTAAGCGTCTGAATTCCAGACAAGCTCGATGGTCGTTGTTTTTTACCAGGTTTAATTTTGTTGTCACTTATCGCCCTGGATCTAAGAATGTTAAGGCGGATGCCTTGTCTCGCAGTTTCCCAGGGGCCGGGAAAATGGATGACCCGATTCCTATCCTTCAGGAGGGGGTGGTAGTGTCGGCTGTATGTTCTGAGCTTGAGGAGGAGGTGTTAGAGGCTCAGGGGGACGCCCCTGCAGGACCTCCAGGGAGACTGTTTGTCCCAAATCAGTTGAGACAAAAGGTTATTGAGGCACATCATAATTCTGCTTTAGCAGGACATCCAGGGAGTAAGGCTACTTTAGATCTCCTTTCTCGCCGGTTTTGGTGGCCTAACGTTAATAAAGATGTTTTAACTTTTGTCGCGTCCTGTGGGGTTTGTGCTCGCTCTAAGACCCCTCATACCCGTCTGTCTGGGACCCTCTTACCCTTGAAACTTCCGGAGCGTCCATGGACTCATTTGTCTATGGACTTCATCACGGACCTTCCTCAGTCGTCAGGGAAGACTGTCATACTGGTGGTTGTTGACAGGTTCAGTAAGATGGCACATTTCATTGCTCTTCCTGCCCTCCCTAATGCTAAAACTCTGGCGCAGGTGTTCATTGGGGAGATTGTGAGACTTCATGGGTTGCCTTCTGATGTGGTGTCAGATAGGGGGTCTCAGTTTGTGTCCAAGTTTTGGAGGGCATTTTGTTTACGTCGGGGGATGCAATTGTCATTTTCCTCGGCTTTTCATCCGCAGACCAATGGTCAGACAGAGCGTCTGAATCAAAGCCTAGAGACTTATCTTCGGTGTTTTGTCTCAGAGAACCAGGAGGACTGGTCTTCTTTCTTGCCTCTGGCAGAGTTCGCTCTTAACAACAGGCGGAGCGAGTCCACTGGTAAGTCCCCGTTTTTTGGGGCATATGGTTTTCATCCCCAGTTTTGTACATTCAATGGGGGGGGCCCTTCTGGGGTTCCTGAGGAGGAGCGTTTCTCGTCGTCACTTGCTTCAGTGTGGAGAGGTGTATTGAATAATCTGAGTGCTATGGGGAACCGTTATAAACGTATGGCTGATAGGAGGAGAGTTTCTGGTCCAGATCTTAATGTGAACGATCTGGTATGGTTGTCTACCAGGAATATAAAACTTAAAGTTCCCTCCTGGAAGCTGGGCCCCAGATTCATCGGGCCGTACAGGATCAGTTCCATAATTAATCCTGTGGCATTTCGTCTGGACCTCCCTCCTACGTTTAAAATCCACAATGTGTTCCACAAGTCATTACTTAAGAGGTACGTGGCACCAGTCATACCATCACCTCTACCTCCTCCTCCAGTGGTGGTCAATGGTAACTTGGAGTTTCAAGTGTCAAAGATCATTGACTCACGTCTGAATCGCCGGTCCCTTCAGTACTTGGTGCATTGGAAGGGGTATGGTCCAGAGGAGAGGACGTGGGTTCCTGCGTCTGACATTAACGCAGATCGTTTGGTGCGGACCTTCCACAGAACTCACCCGGGCAAACCTGGCCCTGAGGGTCCGGAGGCCCCTCGTAGAAGGGAGGGTACTGTCATGTGTGCATCGCCACGAAGATCGTCGCGGTTGCACATTCTGACTTCTCACAGCTGAGTTGCTGTTTCTTTGTGTTTGGCAGTTAGGGAGTTAATTCTGTCTGTGCTCAGTTCTGGGACTGGGTGCAGTTTCTCCCGGCTGCAATTAATTATTTGTTGATTGGTTTCCTTTAAATCTCTGGTTGTCTGTGTTGGGAGTTGCCAGTGAAATTCTTCATGCAGACCACAGATAGGATTGTATCTGTATAGACTTAAGTTAAAGAGCTCCTTAGTTGTTTTAAGCTCACCTTGCTTAGAGTTTAATATCCCAGATCATTTATGTTCCTTCTGTGTTTGAGTGTGTATGCAAGTCTGTGTTTTCTCCAGTCTGTCTTATATGTCTAATCTGTGTATTTAGCAGTGATCAGCCCATATCCCTTTGGTGGTAATCAGTATCCTTCTTAGGACTGATTACAGGGTTCAGGGACTGATAGGAGACAGGGTTAGGCTGGAGACTTGGACCTCTGAACCATTATCAGTACCTCCAAGGTGAGGGATTAGTTAGGACCCCAGTTTAGGGTCAGGTTAGACCCCCGGTCCTCCTCTTTCCTGTGACAGTGTATCAAGTCCTCAAGATTAACCCTGAGTTCAACGGATATCGTGTCAGGTAAATCTATTCTATATTTACATGCTGATGTTGCTAATCTATATGTTGTATAGAGTGTTGTTCTTTTAAGAATAGTTTACTGACATCGTACACATATCATAAGACCGCGTGACACCAGCTGAACAGAGTACAAGTTTGACACATTATGAACAACTAGAAAGGACGGTGCAGGAGTACCTGGAGCTTAATATCAGTGCCATTGGGGAGGATTGGAACCTTTTGCATTTTTTACTTAAAAAACGGAAGAGTGGCCTGAGCTTTAGTAACATGCCTTAGAGGTTTTGTCATGCCCGGCAGCTAGCGTTCTCTCAGAACATGTCTTCAGAGTTGCTGGTGGTGTCTTTTGTTTCAGATGCTGCACATCTCGTTTCTGAAGTCAAATGTCTATGCTGTGAAGATACGAGATGTGCAGCATCTGAAACAACGGATACTGGAAGCCTGTGCTAGCATTTCTTCAGCGATGTTGCTATCAGTGTGTCAATAGTGAGAGAAAAGGCTTGCATTGACAATCCAACACAATGGCAGCACTTTGAACACATTTTATAAGTGGTCAAAAGCTTGTAAATAACTCATGAAAGAATAAAGTTACGTTAAAATCTAGCACACCATTGTTTTTCTTGTGAAATTCTCAATAAGTTTGATGTGTCACATGACTCTCTTCCATTAAAAAAATAAAGTTGGATCCAAAATGGCAGACTTCAAAATGGCCACCATGGTCACCACCCATCTTGAAAAGTTTTTACCTTCCCATAAACTAATGTGCCACAAATAGGAAGTTGATATCACCAACCATTCCCATTTTATTGAGGTGTATCCATATAAATTGCACACCCTGTACTTTGGGTGAGAACATATTGTTCTACTGTTATGCACCTATGTTTGATAGTACTGTGCATCGAAAGAAGTTTTACTACTCTTATACACTATGTAGTGCAGCTGGGATGGTGCAGTGTGATGGACAGGCAGTGACCACAGAAAAGTTCCAAAACAAGTCTCTTCAATGTTCAGAGTACTCACAATGTAGAAAAATAAAGGATATCCTACGGATCGCAGCCAGGAAACAAGATAGTACGTCAGATTGCAGTCAATAAACATGCCAGTCCACCTCCGAGGCCTTTCAGCTACCTTGGCTGTTTGGCTTCGCTGGCCTGTGTTGACTCACACAGGTGGAGCTCAGCAGACCCTTCTCCTCTGCACACTTGCCATCCAAACCAACACTGACCCTTACACACCCAAACCCTTTACTGAAGAATTTTTAACTGAAATCTGTGGCAGTGGGCCATATAGGAAACACAACCAGGAATAAAACTGACTACACCACTACCATTTGTAGTCTGTTTCAAAACACAAAAGTCCACAGCAGGTTTTCCCTAACTTTGCCTTGGACAACCAGCATGTCCAAGACCTATACTCACTTTTATTCTGCATTGCAATCACAGCTATGTCTGTAACTGCAATGCACTCCCATGGCCTCAATTCGCCTCCATGCGCATCCTGGGGGAGGAACACACAGCGCCCCCTACATGTGATACTGGTCACTGTCTGACAACACATGTCTGTGATAGTACTGTGTCAAACATATAGGTATCATTTGCTGGAAATGAGTATTCATTCTGGTCACATATATCCCTTCCACAGTCCACAATAGCTGTTTTCCATGCATTCATTGACTGATTCATGTTTACACTGATCTGTAGTCCGAAATTCATCAAAGCAGGCAAAATTAACTCATTTAATGACTCAGTTTCACTGTTCCATCTGTGAGTGCGTGAATGTGGTGGGAGATTTTACTGTAAGCTACTGTAGCTGTAATTACCGTAGATGCTGGCACCAGATTTTTCTTCCAGTAGAAGCTCATTAAAGGATTTAACTACTCTTTCAAATTATAGAGCCTCTAAATTGTCATGGATGGCTGTTTTGTCTTGCAACATCAAGTGCTGACTCGGTTGAGGAGTGGTTAATTTGCTTGACTGCTGCCTTCCTTGGATGTGGTACCTGTTTATCAAGCTGCCTGTCCAGATTCAAACACTTATTCACTGTGCTCCAAACACACCAGTATGTAAAAGAACACATATGGCACAGGTGGCGTGGTCAGAAGGGAGAGCAACTCTCTTTGCAGATAGGTCCAGAAGTGGCAGGTAGAGAGAACACACACCTTGCATGGTGAGGGTAAGGTGAATGGCCTCCAGAGGACATCAAGGCTGCCCTGCCTCACCAACCAACACACATAAAGAAATGCACAGGTTAGCTCGGGAGAGGGCCGAGAGCGTTGGGGTCTATGTGGCGTCTCTGTCATGCTTTCCATGCATTCCTTTACCAGAAATTAAAAAATGTATTCCAAATGTATGACAATTTGCAGTTTCACTGTACCATCCGTTTGTAGGCGGCAGTCGTGGTATGGCCTCATCTTCAAATTTTTTTTTAATACAATCCTCTTTACAAACTTTGTAAAGTCATCCCAAAATTTGTCATTTTTTATGAATTCTATGTTATTTGAAGTCATTTACCTATGTAAATTTGTTTACAGGGTACTTGTCCTTCTCTTACCACCATTTACCTCCTTTTTCAACCCCCTATCCCTTACTATGACCATTTTACAACCGTTTTAAAACAATGAAATTCTGGTCGATATTGACTTCTATGGGCTTAATGTTTGAGGTAAAGTTCGTATACCAAACCAAACGTTTTAATTCTATTCTGGCATAACCCAAAGATCCACAGATCCTCTCATCCCTGCTAAAGTTCCAACAAGCCCACAAACTGAATGTGTCCAAAGAAGTGCAATGAAGCTGTGCAATAAAACGCACAAGAACAAGGCATATCTTTGAGATAGAGATATATATAAATACACATATATATATATATATATATATATATATATATATATATTAATAAGTTTACTAAGATCTTGTGACATTTTTACCTTATTTAGGTGTTGGAAATTAGATTTTATGGCTTCTGGAGTTTCTTCTAATTTATCATTAAAAAGCAATAAAAATAACCTTATTTTTTTGGGAGATGCAAATGTTTAAAAATTGCTTCAAATTAATCTTACTCATTGAAGAGTTTGAAATTTAATGTATGTAGGTTGCACAGCTAATATGACAAATATTGTGAACACAAGTCTGTTTTAATTGTAGCTCCAAGCACATTGGGCTCTTCATGTGGAGTCACAAATGATATGGAAAGATGTGGAAATAATGCATCCACAAATCCACTCTATATAATGCACAAGTATAAAAGATTTATAATTTTTAGCACAGTGATAAAGTATAATGCTGTAGACTTTTTCTCTACATATATTTAAAATGTAATCCAGTTGCAAGATTCATAACTTTGCTTAGTTGGGAACTGTTATGGATAATTGAAGACTTGTACATTATAGACTTCCTATATTCATTTTCTGATCTAAAGATGAAGATGTTAGCTCCTTAAGGGCAAATACTGTTTGCAGGAAGTATCTTCTCGCGTCACTAAATCATCACAGGAGAAAAGCATCAAGGAACTTAGAACACAAACTGGTTAACATCTTCCTAATACGACTTGCCTCACCATTATTTTTTTGATTCTCACAATGCTAACAAGTAAGATGTTTAGATGAAGACATTCAAATTACTGAGTGAAGTATAGAACTGTGAACCTGTAGGTCCACCAAAAAAATACCTCTTTGAGTTATATTCCATCTATATAAACCAAATGCACAATTTTATTATAGTTGTATCTCCAAATTGTATAATAATAGCTCCAAATTTAATTATCTACTCTTAGACTTACTTTACCCATTGTTGTGTCATAGAGTAGGTCCACAAATGAATTTTCTGGTGTTCTGGTGGGTCAGACTGACCCTGACTCCACTTTCTAAAATAATAAAATTACATTTATCACAGCTGTCAGAAAGCTGCAGTCATATAGGATGATCAGAAAGTAATCTTTTAAGTAATATAGCAAATAAGATATTAATCAGATTATTTTGAAGTTTATATATGAAAGTTAGAGAACACATTAATATAGAATTGAAAAGATAAAGCTCTCGTTCCTTAACTGTATCAAAATTCTATAGGACAAAACACCATATCAGTATTCAAGTAAAATAGAAATATATAAGGTTACATAAAATCCAAGATTATGCAGAAAGGAGATACCTTTCTGTTTTGCTTGATTGTATCAGAAATGTTATTTAAAATGTTATTAAACTCTTGTGCTAACAAAAGACAGCATGATTGGTATAAGACAACTAGTGTTAGAAAGAGCCTAAAAGATTGCAATCAAAGAATAGACTGATATAGCTAGGTTCATTGTGATTTCTACTTAGGATGTGATAAGAATTTCATCACAATGTGAAGAAAAATATCATTAGACGGGGCCATTAATCCTTTTATGAAAATCAACAGTCAATGTCAGTTTTATATGCAAATAAGCTATTTTTACAGTAAATATGCCTGCTTACCTATCTAGCTATCTTCCGCTTTTTGTGAAAAACTACTTTAGCATGCAATCGTCTTTAGAGCTTTGCAGAATATATTTTCATCACAACCCTTATTAGACTTAAACCCAAATCCATTAATTTCTGGACGGCTTTTCCATTTTAGCTTTCAATTTTCTTAACTCACTCTAGGGAAACATGAAACCTACGATCCCTAAAAGAAGATCTCCATTTGTTTTTCCAGGAATTCTAATTAATGTCACACTCTGAGACCAGACTAGGCATGACATGAGTCCCTTAATTTTGTCAGGTCAGGAGTTATTCAACAATTCCTGGAATGTTCTCTAAATTCTTACTTTATTTCACAATTTCATATTTGTTTCATATGTACAGTACATACATGAAAATGTTATTCCTATTATTCATGTCTTGTAAAAAGTCTACTTATATGTCCTTGCTGCCTTTACTATTTCCTATTTCAAATGACTTAGACTTTGAAAATATTTGTTCCAATAGATGGTTCTTTTCACTGTCACTGCCAGGAATACTAAGGTGCAGCATGCTTTTGCAAGCCGGTGTTACATGAGGATAATATAGTTGCATTTTTGGAATTGCATATCTAATGCAACACAAGAACCTCTCCCTTTGTTTAAACTGACCTTAGATCACTCTAAAATCGAATGGTGATATGAATTTGGTTAGAAGGACTGTGAGATTCATACATATTTTGCATTCTTGATGGCTAGGGCTACGTGGCAACATATATTGTGTGCCACCAATTTTGTGACAAGCACGCTCAAAAACATTGGTGCAACTTGTCTGCAACTTGCTGTAGGATGACTATTTTAGAGCTCTGATTTTACTGTAAATAAAACAGCTAAGTTGCAGACAAATCACATGCTGCATGAGACTTCCTTTGATGTCTATGACAATGCACCAAGGCAAGAGGGAAGAACTGAGGCTAAGCACTAGAATTGGTGCATCCAATGGAGGCGCCATTTCTGTGGCAACTGAGGGCTAGTGTTATTAGCCTGGGAGGGGGACAATATTCATGACCCCTTCCCAGCCCATTAAGATCAGCCCACAGGTGTTTGTTTGGCCTTACTATGACCATTTTACAGCACCAACATTTGGGTCACCATTGACTTTCTTGGGTTTGGGTTCAGGGTCAAGTTCAGACTCGAACAGACCTTTTAACTCAGGTTCGGAGGAACACGAAATTCCACTGGTTCTCTCATCACTATTTACATCCAATGTTGCAACATGTCCTTGCAATGTTAGTGTCTCACGACACACCTCATGGTAGCCCCAGTCGACCGGAATACTGATAGCACCACTTATGTTTTTTGGCATCCCAATTTTTTTATACATTTTATCAAGACCAAAAATAAATAGGGTTCATAGCAGAGCATAGGTTTTTTTAACAGATTCCACATATTCACTTTAAAAGGGTTTTTCACTTTATTACTACTTTAACAAATTGTTAGGCTATGATTTTGTGGCACTTACTAATTTGTAAGGGTTTCATGCTCTCCTGTGGCACAATAGCCATGAGTGAACCTTTTGACCTTTAGTTTAGCAAACATTTAAATGTTTAACAACTTGTTTGATGAATGTAACTAAACGTCAAAAGCCATGCATTCCTTCCTGCACTGTAAGGTTCTATGTATATATTCCTGAAACTCAGTTTGTTCGTCAGCCATTTTACTTTCTGTCTTGCTGCAGCTATCTTGCCCTCAGTCAAAATGGAGTTTCCAGCTTGCATGTTCCCGCCCTGATTCTCTCCTTTGCTTCTTAAGCAGCCACAGCTGAGCAATCAGTGCTTCAGAATCTAGCCTGCAGTGAACCTGTGACTTGACTCCTGTAAGCCTTGGACCTTGTACTCCAGCTATTCCTACTGAGGAACTCTGAAGCACTTGTGGACTCTGAACCCTGCTCTTTGAAAGACCCACGTTTGCATGGACTTACGGTAACAGAGAAGAAGATCCTGAATCTGTATTGGAGAGTGATTGCTGAGCTTGGATTACTCTGGCCTGCTGTGTCTCCTGTTTCTGTGTCTGCAAACTGTGTGACTATTTCTGCCAACTTGTATGAAGTAATACAGGACTTTTCTATATCAAACCTGTGACTCCTGTGTTTTCATCGCACCCAAGCACAAGACGCTATATGAACTGTACTACATACATTACAAGATTCTGAAGCCAAAACGTTAGTGTCTGCTGGGTCTGGAAGGCTGTGTCTGCTGTACTGTGGATATCAGACGTCCGGTTGTACTTTCTGTGATGACAGTGGTTGTGACTTCTCACAACCATTCCACGTGAGCAATTCCCTTAAGTTTTTTCTTTTTGCAGTGTTACCACAGGTAAACACTATTGTTTTTTTTTTTTCCTTTCTTTTCTCTTTTTTGTCTGCTGTAACTCTGGATATCCGATGTCTGGTTGAAACTTTCTGTGATGATAGTGGTTGTGACTTCTCAAAACCATTCCAGGTGAGCAGTTCCCTTATTTTTTTTTTCTCTCTGCAGTGTTGCCACAGGTGAACACTATTGTTTTTTTTTTCTCCTCTCTCTTCCAGTAATCCTGTCTTAAAAGATCTGAAAATGGAGGCCCGCATAAAGGAACTTTGCGGAGTGACTGATAATATCCTTGCAGATTTGCAGAATATAAAGACCCGTTTTACAAATCTACAGGACCTCAATAATCACAATTTGCAAGTGGTTGGACAGACTACCCAGGATTTGCGAGCCAGGATTGAGGTTCTAGAGGGTCGAGTCCAGGCTCCTGCCGTAGCCCCGAGTGCTGGGATTCCCAAGTTGCCCCCTTTTCGTTTTGGCGGTGAACGTGAGAAATTCAGGGGATTTATTAATCAATGCAATCTTTTTTTTTCTGCACATGCTTCACAATTTCCCACTGAACGATCTAAGGTGCTTACTATAATTATGTTGCTTACCAACAAGGCTTTATTGTGGGTAAACCCTCTGATTGAGACTGAGGATGATTGTTTGAATCACCTTGATGATTTTATTTCAGCCATGGGGCAGGTGTTTGATGACCCCAATCGAGGTGCAACAGCTGAAGCAGCCATGTTAGCTTTGCGCCAAGGTAAGCACTCGGTAGCTGAATATGCCTTGGATTTCAGGAGATGGGCCCTTGACACCACCTGGGACAGTTCCGCCAAAAAATCTATTTTTCGAAAGGGGTTATCTCCACTGATTAAGGATGAACTTGCTCGTGCCGACCCTCCCACTGCGTTAGGTGACTTTATTAACTACTGCATCCGTATTGATACTCGTCTGACTGAACGCAGGCAAGAGAGATGGTTTGAAAGCAATCGTACTAACCTTTTCCTACCTTCCTCTCCAGCTAAGGAACCTTTGAGTAGGACTACACGGGAACCTGAACCTGAACCCATGCAGGTAGACTCTTTACAACGACGGGTTAGTGATGCACGCAAGGAACATCGTTTTAAGGAGAATCTATGTTTCTATTGTGGTAAGTCAGGGCACTTCATTATAAACTGCCCCAGCCGTTCTCGTAAGACTACTGCAGCACTCATTCATTGTGAGTGTTGCGAGAGGGGATCTGTCAGGTCCGAGCCTCAGGCTCCAGAGAGATCTGCAGCAACAGATCTTGATTTCTCGGACTTAAACTCCGTTACCTCTGAGGACGTTGACTGTGTAAACGCTGCCATTTTTCAAGTTTCCTCAGCGGTGTCCAAGCTGAGTTGTAAGAAAAACAATTCTCATTGCTTTCTTTCCATCAAACTCTGGGTTGACTCAGCTTGGGTGTCTAGCTCTGCTATGATCGACTCAGGGGCAAGTGGAAATTTTATGGATGTCTCCTTTGCTCTGAAACAGGGAATACGTTCAGTGAAGAAGGCTACTCCAGTACAGATGGAAACTGTGGATGGCTCCCTGCTGACCTCTGGACCAGTGGATCAGGAAACAGAGCCTTTGAGGGTTCTTATGGGTAAAGATCATCAAGAGAAACTGTCCTTTATGCTTATCTCTTCTCCCCACTTTCCCATTATTCTAGGGCTACCATGGCTGCAGGCTCAGAATCCTACCATTAACTGGGAGACCAAGGAATTACACTTTCCAGAGAAACAGATGAGTCCAAAAGTTTCAGCTTGCTCTGTTCCTAAAGGAATCATGTCAGTCCCTGAACTACCAGCTGTATACCAGGACTATGTGGATTTATGTGACAAGAAGAACGCTGACCAGCTTCCTCCTCACCGTCCATATGATTGTCCAATTGAATTATTGCCTGGAGCAGAGATACCTTTTGGTAAGATCTACCCCCTGGCGGGGCCCGAGCTAAAGGCTTTAAAGGATTACATAGATGAAAATCTAGCCAAGGGCTTCATACGTCCCTCTTCATCTCCTGCAGGTGCACCCATCTTCTTTGTAAAGAAGAAAGATGGATCTCTGAGACCATGCGTAGACTATAGGGAACTCAATAAGGTTACTATTAGAAACCGTTATCCATTGCCTTTAATCCCTGAGTTATTGGAGAGAGTGCGACATGCCAAAATTTTTTCTAAACTAGATCTTCGTGGGGCCTATAACTTAGTCCGTATTAGACCTGGGGATGAATGGAAGACTGCATTCAGGTCACGCTATGGACACTTTGAATATCTAGTTATGCCTTTTGGTCTGAGTACCGCCCCAGCCACTTTCCAACACTTGGTGAATGACATCTTCAGGGATCTCCTAGATACATTCGTGGTAATTTATTTGGATGATATTCTAATTTTTTCTAACTCCACAGAGGAACATCATGGACATGTGAGAATGGTCTTGGAACGTCTAAGACAAAATCATCTTTACATCAAACTTGAAAAGTGTGAATTCCATAGGACCGAAATTCAATTTCTGGGGTATGTACTGTCTACACAAGGAATTAGTATGGATGGAAGCAAAACCCAAGCCATCAAGGATTGGCCAAGTCCTAGAAATGTGAAGGAGGTACAGCGCTTCATCGGGTTTGCCAACTTCTATAGACGTTTCATTAGAAATTTCTCTGAGGTAGTGTCACCTATCACTCAACTTACCCGGAAAGAGTCTAGGTTTTCCTGGACTCCCCAAGCCCAGGAAGCATTTTCCCGTCTAAAAGATAAATTTACCACTGCACCTATCCTAGTACATCCCAACCCCGAGCTTGCCTTCATAATAGAGGTGGATGCTTCAGACTGTGCCGTTGGAGCTATACTCTCTCAGAGAACAGGTGAGAAGAACGTCTTGCATCCCTGTGCCTTCTTTTCCCAGCAGTTGTCTTCGGCTGAGAGGAACTACGATGTGGGCAATAGAGAGTTGTTGGCCATTATTGCCGCCTTCAAAGAATGGAGACACCTTCTTCAGGGAGCTGCACAGCAAATAGTCGTCCTGACAGACCATCGTAACCTTGAGTTTATCAGGTCGGCTAAGTGCCTGACTCCTCGCCAGGCTCGCTGGAATCTTTTCTTAAACCAATTTAATTTTATCATCTCTTATAGACCAGGATCGCGCAATGGAAAGGCTGATGCACTCTCTAGGATTTACTCAGCAGAGACACGTCCAATTACTCCTCCTAAGACTATTCTTCCTGACTCTAGATTCCTAGGAGTAATTCATAATCAAGACCTACTTAAGGACATCAAGGAAGCATACCATGCGGATTCCTTTTTGGCACAACCCCCAAGGGACGTAAATCTTGTCTTTAAGAATGGTGTGTGGATTCAGGGACAACGTCTGTATATTCCTGAAACAGTCAGATTAAGAGTATTGCAACTCATTCACGATTCCAAGATAGCTGGGCATAGAGGAATTCTAAAGACACAGGAATTTCTTTCTCGTTTCTTTTGGTGGCCCACTTGCAGGAAGGATGTTTTGAATTATGTCACTTCATGTGAGGTCTGTGCAAGATGCAAAACACCTCGCTCCTCACCAACTGGTCTGTTACAGCCTCTTCCCACCCCGTCCCGCCCGTGGGGATCCATTTCTATGGACTTCATTGTGGAGTTACCAACCTCTCAGGGGAAGAACACCATTCTAGTGGTGGTTGACCGTCTAACAAAGGCAGCTCATTTTATCCCTTGTGTCGGCTTACCCACTGCAAAACAGACATCAGATTTGATGATTAAAGATGTGTTTCGCTTACATGGAGTACCGGATGAGGTTATTTCGGATCGAGGGGTGCAATTCACTTCTAGGTTTTGGCAAAATTTCTGTGCAGCATTGGACATTAAAGTAAACCTTTCTTCTGCTTTTCATCCCCAGACTAATGGACAGACCGAACGAACCAATCAAACCCTGGAGCAGTATCTCCGCTGCTTTATCTGCCACCTACAGGATGATAGGGTGGATCTACTTCCATTAGCTGAGTTCTCGTATAACAACTCTCAGAGTGCCTCCACTAAACAGTCTCCTTTTTACTCTAATCTAGGTTATCATCCTAACATTCTACCACGATTTCCCATAGAAACGCCTTTACCAGCAGTGGCTGAAAGAATCACGTCTTTACAGAAGAATATGGATCTTCTAAAAGAAAATCTGGAATCGGCTCAAGAAAGGTACAAGAAAGCAGCAGATAAATTTCGTAAACCTGCACCAGCTTTCAAGGTAGGAGACTTGGTCTGGCTGTCAACCAGAAATCTTAAGTTAAGGATTCCATCGTCTAAGTTGGGACATAAGTACATTGGACCCTATAAAATCAGTAAAATTATAAGTGCCGTTGCTTGTCGTCTTCAACTGCCCAGAACTATGAGAATCCACCCTGTCTTTCATGTATCCCTACTAAAGGCTGCGACACCCAATACGTTTCCTGGACGTTCCTCTCCTTGCCCTGACCCAGTGCTAGTCGATGGTCAGGAAGAATTTGTGGTGGAAAGGATTTTAGATTCCAGGTTGTATAGAAATCAGTTACAATATCTGATTAAATGGCAGGGCTACCCAGTGGAGAACAACTCATGGGAACCGGTCAATAACGTTAATGCTCCTCGCTTACTCCGTCAGTTTCATCAGAGGTACCCACACAAGCCTGGTCTGAGGTCATCCGGAGGTTGTCCTTAAGGGGGGAGTAATGTAAGGTTCTATGTATATATTCCTGAAACTCAGTTTGTTCGTCAGCCATTTTACTTTCTGTCTTGCTGCAGCTATCTTGCCCTCAGTCAAAATGGAGTTTCCAGCTTGCATGTTCCCGCCCTGATTCTCTCCTTTGCTTCTTAAGCAGCCACAGCTGAGCAATCAGTGCTTCAGAATCTAGCCTGCAGTGAACCTATGACTTGACTCCTGTAAGCCTTGGACCTTGTACTCCAGCTATTCCTACTGAGGAACTCTGAAGCACTTGTGGACTCTGAACCCTGCTCTTTGAAAGACCCACGTTTGCATGGACTTACGGTAACAGAGAAGAAGATCCTGAATCTGTATTGGAGAGTGATTGCTGAGCTTGGATTACTCTGGCCTGCTGTGTCTCCTGTTTCTGTGTCTGCAAACTGTGTGACTATTTCTGCCAACTTGTATGAAGTAATACAGGACTTTTCTATATCAAACCTGTGACTCCTGTGTTTTCATCGCACCCAAGCACAAGACGCTATATGAACTGTACTACATACATTACATGCACTTTTTAAGACACATGACAGCTGACCTGATTATGTCACTCTGTGACGCTTCCCATGGCTGCGGGGTGTCAGGACATGGCATAGCTTGCCTAACTAGCCAATGCTCCCACGCCGCCAGTCCACGACGACGTGAGGCATGCGTCCCAGATGGTAAGAGAATGTGGACCCACTGGACCACAGAGGGAGACCCGGGCCTGCCCGGACTAGGGGAGGGCAGCGACCGGGATCCGTGGCAGCTGAGCATGTGGGCAAGATGGCGACCTGCAGGACTAGACAACACCGCACAACTTCAGGTATGAAGAAACATAAAGTTTACTTTAAGTCACACACAGTACATAAACAGAACATAATGCCGGGCTCCCGATTCCGCACATCAGAGAAGGGTACACGTCTCAGGATCACAGACGAGTGCAGGAGGACATCACGGGTAGATGCAGTCCAAGGTTATCTGGCACGGACATACTAGGGCGGCCTCTCTCTCAGGCCTCAGTGTAGCACAGGCTCAGCAGGAGAACATCAGACACTGACCCAGGACAGACGTCATCACAGAGTAGACCACGAAGGGACCGTCAGGACATCGGGACATCAGGAACACGGACTGGATCTCAGGTACTCAGGAACACAGACAGGACATCAGGAACACGGATTGAATCTCAGGAACACGAACAGGATATCAGGAACACGGAATGGAACTCAGGGACACAGGAACACGGACAGGAACTCAGGAACACGGATTGGATCTCAGGGACTCAGGAACACAGACAGGATATCAGGAACACGGATTGGATTTCAGGGACTCAGGAACACGGACAGGATATCAGGAACACGGACTGGAACTCAGGAACACACTGGAACTAGGAACTACAGGAACATGGACTGGAACTCAGGAACACGGACTGGAACTCAGGAACATGGACTGGAACTCAGGAACATCAGAACACTGGCATCGGACTCCGGACATCTGGCAACGATCGGCAGCCTCCGGACATCTGGCAACGATCAGCAGGCTCCGGACATCAGGCAGGCTCCGGACATCTGGAAGTGGTCATCGGATATCGGACATCAGGCCATAGTCATCAGGCATCAGACATCTGGCAGCGACCTGAAAAGGAACCCCAGCGGTCTGGTGCAAGTCCCGCCAGGCTCAACGGAAGCCGGCCAGGAATTGCACAGAAGCTGAGCACGGAGTAACAGAAACTCAGCATACACACCGGACTCCTCCTTCCAAGATGAACTCAGATTATATAGCAAAGAATCACAGTCACTGGCACAGGGTTCAGGAAACAGAAGGACTTCAGGAACATAACACAGAGGACACAGTTCAGACAGTCAGGTACAGGATCCGATCCAGGATCAGGGATTAAGGAAACAAAACACAACAGGAACAGGCCTGGATATGCAGCCTCCAGGAAGGGCGATCTGGGTATTCTGCCCCCAGAGCTGGCGGAAACACAAGACACAGTTCAGACATTCAGGTACCGGGACAGATCCAGGATCAGGGATTCAGGGAACAAGACACAACAGGAACAGGCCTGGATATGCAGCCTCCAGGAAGGGCGATCTGGGTACTCAGCCCCCAGAACAGGCGGAAACACAAGACAGGACAAAGGGAATCAGCTCTCCAGAACTGATTGTACTCAGAGCAGGAGCTGAACACACAAACACACATGGCTAGGTTCAGGAACTCAATGCAAAGCTCTGGCAACGCCCACCGGGCTGGGGAACTTTATATATGAGCTGCCTCACAGCGATAGGCTGGAGCAGCAATTCTAGTGCACACTCATTCCTCATAAAAGCAGGACAGGTGTGGGCTGCGCCCCCTATGCAGAGCCAGACACAACTCAGCACAGAAGGACACCTGACAATGGCTGCACCCTCAACACACATAGTAAGTCATGCACCACTGCAGAGGACTTTGCAACCTACGGGTAGCTTCTACAGCAGGCCAGGGACCGCACATGCGGGTGGTCATGCAACGCAGCGGAGACACTCACGCAAGTACGGCTACGCAGCAGAGCTGGGAACTGAGCAGCATCCATACAGGTAACAGACAACAGTATCCCAGCTGGTTAGGGGGAAAGAAGCAAAAGGGTTAAAGCAAAGACATGCAAATTAACGCTGGAAAACAAAGTACAGATAATACCAGCGTTACACACTGTTACAACCGTGGGTGGAATCGAGTTTTGACAGCGGCATTTACCATGCAGATCACAAACCACACCATCATTTCCCCTGTCACATGACCGTGGGGCGCCTATGGGTTGGCATGACAACCCTGGGTTTGCCGGAGACCCCTGTGGTTGTCATTGCCAATCTGTCAGATGACAGTTTGAGCTTGCAGATGTGAATGTATGTAAAAAATTTACCTCCGGTCAAAAGCGTTGGCTGATGGGACTACTGCTCCAATCAGCGTACACCTGCTGCTGCTGCCCAGAGTAGGTGCTGCTGATGGGAGTATTCAATAGCCAGTGCGAAAGCTATAAATACATGAAAAAAATTACATGAGTTCTAATGTATTTTTGATAACCAGCCAGGCAGCATTAGCAAGGCAGGTTATCAAAAACAGAGGAGTACCACTCCTTTTTAAAGTTATTTAAATAAACGATTTAAAAAATGGTGTGGGATCTCCTTCATTTTTATCAACTAGCCAAGCTAAAGCAGACAGCTGGAGGCTACAGCCTAAATATAGCAGCCGACAGCTGCCCCAGAAAAGGCGCAGGTATTAGATGTGCCAATTCTGTCACTTTGTCTGGCTTTTCCTGCTTGCCCTGGTGCCATGGCAAGTTGGTTAATAGTTAGGGGGTTGATGTCACTTTTGTATTGTCAGGTGGCTTAGTCCAGAGGTTAGTAATGGAAAGGCTTCCATAAGATGCCCCCATTACTAACCCCATAGTCAAAATGCATAAAAAACAAATGCCTCCAAAATAAAGTCATGTGAGCTGATATTGATTGCCTGGGAACCTGAATAAATATTGTCTCATTCCCAGAATATTAACATCAGCGGCCAGCCATTGTCTTTACCTCTGCTGATTATGTGTGTTTTTTTTTCAATTGCTTTTTTAATTGTCAGCAAGAATACTATGGTCACCTGAGTTCATAGCAGCTGTTTCTCTTGCTTTGCAAGTGCCAGTGCCGGACTGATGAGTGGCAGCGAGTCTGGAACTCGGCACTCTGCAATTCAACATTCTGGGACTGGAGCTACTGTGAGACCCAAGTGAATTATATCAGCTCACAGATGTATACTTAGCATGTAAATGTAGCAGAGCTATACCCATCACGGGACAAATAGATTTTTATCTTCTCGGCTGACAGGTAAAGAATATTGTGGTTTATTATTTTAATTCAGTTACAGGAGACCATGGCTTCTGTGGATTGGGAGATGACATGAGTATGGGTTAATTTAGATTCATTAAATGAGTCTGTGTCATTCTTTGAAAAGGACTTTATTCTGGCTGTGTGTTTATTTACAATATAAATATAGGATTAGTAATGGATAGGAGTCTTATAGACGCCTCTCCATCATTAACCTGTAGGCTTGATGTTACCAGACAATACAAAGGTAACATCAACCTCACAAATATGAACCCCACTTACCACCACAGGGCAAATGGAAAGAGCCAGAATTGGAACATTTAATAGTTGCGCCATTCCTGGGTTGGCTGCGAGCTGCTATTTTATGCTGGAGGCAATATCCATGGCCCTTTACCAGCCTTAGAATAACAGCACAAGTTATCTGTTTTAGCTTGGCTGGTTGTCAAAAATGGGGACGCATTAAATAAATAATTTAAATAATTAATAAATACAGTTTAGGGACCCCTCCATGTTTGATAAACCAGCCTTGCTGTTTTGCCTGGTGGGTTATCAAAAGTACAAGGGAAGCCCACGTATTTTTTAAAATTACTATATTTATTTATAGTGCAGCCAGCGGCTGATGAGTATTCCCATCAACAGTCTCTTGCTCTTGCTTTTAACATTTGAATACAACTCTCAACATTGTCTCCTGCTAGTGCTGATCGCAGTGAGAGCAGGATACCATGATGTGAGCTGTCTTCACTTCAGCACTTGGTGCCGAGAACAGCGCAAATAGTACCGCGGATTCCCAGGTGCCGGTATGTGTCACACTGATGACACAGGGATGTCATCCCTGTGTCATTAGTGTGCACGTGTGCTTGACATTTTGCGTCCCGTGCTGCTACCGGAAACACTGATGTCTGAACGAGCCTTTAGTTAACTCAGTCATTTACCGAACTATTGCCAACTTTTCCAGAGTTTTAGGAAAAGTCCTTGGGAATCTGAACAAGAATCCGAATGAGCTACTTTGTGACGAATTTGTGCATGGCGAAAACAAGTTCACTCATGACTAGTCTCCAACAACTTTGTTGAAATAATGAGAAACTTTAACTATGATAGCTTTTCAGTTAAGGAAATGGAACAGGCTCTAATCTCTGGCTGCAGTATTCCAATGTGAAACTTGCCTAATTAGGTGAGACATTTATATATCAGTGCGTGTCCTTCCTGTTTTTACTTTTGTCAGGTGGCACTGCACTTTTGTTGCAGGCGATGCAAGTTGACAACTCTTGTTCTGTGTCCCCTGGGTCTTGTAGTTCTGCCTATGTTAGGAGACCAATAGTTAATTTGTAAGTGTTTGCTTTCTTCTTTTTGGCCTGGGTGGGTCAACAAGCTATTTAAACTCCTATGGCCACTGCCTGCTAAAATTTGCATCATTACAGTGAACAGCTCAGTATCCTGCTTTGCTTCCCAGTTGATACTCCTGATTTTAATGTTGGTTTGTTTTTTAAATACTGTTTTGCTTATTATTTTGTCCGTGCACTGACTTTCTGGTTCTGATCAGGCTACCAGACCATTCTTCTTGCAAGCTCACAGCACCGAATATAAGATAATTCTGCGGCTATAATCTAGAGGCCCCTATTAAGTCCAGATCCCAGTTTAGGAGTTAAATTGTGAAGACCAGGCCAATCCCTGTGATTTAGAAAACAGAGTAGCTAGCACCAATCCTGTTCTTGGTATCCATCTTTATATCACCACGAACAGTGTCTCCATTAGGGGTTTTTTGCTGTCAACTCAGAATAGGCACTTTATAACATTTTATTGCTGAAAACCCAATGTCCACACTTTTGGATGTTGCATTAAACTTGCATAAATTGATATACACAATTAGAGATCAGCAAACCTTGTGAAATGCAAATGTAAAAGTAGGCCACAGTATAGGTGTGGAATGAATGATTATCAATTGGATTAGTGAAAAAAGATGTGGAAACACGGAAATGTGCAGTTACATTTCTACATTTTTTTCTATTTTGAGATAAAATGTAATCTCTTCCCAAAATTACAAAATAAAAAATGTTAGGTAGGCACACAGCCAAAACGTCAGCATACGCAACAGAGCTTTGTACTGGTGTAACATGTACAGATGTAACATTTGACTAGTAAAACAGACAGAAGTAGAAAGTCTGCATTTTAGGTAATTTTATTCAGTTCAGTTAAAAATTAACAGACAATTATACCCCTTTATAAAAATAATTGCACAAAAAATGTAAAAGCTAAATACTGTACAGTCACTTGTGACTAGCAAGCATTCCACCTGACACTGATTTCAGGTTTTTTTCTGAAAAATTATTGTGCTGCCATCGTTCTGCTTCCTATTATATTAAAAATAAAGACAAAATGTGTAATTTGAATTCAAATGCAACAAGAGAAATGCCAGCTATACCATGTCATTGATCAATCACAGTGAGTGTCATGGATGCTGCTGGCACCTCTCCTATTTCTCTCTGCTCCCAGCAATTGACTCTCTGTAGAAGGGAAGTGCACCAAAATGTACATCATTATATAGAGATGTGTATAGTGCATGTTTTGTGTATATACACATCTATATATAATTCCCCCACATGAATTCCACATGGAGCAGAAGCCCCTCCTCCAGCTTGCTGTATTGCAAAGAAAGGTCCTGCCATGTGTAAAACAGGTTTAATCAGGATTTAGTGGATGTATCTTAGTGGACAATATATTGGTCACATCATCCCCCACACCTGGGGCTAGACACACCTCTTTCTAGCTGGACACATAAATACCAGTGGTATGCTTTTGTCTCTCTCTCTCTTCTCCTGGGAAGATGATGAACACACATGGCTGAGTATACTCTGTAACCTGTTACTTACTAGGCCTTAGGGATAGTGAGCTACAGTTGGGAGGACTGATATTACATGTGTGATTTGGGTAATTTGGACAGTTAATTGTGGGTTTTTACGGTGTGATATTGTTGTGGTATTACTTATTAGCGCTGTAGTATCAGTACATGTGTATATATATATATATATATATACAGTACAGACCAAAAATTTGGACACACCTTCTCATTCAACGATTTTTCTGTATTTTCATGACTATGAAAATTGTAGAATCACACTGAAGGCATCAAAACTATGAATTAGCACATGTGGAATTATACATTACACTTTACAAAAAAGTGTGAAACAACTGAAAATATGTCTTATATTCTAGGTTCTTCAAAGTAGCCACCTTTTGCTTTGATTCTAGATGCATGCATGCCTTGTTCCCACCGTGAAGCATGGAGGAGGTGGTGTGATGGTGTGGGGGTGCTTTGCTGGTGACACTGTTGGGGATTTATTAAAAATTGAATGCATACTGAACCAGCATGGCTACCACAGCATCTTGCAGCAGCATGCTATTCCATCCGGTTTGCGTTTAGTTGGACCATCATTTTATTTTTCAACAGAACAATGACCCCAAACACACCTCCAGGCTGTGTAAGGGCTATTTTACCAAGAAGAAGAGTGTTGGGGTGCTATGCCAGATGACCTGGCATCCACAGTCAGCAGTCCTGAACCCAATCGAGATGGTTTGGGGTGATCTGGACCGCTCACCGCTTCAATTTTGAATAATCCCCAACAGTGTCACCAGCAAAGCACCCCCACACCATCACACCACCTCCTCCATGCTTCACGGTGGGAACCAGGCATGTAGAGTCCAGCCGTTCACCTTTTCTGCGGGCAAAGCAGTAATCAAAGCAAAAGGTGGCTACTTTGAAGAACCTAGAATATAAGACATATCTTCAGTTGTTTCACACTTTTTTGTAAAGTGTAATGTATAATTCCACATGTGTTAATTCATAGTTTTGATGCCTTCAGTGTGATTCTACAATTTTCATAGTCATAAAAATACAGAAGAATCTTTGAATGAGAAGGTGTGTCCAAACTTTTGGTCTGTACTGTATATATATATATATATATATATATATATATGTATATATATATTTTATAGTCATCTGCTTGGGTATAAATATATATGTATGTAATAGACTGTAGACTTGTGTGTGTAATACACATCCTTAATTGATAAACTTTTTGTCTCAGTTAATGTATAATATAAGGAAAAGATAACGTTGAGGCATTATTAAGTGGATATTAACTATTAATAGTCAAGTTCGGTGTTAATAGTTAACATCGGACCTCAATAGAGGTGCAGAGAGAGTTCCTACTTTAATAACTATAATTTAGTAATTTTGGAGGGAAACTTGCGTCCTTTATCACTCTCTATATTTATTCCCAGGTTGTTCTTCCTTAATGGATGCACTATACTATGAGATGTATGAGCTGCAAGGCATTATAGGGAAGCCCGTGTAGTTTGCGCCTGAGGTGAAGTCAGCACTCAGAAACTGATGCAAGCTTCTGCAATGTCTAAAAATACGCCATGATTTTTTTTAGTGATTCGAGTGAACTGAATGACAACTTGTCTGAATTTGCTGTAACCTGTTTTTTTCTATTTTAGGTAAATTGCAAAAAAAGTTGCCAATTGTCCTCTATTAGAAAAACATTTATTTAAAGAAATGCACCACAAATGCGTTCATACATTATGTCGTGTAATCCATTTTTTATGTGCAAAGTAACATAGAAAGCTTTCTGTGCAGCAAATAGATTTAAAAGGTATTTTTCTTTAAAACTCAAGATTGAATATAGGTTATGAAACATTTTTTCTGCTTCATTATGCAAAAACGACTACTCCATTTCATTTCTGTAATACCATTTATAACCCATTAAACATGTGCCAGAACAGTATGTCAATAGATCACTGTAATATTAAATGAGCATCTGTCACTTTTTTTTCATTATAATCAGTGTCATATTACTATATATTCCCATCAGAGTTTTCAGTTACATGGCATCTATTATATTTTAGTGTTCTATTAAACCATTTCATTTATAAGTGGGTTAGTATAAAGGGTTTCCAGATTGGAGATTCAGACACAAAGAATCACACTTTTGTTATTCTGCATTCGTTATTTTAATATACAGAAAAAAAAATCATAAAGTAGTTTGCTCATCATAGCAATGGAGGAAGAAATGGCACCATGAGTCATTCTCGTGGGCAGCATGATGGCTCAGTGGATAGCACTGCAGCCTTGCAGCGCTGGAGTCCTGGGTTCAAATCCCACCAAGAACAACATCTGCAAGGAGTTTGTATGTTCTCCCCGTGTTTGCGTGGGTTTCCTCCGGTTTCCTCCCACACTCCAAAAACATACTGATAGGGAATCTAGATTGTGAGCCCCATCGGGGACA
>JARQOD010000002.1:197211197-197278249 GCA_033576555.1 Oophaga sylvatica
TTGGGGGAAACATTAAATAGTCGTGTCATTCTTAAAAGGGGGACTTTTATTCTGGCTTGTGTTTATTTACATTTAAATTGGATTAGTAATGGATAGGAGTCTTAAAACCCTCTCCATCTTTTAACCTGTAGGTTGATTTTTCCAGCAATAAAAATTTAAAATCAACCCACAAATATGAACCCCACTTCCCACCCGGGGCAAATGGAAAGACCCAAATTGGAACTTTTAAAGTTGCCCCATTCGGGTTCTGCGGCTGCTATTTTAGCGGGAGGCAATATCCAGGCCCTTTACCACCTTTTAGTTTAACAGCACAGTTATCTTTTTTGTTGGGCTGGTTGTCAAAATGGGGACGCATTAAATAAAAAATTTTAAAAATTAATAAATACAGTTTGGGGACCCCCCAGTTTGAAAAAACCACCTTGCTTTTTTGCCTGGGGGGTTTATAAAAGTACAAAAAGCCCTCATTTTTTAAAATTCTATTTTATTTTAGTGCCCAGGGGCGAGTTTTTTTCCCCATCAACAGTCTTTGTTCTTGTTTTTTAACATTTGAATACAACTTAAAACATTGTCTCCTGCTGTGCTGATCCGTGAGAGCAGGTACCATGAGGAGTTTTTCCCATTTCAGCACTGGGCAGAACAGCAAATAGCCCCGCGGTTTCCCAGGTGCCGGATGTGTCCACTGATGAACAGGGAAATTCACCCTGTGTCATTAGGTCCCGTTGCTGACATTTTGCTCCCCGGTGCTCCCGGAAACGATGTCTGAACGAGCCTTTGTTAACTCAGTCATTTCCCAAAATTTTTTCCCAAAATTTTTCCCAATTTTGGAAAATTTGGGAATGAAAAAAGAATCCTTGGCTACTTTGTACGAATTTGTGCAGGGAAAACAATTCACTCATGATATCTCCAACAACTTTGTTGAAATAATGAGAAACTTTAACTATGATAGCTTTTCAGTTAAGGAAATGGAACAGGCTCTAATCTCTGGCTGCAGTATTCCAATGTGAAACTTGCCTAATTAGGTGAGACATTTATATATCAGTGCGTGTCCTTCCTGTTTTTACTTTTGTCAGGTGGCACTGCACTTTTGTTGCAGGCGATGCAAGTTGACAACTCTTGTTCTGTGTCCCCTGGGTCTTGTAGTTCTGCCTATGTTAGGAGACCAATAGTTAATTTGTAAGTGTTTGCTTTCTTCTTTTTGGCCTGGGTGGGTCAACAAGCTATTTAAACTCCTATGGCCACTGCCTGCTAAAATTTGCATCATTACAGTGAACAGCTCAGTATCCTGCTTTGCTTCCCAGTTGATACTCCTGATTTTAATGTTGGTTTGTTTTTTAAATACTGTTTTGCTTATTATTTTGTCCGTGCACTGACTTTCTGGTTCTGATCAGGCTACCAGACCATTCTTCTTGCAAGCTCACAGCACCGAATATAAGATAATTCTGCGGCTATAATCTAGAGGCCCCTATTAAGTCCAGATCCCAGTTTAGGAGTTAAATTGTGAAGACCAGGCCAATCCCTGTGATTTAGAAAACAGAGTAGCTAGCACCAATCCTGTTCTTGGTATCCATCTTTATATCACCACGAACAGTGTCTCCATTAGGGGTTTTTTGCTGTCAACTCAGAATAGGCACTTTATAACATTTTATTGCTGAAAACCCAATGTCCACACTTTTGGATGTTGCATTAAACTTGCATAAATTGATATACACAATTAGAGATCAGCAAACCTTGTGAAATGCAAATGTAAAAGTAGGCCACAGTATAGGTGTGGAATGAATGATTATCAATTGGATTAGTGAAAAAAGATGTGGAAACACGGAAATGTGCAGTTACATTTCTACATTTTTTTCTATTTTGAGATAAAATGTAATCTCTTCCCAAAATTACAAAATAAAAAATGTTAGGTAGGCACACAGCCAAAACGTCAGCATACGCAACAGAGCTTTGTACTGGTGTAACATGTACAGATGTAACATTTGACTAGTAAAACAGACAGAAGTAGAAAGTCTGCATTTTAGGTAATTTTATTCAGTTCAGTTAAAATTAACAGACAATTATACCCCTTTATAAAAATAATTGCACAAAAAATGTAAAAGCTAAATACTGTACAGTCACTTGTGACTAGCAAGCATTCCACCTGACACTGATTTCAGGTTTTTTTCTGTAAAAATTATTGTGCTGCCATCGTTCTGCTTCCTATTATATTAAAAATAAAGACAAAATGTGTAATTTGAATTCAAATGCAACAAGAGAAATGCCAGCTATACCATGTCATTGATCAATCACAGTGAGTGTCATGGATGCTGCTGGCACCTCTCCTATTTCTCTCTGCTCCCAGCAATTGACTCTCTGTAGAAGGGAAGTGCACCAAAATGTACATCATTATATAGAGATGTGTATAGTGCATGTTTTGTGTATATACACATCTATATATAATTCCCCCACATGAATTCCACATGGAGCAGAAGCCCCTCCTCCAGCTTGCTGTATTGCAAAGAAAGGTCCTGCCATGTGTAAAACAGGTTTAATCAGGATTTAGTGGATGTATCTTAGTGGACAATATATTGGTCACATCATCCCCCACACCTGGGGCTAGACACACCTCTTTCTAGCTGGACACATAAATACCAGTGGTATGCTTTTGTCTCTCTCTCTCTTCTCCTGGGAAGATGATGAACACACATGGCTGAGTATACTCTGTAACCTGTTACTTACTAGGCCTTAGGGATAGTGAGCTACAGTTGGGAGGACTGATATTACATGTGTGATTTGGGTAATTTGGACAGTTAATTGTGGGTTTTTACGGTGTGATATTGTTGTGGTATTACTTATTAGCGCTGTAGTATCAGTACATGTGTATATATATATATATATATACAGTACAGACCAAAAATTTGGACACACCTTCTCATTCAACGATTTTTCTGTATTTTCATGACTATGAAAATTGTAGAATCACACTGAAGGCATCAAAACTATGAATTAGCACATGTGGAATTATACATTACACTTTACAAAAAAGTGTGAAACAACTGAAAATATGTCTTATATTCTAGGTTCTTCAAAGTAGCCACCTTTTGCTTTGATTCTAGATGCATGCATGCCTTGTTCCCACCGTGAAGCATGGAGGAGGTGGTGTGATGGTGTGGGGGTGCTTTGCTGGTGACACTGTTGGGGATTTATTAAAAATTGAATGCATACTGAACCAGCATGGCTACCACAGCATCTTGCAGCAGCATGCTATTCCATCCGGTTTGCGTTTAGTTGGACCATCATTTTATTTTTCAACAGAACAATGACCCCAAACACACCTCCAGGCTGTGTAAGGGCTATTTTACCAAGAAGAAGAGTGTTGGGGTGCTATGCCAGATGACCTGGCATCCACAGTCAGCAGTCCTGAACCCAATCGAGATGGTTTGGGGTGATCTGGACCGCTCACCGCTTCAATTTTGAATAATCCCCAACAGTGTCACCAGCAAAGCACCCCCACACCATCACACCACCTCCTCCATGCTTCACGGTGGGAACCAGGCATGTAGAGTCCAGCCGTTCACCTTTTCTGCGGGCAAAGCAGTAATCAAAGCAAAAGGTGGCTACTTTGAAGAACCTAGAATATAAGACATATCTTCAGTTGTTTCACACTTTTTTGTAAAGTGTAATGTATAATTCCACATGTGTTAATTCATAGTTTTGATGCCTTCAGTGTGATTCTACAATTTTCATAGTCATAAAAATACAGAAGAATCTTTGAATGAGAAGGTGTGTCCAAACTTTTGGTCTGTACTGTATATATATATATTATATATATATATATATATATGTATATATATATTTTATAGTCATCTGCTTGGGTATAAATATATATGTATGTAATAGACTGTAGACTTGTGTGTGTAATACACATCCTTAATTGATAAACTTTTTGTCTCAGTTAATGTATAATATAAGGAAAAGATAACGTTGAGGCATTATTAAGTGGATATTAACTATTAATAGTCAAGTTCGGTGTTAATAGTTAACATCGGACCTCAATAGAGGTGCAGAGAGAGTTCCTACTTTAATAACTATAATTTAGTAATTTTGGAGGGAAACTTGCGTCCTTTATCACTCTCTATATTATTCCCAGGTTGTTCTTCCTTAATGGATGCACTATACTATGAGATGTATGAGCTGCAAGGCATTATAGGGAAGCCCGTGTAGTTTGCGCCTGAGGTGAAGTCAGCACTCAGAAACTGATGCAAGCTTCTGCAATGTCTAAAAATACGCCATGATTTTTTTTAGTGATTCGAGTGAACTGAATGACAACTTGTCTGAATTTGCTGTAACCTGTTTTTTTCTATTTTAGGTAAATTGCAAAAAAAGTTGCCAATTGTCCTCTATTAGAAAAACATTTATTTAAAGAAATGCACCACAAATGCGTTCATACATTATGTCGTGTAATCCATTTTTTATGTGCAAAGTAACATAGAAAGCTTTCTGTGCAGCAAATAGATTTAAAAGGTATTTTTCTTTAAAACTCAAGATTGAATATAGGTTATGAAACATTTTTTCTGCTTCATTATGCAAAAACGACTACTCCATTTCATTTCTGTAATACCATTTATAACCCATTAAACATGTGCCAGAACAGTATGTCAATAGATCACTGTAATATTAAATGAGCATCTGTCACTTTTTTTTCATTATAATCAGTGTCATATTACTATATATTCCCATCAGAGTTTTCAGTTACATGGCATCTATTATATTTTAGTGTTCTATTAAACCATTTCATTTATAAGTGGGTTAGTATAAAGGGTTTCCAGATTGGAGATTCAGACACAAAGAATCACACTTTTGTTATTCTGCATTCGTTATTTTAATATACAGAAAAAAAAATCATAAAGTAGTTTGCTCATCATAGCAATGGAGGAAGAAATGGCACCATGAGTCATTCTCGTGGGCAGCATGATGGCTCAGTGGATAGCACTGCAGCCTTGCAGCGCTGGAGTCCTGGGTTCAAATCCCACCAAGGACAACATCTGCAAGGAGTTTGTATGTTCTCCCCGTGTTTGCGTGGGTTTCCTCCGGTTTCCTCCCACACTCCAAAAACATACTGATAGGGAATCTAGATTGTGAGCCCCATCGGGGACAGTGACGATAATGTGTGCAAACTGTAAAGCGCTGTGGAATATGTTAGCGCTATATAAAAATAAAGATTATTTATTATTAATATTTCTCCTGTGCGCACACCGGGATCTATGATGCCTTCTCCACCGCAGTACCTGGGATTTCCACTGCACATGCGCCTAATACAACCGGTTCTTCTTGGTTACATCTGACCATGTGATGCATCACGGGGGGTACTTGAAGGTCCTGTTTCCACATTTCCACTATCCCCTTGATAAAACGGCATTGTGTGCCAGCAAAACGCACGTCGGGGTGGACATCTCTTGGGACGCTCTTCCTCTTCATTGTCACTTTACCCTGGAAAGCCCCTATTTACTTAGGGTGTGGTTAGTCCCTCACTTGAGACGCAGTTACACCATGGGTCTTCCGTGGGTGATACAGACTATGAGATTTCTCTTTGTTTCTCACATGTGTCATTGATTTTTTGGAGGCCTTCCTTGTTTTCCATCTGTACTATTTCTGGACTGTAGTAATCTTTGTTATGTTCTGTGTGATTTGTATGTAATTATTTAATAAAAATTGAACGATATTTTACATAATTTACACTGATGACTCCTTGTTCTCCTGATTCTCTAAAGTCTATGGTTGTGCGATAATAATGGGCATCACATGGATGGCGTCGGTGTAACATTGTAATAGATAGAAACTTAGCAATTTATTTTTTTCATACTTAATAATCACTGATGAAACATTTAATAATAAATGACACTGGACAAACTGATGAAACTTGGATATAAAACACTGATGAATAACAGTCCTTTTCCATAGAAGAAAAATCAAAGACGTCTGAATGAGGAAATAGGCTGAATTCAGATTCACACATTCGTTTCTTACATACGTGTTCTATACATGTTTTTAAAGGACAGAACACGTAACCATTATATTTTCTGGAGATGTTTACATGTTCATATTTTGAAAATTCAGCATTGTGTTTTAAGTGTCTACAAATTTTCTTTATCTTTTTTTAAATGGTGGAATGTAGAATTTTCACAGACTACAGATTTAGTGCTTATAACAAATCATTCTGAAGTTTCTCCAGAAAAGTAGGACTAGTGGAATCCGTATGGTTGAACTTATGTCATGCGAGTGCAATGCGAGTGTGTAATTTTTTCTCACCTAGCATCTGAATAACATCTTTATGACATGCGTATGCAATCCATATGCAATGTGCTTTAAACCCCTTCACAAATTTCGTGATTTGTTTTTGCATTTCAGTTCCCCTTCTTCCCAGAGCCACAACATTTTATTTTTCCATCAATATGGCCATGTAAGTGCTTGTCTTTTGCAGGATGAGTAAAACTTTTGATTTACATCATTATTTTTACCATACCATGTACTGGAAAATGTGAAAAAAATTCAAAGTGCATTGAAATTGCAAAAAAAAGTACAGTTCCACAATTGTTTTGGGTTTTTTATTTTGCCATGTTCGCTAAATGCTAAAACTGACTATCTAGTATGATTCTCCAGATCATTGCGAGTTTGCAGATGCCAAACATGTATAGGTTCTTTTTTTATTTAAGTGGAGGAAAGAAAATCCAAAATTTGCCCATCCAAAAAATGGCACCATTTTCCAAAATCTGTAGCATCTCCATTTTCTGGGTTCTCGGGCTGTGCGAGTGCGTTTTATTTGTGCACCGAGATTACATTTTTATTGATACCATTTTGAGGCAGATGCAATGTGTGGATCACCTGTTATTGTATTTTATTGCAATGTTGCGGCAAGCAAAAAAATGTAATTCTGGAGTTTGTTTTATTTTTGTCATTACACCTTTTACCAATCAGATTCATTCATTTTACATTTTGATAGGTTGGGCGTTTCTAAACACAGCTTTACCGAATGTGTATTTTTTATTTTTTTAATTGTTCTATTTTAAATGGGGCAAAAGGTTATTTGAACTTTCATATTTTTTAACCCCTTCACCCCCAAGGGTGGTTTGCACGTTAATGACCGGGCCAATTTTTACAATTCTGACCACTGTCTCTTTATGAGGTTATAACTCTGGAACGCTTCAACGGATCTTCGCGATTCTGAGATTCTTTTCTCGTGACATATTGTACTTCACGTTAGAAGTAAAATTTCTTCAATATAACTTGTGTTTATTTTTGAAAAAAACGCAAATATGGCGAAAATTTTTAAAATTTTGCAATTTTCAAACTTTGAATTTTTATTCCCTTAAAACAGAGAAATATATCACACAAAATAGTTAAGAAATAACATTTCCCACATGTCTACTTTACATCAGCACAATTTTGGAACCAAAATTTTTTTTGTTAGGAAGTTATAAGGGTTAAAAGTTGAACAGCGATTTCTCATTTTTACAACAAAATTTACAAAGCCATTTTTTTTAGGGACCACCTCTCATTTGAAGTCACTTTGAGGGGTCTATATGGCAGAAAATACCCAAAAGTGACACCATTCTAAAAACTGCACCCCTCAAGGTACTCAAAACCACATTCAAGAAGATTATTAACCCTTCAGGTGCTTCACAGGAACTAAAGCAACGTGGAAGGAAAAAATGAATATTTAACTTTTTAGCCACAAAAATGATCTTTTACAAACTTTTTTTTTATTTTCACAAGGGTAAAAGGAGAAAATGGACAGATAAGGTTGTTATGCAATTTCTCCTGAGTACGCCAATACCCAATATGTGGGGGAAAACCACTGTTTGGGCACACGGCAGAGCTCGTAAGGGAAGGAGCGCCGTTTGACTTTTTCAAACTAAAATTGGCTGGAATTGAGATTGGACGCCATGTCGTGTTTGGAGAGCCCCTGATGCACCTAAACAGTGGAAACCCCCACAAGTGACACCATTTTGGAAACTAGACCCCCTAAGGTACTTATCTAGATCTGTTGTGAGCACTTTGAACCCCCAAGTGTTTCACAAAAGCTTATAATGCCTGGGTGTGAAAAAAAAAAAAAACAATTTTCCACAAAAATGATTTTTTAGTCCCAAATTTTTGAATTTTCCCAAGGAAATTGGACCCAAAAGTTGTTGTCCAATTTGTCCTGAGTACGCTGATACCCCATATGTGGGGGGGGGGGGAATTGTTTGGGTGCACGGCAGGGCTTGGAAAGGAAGTAGTAACGTTTTGGAATGCAGACGTTGATGGGGGTCATGTTCCGTTTGCAGTGCCCCAGATGAGCCTAAACAGTGGAAACCCCCACAAGTGACCCCATTTTGGAAACTATACCCCCTAAGGAACTTATCTAGATCTTTGGTGAGCACTTTGAACCCCAAGTGCTTCACACAAGTTTATAATGCCCGGGCATGAAAATAAAAAATCCTATTTTTTTCCCACAAAAATTATTTTTAGTCACTATTTTTTTATTTTCCAAGGGTAACAGGAGAAATTGGACCACATAAGTTGTTGTCCAATTTGTCCTGAGTACGCTGATACCCCATATGTGGGTGGGAACCACTGTTTGGGCGCACGGCAGAGCTCGGAATGGAAGGAGCACCATTTGACTTTTTCCAACCAAAATTGGCTGGAATTGAGATTGGATGCCATGTTGCATTTGGAGAGCCCCTGATGTGCCTAAACAGTGGAAACCCCCACAAATGACCCCATTTTGGAAACTAGACCCCCTAAGGAACTTTTCTAGATCTTTGGTGAGCAATTTGAACCCCAAGTGCTTCACACAAGTTTATAACGTAGAGCCGTAAAATTTAAAAATCATATTTTTTTCACAAAAATGATCTTTTCACCCCAATTTTTATTTTTCCAAGGGTAACAAGACTCCAAAAGTTATTGTGCAATTTGTCCTGAGTGCGCTGATACCCCATATGTGGGGGTAAACCACTGTTTGGGTGCATGGCAGAGTTTAGAAGGGAAGGAGCGCCGTCTGACTTTTTCAACGCAGAATTGGCTGGACGCCATGGCGTGTTTGGAGAGCTCCTGATCTGCCTAAACAGTGGAAACCCCCATAAGTGACACCATTTTGGAAACTAGACCCTCAAGGAACTTATCTAGATGTGTGGTGAGAACTTTTAACCCCCAGGTGTTTCACTAAAGTTTATAACGTACAGCCGTAAAATAAAAAATCCTTTTTTTTTTTACAAAAATGATTTTTTCGCCCCCAATATTTTATTTTCACAAGGGTAACAGAAGAAATTGGAACCCAAAAGTTGTTGTCCAATTTGTCCTGAGTACGCTGATACCCAATATGTGGGAGAAAACTACTGTATGGGCGCACGTCAGGGCTCGGAAGGGAAGTAGTAACGTTTTGGATTGCAGACTTTGATGGAATGGTCTGGGGGCGTCATGTCACATTTGGAGAGCCCCTGATGCACCTATACAGTGGAAACCCCCCACAAGTGACCCCATTTTGGCAAATAGACCCCACAAGGAACTTATCTAGATGTGTGGTGAGCACTTTGAACCCCGAAGTGCTTCACAGAAGTTTATAACGTACAGCCGTAAAAATAAAAATCTTTTTTTTTTTTACAAAAATGATTTTTTCGCCCCCAATATTTTATTTTCACAAGGGTAACAGGAGAAATTGGAACCCAAAAGTTGTTGTCCAATTTGTCCTGAGTACGCTGATACCCAATATGTGGGAGAAAACTACTGTATGGGCGCACGTCAGGGCTCGGAAGGGAAGTAGTGACGTTTTGGATTGCAGACTTTGATGGAATGGTCTGGGGGCGTCATGTCGCATTTGGAGAGCCCCTGATGCGCCTAAACAGTGGAAACCCCCACAAGTGACCCCATTTTGGAAAATAGACCCCACAAGGAACTTGTCTAGATGTGTGGTGAGCACTTTGAACCCCGAAGTGCTTCACAGAAGTTTATAACGCACAGCCGTAAAAATAAAAAATCTTTTTTTTTTTTGACAAAAATGATTTTTTTGCCCCAATATTTTATTTTACAAGGGTAACAGGAGAAATTGGACCCCAAAAGTTGTTGTCCAATTTGTCCTGAGTACGCTGATATCCAATATGTGGGAGAAAACTACTGTATGGGTACACGTTGGGCTCGGAAGGGAAGTAGTGACGTTTTGGATTGCAGACTTTGATGGAAAGGTCTGGGGGCGTCATGTCGCATTTGGAGAGCCCCTGATGCGCCTAAACAGTGGAAATCCCCAACAATGACCCCATTTTGGAAAATAGACCCCACAAGGAACTTATCTAGATGTGTGGTGAGCGCTATGAAGCCCAAGTGCTTCACAGAAGTTTATAATGTACAGCCGTAAAAACAAAAAAATTATTTTTTTTGTACAAAAATGATATTTTCGCCCCCAGTTTTTTATTTTCCCAAGGGTAACAGAAGAAATAGGACAAATTGCACAATAACTCTTGGGGTCCATAGTACGCTGATACCCCATATGTGGGGATAAACTACTGTTTGGACGCATGGCAGAGCTGAGAAGTGAAGGAGCACCGTTTGACTTTTTCAACGCAGAATTGGCTGGAATTGAGATCAGACGCCATGTCACATTTGGAGAGCCCCTGATGTGCCTAAACAGCGGAAACCCCCCAATTCTAACTCCAACCCTAACCCCAACACACCCCTAACCCTAGTCCCAACCCTAACCACAAACCTAACCCTAACACACCCTAATCCCAACCCTAACCCTAATCCTAACTTTAGCGCCAACCCTAACCCTAACTTTAGCCGCAACCCTAACCCTAACCCTAATGGGAAAATGGAAATAAATACTTTTTTTAATTTTATTATTTTTCCCTTACTAAGGGGGTGATAAAGGGGGGTTTGATTTACTATTTATAGCGGGTTTTTATGATTGGCAGCTGTCATGCTAAAAGACGCTTTTTATTGCAAAAATAGTTTTTGCATCATCACATTTTGAGAGCTATAATTTTTGCATATTTTGGCCCACAGAGTCATGTGAGGTCTTATTTTTGCGGGACGAGTTGACGTTTTTATTGGTACCATTTTTGAGCACGTGACGTTTTTTGATCGCTTTTTATTTCGATTTTTGGGAGGTTAGAATGAACAAAAATCAGCAATTCATGAATTTCTTTTGGGGGAGGCGTTTATACCGTTCCGCGTGTGGTAAAATTGATAAAGCAGTTTTATTCTTCGGGTCAGTACGATTATGGCGATACCTCATTTATATCATTTTTTCATGTTTTGGCGCTTTTATAGAATAAAAACAATTTTATATAAAAAATAATTATTTTTGCATCGCTTTATTCTGCGAGCTATAACTTTTTTATTTTTTCGCTGATGATGCTGTATGATGGCTCGTTTTTTGCGGGACAAAATGACGTTTTCAGCAGTACCATGTTTTTTTATATCGGTCTTTTTGATCGCGTGTTATTCCACTTTTTGTTCGGCGGTATGATGATAAAGCATTGATTTTTTGCTTCGTTTTTTTTTTTTTTTTAAGGGGTTCACTGAAGGGGTTAACTAGTGGGACAATTTTATAGGGGGGGTCGTTACGGACGCGGCAATACCAAATATGTGTACTTTTATTGCTTTGTTTTTTTTATTTACAGGAAGAAGTGAATTTATTGGGGAATATATATATTTTTTTTATTTATTTTGGATTTTTTTTTAAAACATGTTTATTTTTATATTTTTAACTTTTTTACTTTGTCCCAGTGTGGGACATCACAGTATTTTATCAGATCGCTGGTGTGACAGTGTGCACAGCACTCTGTCACACCAGCGATCGCTCAGGCAGTGCAGCAGGCTTCTCAGTGCCTGCTCTCGGCAGGCACTGAGGTAGCCGCCTCCCTCCAGGACCCCGGCGCCATCTTGGATCCGGGTCCTGGGAGGGAGGATCACATCGCGCTGCTCTGAGGGTCTCAGGGGGGCCGCAGGGAGCCCCCACCCTGCGCGATCCTCCCCTGTGCCCCCAGTACACCGCGATCATGTTTGATCGCGGTGTGCAAGGGGTTAATGTGCCGGGAGCGGTCCGTGACCGCTCCTGACACACAGTCATGGGTGTCAGCTGTGATAATCAGCTGACACCCGGGCGCGATCGGCTGCGCTCCCCCCGGGAGCGCGTCCGATCGCACGAGACGTACTATCCCGTCCATGGTCATACGGGCCCAGGTACCATGGACGGGATAGTACGTCCAATGGCAGTAAGGGGTTAAAATATTTTTAAAAACATTTTTTTTACTTTTTACTTACTTCAATAGTTTCCTTGGGAGACTAGAAGCTGTGAATATCTGATCCCCTGTGCTATATACAGTAGGGCTTCAGCCCTGCTTTGTGTATCTAAAATGATCATCTGCTATGAGTGCCAACCACAGAGCATTGCCCATAGCAGATCGGCAATGATAACCAAAGGGGTCTTTTGCAGACCCCAGGATGCATGCCAAACCATAGGTGCCCTGCGATCATGTGACATGGGCACCAATGAGCAGAATTAATGACGCAGTTCAGACGCGGCCACGTTAAATGCCGTTGTTGGAGATTGACAGCGGCATTTAGCATGTTAACAGTTGCTGTTAGGTCCACATGTCAGCTGATGAAATCAGCTGACATGTGCCTGAAAAAAAAGAGCTCAGTGCCGGAGCCCGCAGTGATACGACCTATGATGCATATATGTGTAATAGGTCATGAAGGGGTAAACATCATCATTTATATACTATAATAATATGTGACTTAAAGCTAGTTTTCTAACTAATAAAGCAATCTTATATAAACAGTTAGATAAATAGATGATTGAAAGATATTACATTTATAATAGATACAGGTCCTTCTCAAAAAATTAGCATATAGTGCTAAATTTCATTATTTACCATAATGTAATGATTACAATTAAACTTTCATATATTTTAGATTCATTACACACCAACTGAAATTTGTCAGGTCTTTTATTGTTTTAATACTGATGATTTTGGCATACAACTCCTGATAACCCAAAAAACCTGTCTCAAAAAATTAACATATCAAGAAAAGGTTCTCTAAACGACCTATTACCCTAATCTTCTGAATCAACTAATTAACTCTAAACACATGCAAAAGATTCCTGAGGCTTTTAAAAACTCCCTGCCTGGTTCATTACTCAAAACCCCCATCATGGGTAAGACTAGCGACCTGACTGATGTCAAGAAGGCCATCATTGACACCCTCAAGCAAGAGGGTAAGACCCAGAAAGAAATTTCTCAACAAATAGGCTGTTCCCAGAGTGCTGTATCAAGGCACCTCAATGGGAAGTCTGTTGGAAGGAAACAATGTGGCAGAAAACGCTGTACAACGAGAAGAGGTGACCGGACCCTGAGGAAGATTGTGGAGAAGGACCGATTCCAGACCCTGTGGGACCTGAGGAAGCAGTGGACTGAGTCTGGTGTAGAAACATCCATGGCCACCGTGCACAGGCGTGTGCAGGAAATTGGCTACAGGTGCCGCATTCCCCAGGTAAAGCCACTTTTGAACCACACACAGCGGCAGAAGAGCCTGACCTGGGCTACAGAGAAGCAGCACTGGACTGTTGCTAAGTGGTCCCAAGTACTTTTTTCTGATGAAAGCAAATTTTGCATGTCATTCGGAAATCAAGGTGCCAGAGTCTGGAGGAAGACTGGGGAGAAGGAAATGCCAAAATGCCTGAAGTCCAGTGTCAAGTACCCACAGTCAGTGATGGTGTGGGGTGCCATGTCAGCTGCTGGTGTTGGTCCACTGTGTTTCATCAAGGGCAGGGTCAATGCAGCTAGCTATCAGGAGATTTTGGAGCACTTCATGCTTCCATCGGCTGAAATGCTTTATGGAGATGAAGATTTCATTTTTCAGCACGACCTGGCACCTGCTCACAGTGCCAAAACCACTGGTAAATGGTTTACTGACCATGGTATTACTGTGCTCAATTGGCCTGCCAACTCTCCTGACCTGAACCCCATAGAGAATCTGTGGGATATTGTGAAGAGAAAGTTGAGAGACGCAAGACCCAACACTCTGGATGAGCTTAAGGCCGCTATCGAAGCATCCTGGGCCTCCATAACACCTCAGCAGTGTCACAGGCTGATTGCCTCCATGCCACGCTGCATTGAAGCAGTCATTTCTGCAAAAGGATTCCCGACCAAGTATTGAGTGCATAACTGAACATTATTATTTGATGTTTTTTTTTGTTTGTTTTGAAAAAACACTTTTATTTTATTGGACGGTTGAAATATGTTAATTTTTTGAGACAGGTTTTTTGGGTTATCAGGAGTTGTATGCCAAAATCATCAGTATTAAAACAATAAAAGACCTGACAAATTTCATTTGGTGTGTAATGAATCTAAAATATATGAAAGTTTAATTGTAATCATTACATTATGGTAAATAATGAAATTTAGCACTATATGCTAATTTTTTGAGAAGGACCTGTATATCCTAGTCTCATGGAGTGCTGCGGGACTTGGAGTGGCTGCTGCTACAACCTATTTAGCTTTATTCTCTGAATGAGGCTCCATAGTCTTTGGACGTCGGATTCGTGGATCATTGTGGGAACGCCAAGAACCATGTCAGACCAGCGTGGAAACTTTTTGTTTTCTAATGATTTAGTGAATGAGGTACACAGTATCTTGTCTTTATTTCTCTCTTTTTATGTGTTTCAGGTTTCCGTTTTTGGACTACGTTGGATTCAGTGAATTACGTTGGATTACATAAAACCTGGAAAGCTGCACCCTAGTCTCCGCAACAGAAATTTCCACAATTGAATGTTTTGTATGCGGTAAATTCGTGGGCTTGATGTCATCGGACAATAAAAAGGTGACATCAAACACACAAATATTAACTTAATTTTCCACCGCCACAGGGCAAGTGGGGAGAAATGGGCAAAGTGCCAGAAATTATGAATCTAATTGAAGCGTCTTTTCTGGGGCAGCTGCGGACTGATATTTTTAGGCTATTGGGGCCAATATCCATGGCTCCTTACCAGCCTGAATATAACAGCCCCCAGCTGTCTGCTTTAGCTTGACTAATTGTAAAAAAAAGGGGATCCCATGTTTTTTAAAATTATTTATTGAAATAATTAAAAAAGTGGTGTGGGAACCCCTCTATTCTGATAACCAGCCTTGATAAAGCTGACATCTGAGAGATGCAGCCTGCAGCTTTCTGTTTTGCCTTGCTGGTTATCAAAAATACAGGGACAATCAAGTGATTTTTTTAAAATTTATTTATTTATAGCACAGTTGTCGGCTGATGAATACTCCCATCATCTGCACCTACTTTCACTGTTATTAGCGGCAGCAGGCATGGGCTGATAGGAGTAGTAGTCCCATCACCTGACACCTGTGACCGGAGGTAAACATTTTACAGCTGGTCACAGCTGTGGGCTCACGCTGTTATCTGTCAGCAAGAGAGCCTCAGCGCTAGTGGTAATGATCTTACCGCCAACCAGTGGCAGTGTTTGCCACGCTGTCATGCAGATGACAGCATGGCAAACACTGGATGTTTGGGCCCTCCATTCATGTGAATGGGGTCCGGGTTCAGGTATTGTTTTGCTAACTGAACTGATCTTTTTTAACTGTTCGGCCAAATCCGCCAGACCTGAATATCCATGGGTTCGCCCATCCCTATTTCTTAGGGGACTTGTAAAATGATATATATACAGTGTATCTGTCACTACTCTGCTGTCGAGTAACCAAGGACCAGGGGCTGCTTCACTGTCTCTAACGCTAGGGGCGCCCAAGCTTGCCCTGTTCTCTGGATTACTTCTGATTATAACCTTGCCTTAGCTCTTGAATCCGATGTCAGTCTGTACCTTTCCACACCCAGGTAAGAGGGGAGTAGTAGTGTATCGTAATACACCAAACAGACTACAGGGACAATCAAGTGATTTTTTTTTAAATGTATTTATTTATAGCACAGTTGTCGGCTAATAAATACTCCCATCATCTGCACCTGCTTTCACTGTTATTAGCGTCAGCAGGCATGGGCTGATAGGAGTAGAAGTCCCATCACCTGACATCTGTGACCGGAGGTAAACATTTTACAGCTGGTCACAGCTGTGGGCTCACCCTGACATCTGACAGCAAGAGAGCCTCAGCGCCAGTGGTAATGATCTTACCGCCAACCAGTGGCAGTGTTTGCCACGCTGTCATGCAGATGACAGAGTGGAAAACACTGGATGTTTGGGCCCTCCATTCATGTGAATGGGGTCCGGGTTCGGGTATTGTTTTGCTAACTGAATTGAACTTTTTTAACTGTTCGGCCAAACCAGCCAGACCCGAATATCCAGGAGTTCGCCCATCACTATTTCTTAGGGGACTTGTAAAATGATATATCTACAGTGTATCTGTCACTACTCTGCTGTCAAGTAACCAAGGACCAGGGGCTGCTTCACTGTCTCTAACGCTAGGGGCGCCCTAGCTTGCCTTGTTCTCCGGATTACTTCTGATGGTAACCTTGCCTTAGCTCTTGAATCCGATGTCAGTCTGTACCCTTCCACACCCAGGTAAGAGGGGAGTAGTAGTTTACCGTAATACACCAAACAGACTAACAAGGTAATATGAACAGGGATAAAGGAAAAAAAACAATCATAAATATTCACACATAAACAACAGAGGTAAACACCTGAAAGTGGAGGATGGGTTAAACCAAAGTAGGAGAAGAAAGGGAATTATCACACACTCAAAACCTAGCAACAGTCACAGATAAATACACAAAACTCCTTCTCCAACAACCTCCAGCCATGTCGCATAAACTTGCTCTGACATTGAGTGCTAGCCTAGACCCAGTTTATATAGGATGAGGGAGTGACTAACAGTGCACAGCTGAGAGTCTTAATGCAGGAAAGCTTCCATGAGCTCTCAATTGAGCAAATTAACCACTGCAGTGCTAAAAGAAATTTACAACATTTAATATAAAGGTACAGTGCTTCTTATCAGTGCAGGAGTGGGAGGAATCAGATGCTGCTCTCTTCTGACTCCTCTCTATCACAGTAAAGGGCCCGTCTCACACAACGATCTCGCTAGCGAGATCGGTGCTGAGTCACTAGTTTTGTGACGCAGCACCGAGCTCACCAGCGATATCGCTGTGTGTGACATTCAGCGACGATCAGCCCCCCTGCCGGGTATCGCTGATCGTCGCTGAAATGTCTGGACATTTTTTTGATCACTGGTCTCCCGCTGACAGGCACGCATCGCTGCGTGTGACAGGCGGGAGACCAGCGATCCGCTGGTAACCAAGGTACACAGCGGGTTTCAGGGCGCGGGGCTGTGCCTAGAAACCCGCTGTGTACCTTGGATACCAGTGCCCTGATGCAGGGAGCTGGTAACCAAGGTACACAGCGGGTTTCCAGGCACCGCGCAGCGCCTGGAAACCCGATGTGTACCTTGGTTACCAGCTCCCTGCATCAGGGCGCTGGTATGCAAGGTACACTGCGGGTAACTAGCGATGTTTACCCGCAGTGTCCTTGTGCTGATCGCTGCCTGAGCTGCCTGTTTGGCAGCTCAGCAATGATAATATAGTGATACACCAGCGATCCTGATCATTGTCGGGATCGCTGGTGTATCGCTATGTGAGACCCAGCCTTTATCCTGTGAAAATATCTATTCTATCTATGTGTCGATCAATCTATCAAATACCTTTTCTATATATCTATTCTAACTATTCTGAGATTTCTGGCTATGAATTTACTGCACTTGTCTGAAGCAATTTTGTGGTTCCTTTGAGATGTGTGGGTAGAAATTGGATGACATATGCATGGTTTGTGTGCAGTCTGATATTTTTTTCGCACCCATTGACTTGTATTGGGAAAACTTGCTTGTTACACAAGTGCAATCACAGCATGCTGCAATTTTTTCCTCAGTTCTAATAGAGCAGAGGAAAAACTTGTAGATGAGCAGAGACTCATTGAATAATATTGGTCAAATAGCAATGAGATGTTTTCTGGAATTGCATTCCCACTCTTGACACACTGATAGCAACACTGAAGTCAATTGTCTATGCTGTGAAGATACGAGATGTGCAGCATCTGAAATAACGGATACTGGAAGCCTGTGCTAGCATTTCTTCTGCGGTGTTGCTATCAGTATGTCAAGAGTGGGAGAAGAGGGTTGCATTGACAATCCAACACAATGGGCAGCACTTTGAACACATTTTATAAATGGTCATAAACTCGTAAATAACTCATGAAATAATAAAGTTACGTTAAAGCCAAGCACACCGTTATTTTTCTTGTGAAATTCTCAATAAGTTTGATGTGTCACATGACCCTCTACCCATTGAAAAAAATAACGTTGGAGCACAATCCGGCGAATTGTTTAAAAGACGGATCCGTCATAGATTGTAAAAAACTGATGTGCCGGATCCGTTTTTTAGCTGGATCCGTCCTGACCTTTTTTTTTAACCAGGAAAATGTAGTAGTAGTAGTAGTAGTAGTAGTAGTAGTAGCAATAGCAGTAGTAGTAGTAGTCCTTGATTTCCATAATCCGGATCTGTCTTTTGCCAGATTGCACAAAACACTGATCCGGTACAATAGTCTTCTTCAGGCGCTGTCAGGCGTTTCCGCCAGAAAAAAAACGTTACATAATGCAATCTATCCGGCCGCCGGAATTAAAATCTAGGATGGATCCGGCAGAAAACGGACTAAACGCAATGACATGCGGCGCAATCCGGCGCTAATGCATGTCAATGAAAAAAAAAACGGATCCAGCGGTTAAAAAAAGGATCAGTTTTTTAACAAAAATGCCGGATCGCACCTGACGGCAAAAAACTGATGTGTGAAAGAGGCCTAAGACAGCTCTATTTTTTGGGTCAGCACATTTACAAGGATACCACATTTATATTGTTTTTTGTGCTTTGCCGTATTTAGACATTTAAAAACTATTTTATAGAAAAAATAATTATTTTTGCCTTGCTTTAATCAGACAGCTATAACGGTTTTATTTGTCAACTGATGGAGCTGTATTGCAGCTTGTTTTTTGCAGGACAAAATGACACTTTCAGAGATATCATATGTATTTACATTCTTCGTTTTGATAACATTTCATTCCACTTTTTATTCAGCATGTTTTTCCAGTTTTTTTACCGTGTCCAACGAAGTGTTTAATTAGTGGGACAGTTTTATGGAGTAGGTTGTCACGGAACAAGCGATATCAAACGTATACCTTCTTGGTTATTTTATTTTGTTTTCTTAAAATTAGAAATTTATCAGTACAATAAATATTTTTTTACTATTTTCTGATTTAAAAAAAATATATTTTTCCAGTTTGTTTTTTACTTTTTCAAATTTTTTTTTTTACTTAGTCCCACTATGGGACTTTCATTTTCAGCAGCCTGATCACAGTAGTAATCCATTGCAATGCACGAGCATTGCAATGGCTTATAACTCTTAGTGCTGCACCGACACAGGCCCCTAGAAGATGCACTGTGCATGGCCTGAGGGGCTTGCCATAGCCAGGATGACATTGGGTCACCATAGCAACTATCAGGACGTTATCACTGGGTCTCTGTTCCAAGGGCAGAGGGGCTTTCTTCCCTTTGCCTGCTCTCTAAATGCTGCAATTTCAGCACTTAGGGGGTTAAAGTGCCGGGAGCGGTGTGTGCACCACTCCAGGCACTGAGATTCAGGTGTCAGCTGTCAGAATCAGCTGACACCCGGTGGCAATTGAGCACAAACAGCCTCTGTCCATGCCAAATCGCCTCGTCGTACTCAGTACTTCCAAGGTCAGTAAGTATGATCTGACCACAATGTATTGAGAACTTCCTGTCATGCGCACTGGATATCAGGAAGTCTCACAGGTTAGTGTACAGAAGCTGCAGCGCTGACAGCTTCTGTTGCATGCAGATGCTGCTTCACATGCATGCTATAGAAGCGATCAGCCTTCACAAAATCATTGTCCCATAGTGGGACAAAGTGTAAAAGTAAGAAATAAATGAAAAAATTTTTTTTTAAATAACTGTAAAAAAATTTAAAAAAATAAAAAAACAATATTTATTATATCACTAAACATTTGAATAAAAAAATCTAAGCAATAAAAGTGCACATTATTTGGTATCACCACATCCGCAACGACCCAACCTATAAAACTGTCCCACTACTTAACCCCTATAGTGAACACCATAAAAAACAAGGCAAAAAACAATGCTTTACCATAATACCGCCGAAAAAAAGTGGAGTAACACGCGATCAAAAACACGGATATAAATAAACATGGTGCCGCTGAAAACATCATCTTGTCCCGCAAAAAAAGAGCTGCTATACAGTGTCATCAGTGAAAAAATAAAAAAGCTATAGCTCTCAGAATAAAGCGATGTGAATTTTTTTTTTTCTATAAAATAGTTTTTATTATATAAAAGGGCCAAAGCATACAAAAATAATATAAATGAGGTATCGCTGTAATCATACTGACCCGAAGAATCAATTTTACCACACGCGGAACGGTGTAAACTCCCCTACCAAAAGAAATTCATGAACTGCTTGTTTTTGTTCATTCTGTCTCCCAAAAATCGGAATAGAAAGTGATTAAAAAACTTCATGTGCCTGAAAATGGTACCAATAAAAACGTCAACTCATCCCTCAAATAACAAGACTTTATATGACTCTGTGGGCCAAAACATGGAAAAATTATAGCTCTCAAAATGTGGTGATGCAAACACTATTTTTTCAATAAAAAGCATCTTTTAGTGTGTGACAGCTGCCAAACATAAAAACCCGCTATTAAAACTGGCTATAAATAGTAAATCAAATCCCCCTTTATCACTCCCTTAGTTAGGGAAAAATAATAAAATTAAAAAAATGTACTTATTTCCATTTTCTCATTAGGGCTAGGGTTAGGGTTGGGGCTAAAGTTAGGTTTAGGGTTGGGGCAGGAGTTGTGGTTAGGGTTTGGATTATAGTTATGGTTGGGATTAGAGTTAAGGGGGTGTTAGGGTTAGGTTTGTGGTTAGGGTTATGGTTAAGGTTGGGATTATGGTTGGAGGTGTGTTGGGGTTAGGATTGGAGTTACAATTGGGGGTTTCAACTGTTTAGGCACATCAGTGGCTCTCCAAACGCGACATGGCGCCTGATCTTAATTCCAGCTAATTCTGAGCTGAAAAAGTCAAATGGCACTCCTTTTCTTCTGAGCTCTGCCATTAGCCCAAACAGTGGTTCTCCCACATATGAGGTATCAGAGTACTCAGGACAAATTGCACAACAACTTTTGTGGTCCAATTTGTCCTGTTACCCTTGGTAAAATAAAAAAATTGGATCTGAATTAAATTTTTTGTGAAAAAAAGTTAAATTTTATTTTTTTTTTTAAATTCCTGTGAAGCACCTGAAGGGTTAATAAACTTCTTGAATGTGGTTTTGAGCACTTTCAGGGGTGCAGTTTTTAGAATGGTGTCACTTTTGGGTATTTTATATCCTATAGACCCCTCAAAGTGAGTTCAAATGTGAAGTGGTCCCTAAAAAAAGGTGTATAAATGAGAAATCGCGGGTCAACTTTTAACCCTTATAATTTCCTAACAAAAAAAAATTTGGTTCCAAAATTTGATGATGTAAAGTGGACATGTGGAAAATTTTATTTATTAACTATTCTGTGCGCTATAACCTCTCTAATTTAAGGGCATAAAAATATAATTTTTGAAAATTGCTAAATTTTCAAATTTTTTGTAAAATTTCCATTTTTTACAAATAAACGCAAGTTATATCGAAGAAATTTTACCACTAACGTGAAGTACAACATGTCATGGAAAAACATTCTCAGAATCACCAAGATCAGTTGAAGCGTTCCAGAGTTATAACCTCATAAAGGGACAGTGGTCAGAAGTATAAAAATTGGCCTGATCATTATCGTGCAAACCACCCTTGGGGCAAAGGGGTTAATAGTCCCATTAGAAGACTTGAAGCTGTGATCATCTGATTGCCTGTGCAATAAATCGCAGTGCTTCCACAGTGCTTTGTACAGGGTGGGCCATTTATGTGGATACAACTAAACAAAGCAGGAATAGTTGGTGATATCAATTTCCTGTTTGTGGCACATTAATATATCGGAGGATGAAAACTTTTCAAGATGGGTGGTGACCATGTCAGCCATTTTGAATGTGCCTGATTGCAAAAAAACTGATGTGTGAAAGAGGCCTTATCAATTTTACCATACTTGAAACAGCATAAAAAAACAATTCCTGAATTTATGATTTTCGTTCATTCTGTTTCCCAAAAATTTTCCAAAATCAACAGGAAATATGGAAAAATTATAGCTCTCAAAATATGGTGATGCAAAAACTACTTTTTGCAATAAAAAGTGTCTTTTAGTATGTGATAGCAGCCAAACAAAAAAAGTTATATAAATCTGGTATTTCTGTAATCACATCGACCTGAAGTATGAAATCATCTATGAGAAATGGCGTGAAAAAATAAAAGCAATTCTTCATCTGCTGTTGATGTGTTTGCTTCCCAAAAATCGCAGTAAAGTTCAGCGCATATTTATCCTGCTCTCTGTGCTGAGCACTTACACGGGGTTTCCATTCAAATCTCTGAAATGCATGATTTAGACGGAACCTCTGGTTGAAGATTGCCTATAATGAGGCAGATGGAGGCACTGTGGATTCTGTCTGGCCACCTATAATCCGATGTGGGTCCGATTTTTGAGGAGTTCATAAAAGTGCGGTCCGTCATAGTTTTGTGCACTTTTGAAAAGAAAGAAACAGCTGAACAGAGGCCAGACGGAGTCCAGAATAACTCTGCTGCCTCATTATAGTGAATGGATCTCTCAAGGGTTTCATCTGAATCATGTCACTCTGAGATTTAGATGGAAACCCCAAAGTAAGTGCTCAGTGTAGAGCGCCGGACAAATGTGATCCTAAACATTATTTATAATGTTCCCAATGAAAGCTTCAACTCAATCCACAAAAATAGCACTCAGGTCCATCAGCTGTCAATGGAAACATGGGGGCTTCAATATTACAAAGGCTCTGGAAATACGCTATGGCTTCTCCCCAAAAGAAATCCAGGAAATTGAGAGCTCCCAAATCCAAATGCCTCCCTCCCTTCTGAGCCCTACAATGTGCCTAAACCATATTTAGCATCCACATGTTTGGTATTTCTGTGGTGATGAGAGACAACCTAATCTAATGCATGTCTCCAGAAGCAGGGGCTGGGCAACACAACGTTCCGGTAACTACAGCATTGTGGTCACTACATCAGATTGTAATTTGCTCAGTAACATCCACTACTTCTTGTTTCTGAAAAACTGCAATGGAGTCAAAATTATCACTATACCAGTAAATAAATTTCCAAAGGGGTATAATTTGCAAAATGGGGGGATTCTACTCTTCTAGCACTTAGGGGCTCTGTATATAGAATCCGCAAACTATTTTTTTTCATTTGGGCTCAAGGAGGCAAATAGCATGATATCCCTCCCTAATTTTTATGGCTAAGCATTCTACCTAGGAGTGGTACCTGGCAGCTGCCGGCATCCGAGTCTGTCTCCACTTTCTGGAGATCCAGTGACCACCAGGTAGCCTGTTAGCTATGCCCCTTCCTGGGCTGGCCGGCCCTGTGGCACAGTGGGTTAGCGATCCACATGTGCCACCTGCGGGTGCAACAGTTTGCTTCGGTCATTAGCTTTGCTGATTCCCAGTCGTCCCTGACTTCAGAGCTGTGTCGGCAGCTGAGCTGCCAGCAAGAGAGCCAGGAAAAAAATTTGTTCCATCTCCAGACACTAGATGACCGATTAGAAGCCCTCAATCAGTTGTGCCAGTCAAGTTACAGTACTTACGGCTGCGCTTATTTAACATGAAACTTATACCTTCGGAGTCCAACCCATCCTGTGTGATCTGCCTCAGTACTATGGGGATCCATAGCAGTGCTGTGTGTTCCTGATGCAGTGCATGTGGCATTATGAACTTTTCACTCAGCAGTTTTACTACCATTGGGCCAAGATGGGATTCCTGATGTTCTATCTAGAGGAAGATGCCCTGCCATGGCTCAACTGTTATGGGAAAGAGAGGCTCCCATCACCTCAGACCTGGAGGTCTTTCTGGTGACCCTCCATAAGGTCTTCGAGGAGCCAAGTCTAGAAACTTCTGCAACAATTTCCCTTTCAAGCTAAATCTTACAAAAATAGGAAGCTATATGCCATAAAATCAATCAAATTTTATTAAACAAAATTTAAAAAGACATTACAAAATGATGTGATAGATATGGGGACACAAAAATGCAAAAAGAAAGGCCTTTAAGGGTACAAGGGGTTTGAGGATATGAATATATATGAATTACAATGTCAATTCATTAAAGTGAATGCTGTGCATAGCGGATTAATGGAGCTTATAATATAAGGCTTACAAAATGAATAACATTCCTATAAATAAATCCTTGCCTCAATGAAACCCCATTAGGTAAGAGACCAGCTTAATCCAGCAATTTTCATTAGTGTGTGGTTTCTCCTACTAGTGAATTGTGAGGTCCCCTGGTTTTGGTGTTGCCATTGTCCTGAACCTAATTCCTGATCCATATGCGACCAGTGCCTGAACCTGATCCCTTGGTCTGTGTGCGGCCAGTGTCTGAACCTGCTCCCTGGTCCGTATGATGCCAGTTCCTGAACCTACTCCTCTGGTCCATGTGGTGCCAGTGCCTGAACCTGCTCCTCCTCCCATGGCCTGTGTCCCTTGGTGCGTGTGTGGTCAGTTTCTGAACTTGCGGCCAGTACCTTCTCCCTTGGTGCATGTGAAGCCAGTTACTGAACTTGCACCCCTGGTACATGTGCGGCCATTGCCTGAAACCTCATCCCTCAGTCTGTTTTCATCCAGTCTGCTAAAACCAGTCCCTTAATAAGTCCAGTCTGAACGTAGCTCGAATTTGTGTCAGTAACAATTCTGTAGCGAAGCCACAACTTATTAGTCTGAACGGAGCCCTAGTCCGTAAACAGTGTCAGCAGCTGCAGTACCGGGTTTTACCTAAGAGTGATACCTGGTGACTACCTGGAGACCAGCCTATCTCCACCTTCAGGAGCTCCAGTGAACATCAGGTAGTCACTTAGCTATGCCCCATCCTAGGCAGGCCTGGACCTGTGGAAAAGAGAGTCAACGAACTACGTGCGTCACCTGCACACTTGACAAATTATATTGTATTGTTTTAAACACTAAGAGGTAATGGGCTCTCAGCTAGAAGTGAAGAAAATTATCCTTTTTTGTTGTCCACAAATCTTAGGCAATTGCAAAGGCTTTTTATCAAGCAGTCCAAATAAAGTGCCTTTTTTTCTGGATACAAAACAGATGCACTGTTTTGAATGTGAAAAATGTAATTGTTATGCTCCCGCCCTGACTAGTGGGTGTGAGCCAGGGGGTTGTGGCCCCTCTGTGCCACAAACCAGACTACCTTGGAAGGGGCATTACTTGAACAGCTGCCTCGGTCTTCACTGGAGCCTCTGATGGTGAGGTCAGGCTTGTGCAGTAGGCAGCTGACAGGTGACACTCCAGGATGGTGTCTGGCTGTGGCTGCTGATCCCACTTAGGGAGATGGGTGGCACGGCTGAGACAAAAGGGCTGTCAGGCACGGCTGAGACACAGGGATGTCAGGCACTGCTGAGACACAGGGCTGGCAGCCACGACTGAAACACACGGCTGACAGCCACGGCTGAAACACAGGGCTGGCAGCCACGGCTGAGATACAGGGTAGGCAGGCACGGCTGAGATACAGGGTAGGCAGGCACAGCTGAGACACAGGGCTGGGAGGCACGGCTGAGACACGGGGATGGCAGGCACGGCTGAGAAACGGGGTTGGCAGGCACGGCTCAGACACGGGGTTGGCAGGCACGGCTGATATACAGGGTAGGATCCTATTCACACAGCAAGTGCAGGTACTGATACTGACTGGATGGAATGGTGTATGGAGAAACAGGTAAAGACCTGTTCACACAGCAAATGCATGTACTGATACTGACTGGATGGAATGGTGTATGGAAAAAAAGGTAGAGACCTGTTCACACAGCAAATGCAGATACTGGAACTGACTGGAAGGAATGGTGTATGGAGGAACATGTAGAGACCTCTTCAAACAGGAGGAGAACCGCAAGGCTGTGGAGAAGGGCTGTAGAGAACCTAGAGGTTCTGCAGCGACAGGAGCAAAGAAAAGCGGAACCGTAAGGTATGCGAAGAGGAGCTGCAGCAAGAGGTTCTGCAGCTGCAGTAGTGAAGCGGAGCAGAACCACAAGGTATGCAGAGAGAAGCTGTAGCAAGAGGTTCTGCAGCTGCAGCAGTGAAGCACAGCGGAACCGCAAGATATGCGGAGAGAAGCTGCAGCAAGAAGTTCTGCAGCTGCAGTAGTGAAGCAGAGCGGAGCCACAAGTTATGTGGAGAGGAGCTGCAGCAAGAGATTACTGCAGCGGCAGGAGCAAAGCAGAGTGGAACGGAGCAGAACCGCAGGAGTGAGAACAAGAAGCAGAAAGAGATTCAGAGAGAACACAAGGCAAGACACAGCAGGGAAGGAAACCACAGAGAAGGAGACTAAGAGACAGAAGTAGGACAGAGTTCAGACAAGGAAATGACACGAGACAAGGTACAGGGACAAAGACACAGGGACCAGGATATTCTGCCTCCTGGAGGACGGCAAGGAAAAGTACAAGACAAGGTCATAAGCAAAAGCACAGAGACCAGGATATTCTGCCTCCTGGAGGGCGGACAAACAGGTACAAGGCAAAGCTAGGAGCGAAGCCTCCAAAGATGGAGGAACACAGAGCAAGACCAGGCAGCTCAATAGCTATACACAGCTATCTTGCACAGGCAAGATCCACAGGGTGGAGCTGTTTTAAATACTAGAGGACTCATGGTAATTGGTCAGGGACAAATTACACATGTGCACCCTGAGTTCATAAGAACCAGAGAGTTCTGGCGCCACCCCCTATACACACAGCCAGGAAACATGCACAGAATAGATAGAAGACAAGAGGCACAAAGCATGGAGCTGGCAGCAGACAAATCACAGCAAGACCTTGAGCAGTGAGTATGTTGGTGTGCGGGAGATGGGAGGCCAAGCAGTGATGCCAGCAGGGTTGTTACAGTAATTTTTATTGTCTTTTAAAAAAGTAGACCAATTTTGAATTTTTTTTCTTGAGGATACAAATGCATGAAAGTACATTTCACAACATCAGTAATATTATCTGTCACTAAAAAAACACAGTGAGCAGCTATGAAGTGTCTGGCTGGTGTGGCTGCATAGTAGCTGTGGCAGGAGCAGCACAATAGTGAGTCAAAGCAGTGCAGGAAAGGAGTAATTTAGCAATTAGGGCCAAAAATGACAGTGCCAACTGCAGAGGTACAGTCTAGCACTATGAAACCCAGTGTGTAGCCAGGAGGTATGTGGCTGGCCTAGCTGTGCAGTGGTCATAGGGAGAAAAGAGAGGACAGGCAAGGAGATGATTGGCAGTTTAGGTCCAGTCAATGACAGCATTGGCAGCAATACTACAGTATAGCAGACATTATTGACAAGGAATTAATAGAATATCTGCAGTGGATGCACCAGAATGGTGTAGACAACAGTCAAAGAACAGTCAATGGACAGGCAGACAGATTGCTGATTGAATCATTTGCATTAGCTGTCGGTGCATGAAAACTGTACTGATAAATTCATTTCGGCCAATGCCTTGTAGCAGATAATCTGGTTCCATGTAGTGTGACAAATATATTGGTCAAACTGAATACCCTCTCTAACATGACACTGGAGGCAGGACAAGACAAGTCTCCTATTGCAGACTGGGACAGAAAATTCTGTTTCATAATGTCTTAATGTTCATACCATTGGTGTTGCTGATATTGTCTTGGCTACTTGCTGTAGCGCTCATGCTGGCAGCAGCAGATGAATGTTGTGTCTGTGTGGCTCACAAAGGGATTTACTGATCAGTCATGTGGACATCTGGCATTTGCTTGGTAAAAGCTACACAGAGCAGGTAACAGAGCTTATCCTGAGAGTAAGACAATTCATACTTCCTTTTGCAAGCTAGAAAAAAAATCCCTCATTTTGATTTTATAGCAAGAGTCTTAAAGTGTGGCTATCAGATTGTGATAACTTTGAATCATTACAGCATGCAACTTGTCATGCCTGCAAGCAAGATCAAAGTTCCTGTTGTTTCATTTTTTTAACCGCACTGTGTGGTGGCTGTCAATGCCATTGTAGTTATCTTCATTTGCACTCTGTCTCCCTAGTCTCCTGCCAGCACTGAGTATAGGTCCTCTTCCACTTCCACCTGCTCATCCTCTTTTTCTTCATCCTGCTCTTTCTCCTCCTATTCTGCCGCATGTAACATGAATCTTGAAGGCCTCTAAAGGACACAGAACAGCACTGAACAGGTTCAAATTAGTGTTCTTCTACGATCCCCACTTGAATACTGGTGTTTTTTCCAGGATAAATATTAGGAGTGTTACATTACTCAGGTTCCACAGGTGTCCCTACTGACAAGATGCTCAAAAAGATGGCCCAATTTACATTTTTGTAATTTTTACTAGTCTTTCCATTGGTGTCTGTTATTAATTATGGCGCATTTTTATAGCACATGTCATAAAAATTTACAGCTCATTTCTTTAAATTGCTTGACAATTTTGAAAACCTGAGGACTAGAGTTGAGCGATACTTTCCGATATCCAAAAGTATCGGAATCGGAATGGTATCGCCGATACCCAAAAAATATCGGCGATACCCGATACCGATACCGGAAATCCAATGTAAGTCTATGGGAACAAAATATCGGAATTAAAAAAAACCATTCTTGCCTTGTTGGTTAATTGTACATGAAGGAAAACAACAAAGAGTAATGTAGAATGTATTGGGGAAGGTTGAGGAGACATTAAATACATATCAAAAAACTGACCGGCACATCCAAACATAGATTCAGTGTGAACAGGTGCTAAACCTAGAGTCACCAACTCATATACATACAAGAGAAAAAGGTAGCACACTGTAGCGCTATAGCTTGCAAACACGAAATATGAAAAATATGAAAAATGAATTGCATCATTACCTTAGAAATATGAAAAATTGAGAAGTCTTAGCGCATAAGATGGCCAAATTATGTGAGCCTGATAGCCACGTCAAGGCTCTTCTCGTATATCAGGTCCTAACTAATGCCTATCCTCGTCTAGAAAAGTCTGTCTGCATGGGAACGTATGAATCCTCTCTTCAGACTAAAATCTACATCTCTGTGGAGGGGTGATGAACCTGTTGTAATTAAAAAGCCTGTGACCACCAGGTGAGTGCTCAGGTAGAAGGTAAATGAATACATATCAAAAAACTGACCGGCACATCCAAACATAGATTCAGTGTGAACAGGTGCTAAACCTAGAGTCATCAACTCATATACATACAAGAGAAAAAGGTAGCACACTGTAGCGCTATAGCTTGCAAACACGAAATATGAAAAATATGAAAAATGAATTGCATCATTACCTTAGAAATATGAAAAATTGAGAAGTCTTAGCGCATAAGATGGCCAAATTATGTGAGCCTGATAGCCACGTCAAGGCTCTTCTCGTATATCAGGTCCTAACTAATGCCTATCCTCGCCTAGAAAAGTCTGTCTGCATGGGAACGTATGAATCCTCTCTTCAGACTAAAATCTACATCTCTGTGGAGGGGTGATGAACCTGTTGTAATTAAAAAGCCTGTGACCACCAGGTGGAGTGCTCAGGTAGAAGGTAAATGAATACATATCAAAAAACTGACCGGCACATCCAAACATAGATTCAGTGTGAACAGGTGCTAAACCTAGAGTCACCAACTCATATACATACAAGAGAAAAAGGTAGCACACTGTAGCGCTATAGCTTGCAAACACGAAATATGAAAAATATGAAAAATGAATTGCATCATTACCTTAGAAATATGAAAAATTGAGAAGTCTTAGCGCATAAGATGGCCAAATTATGTGAGCCTGATAGCCACGTCAAGGCTCTTCTCGTATATCAGGTCCTAACTAATGCCTATCCTCGCCTAGAAAAGTCTGTCTGCATGGGAACGTATGAATCCTCTCTTCAGACTAAAATCTACATCTCTGTGGAGGGGTGATGAACCTGTTGTAATTAAAAAGCCTGTGACCACCAGGTGGAGTGCTCAGGTAGAAGGTAAATGAATACATATCAAAAAACTGACCGGAACATCCAAACATAGATTCAGTGTGAACAGGTGCTAAACCTAGAGTCACCAACTCATATACATACAAGAGAAAAAGGTAGCACACTGTAGCGCTATAGCTTGCAAACACGAAATATGAAAAATATGAAAAATGAATTGCATCATTACCTTAGAAATATGAAAAATTGAGAAGTCTTAGCGCATAAGATGGCCAAATTATGTGAGCCTGATAGCCACGTCAAGGCTCTTCTCGTATATCAGGTCCTAACTAATGCCTATCCTCGTCTAGAAAAGTCTGTCTGCATGGGAACGTATGAATCCTCTCTTCAGACTAAAATCTACATCTCTGTGGAGGGGTGATGAACCTGTTGTAATTAAAAAGCCTGTGACCACCAGGTGGAGTGCTCAGGTAGAAGGTAAATGAATACATATCAAAAAACTGACCGGCACATCCAAACATAGATTCAGTGTGAACAGGTGCTAAACCTAGAGTCACCAACTCATATACATACAAGAGAAAAAGGTAGCACACTGTAGCGCTATAGCTTGCAAACACGAAATATGAAAAATATGAAAAATGAATTGCATAATTACCTTAGAAATATGAAAAATTGAGAAGTCTTAGCGCATAAGATGGCCAAATTATGTGAGCCTGATAGCCACGTCAAGGCTCTTCTCGTATATCAGGTCCTAACTAATGCCTATCCTCGCCTAGAAAAGTCTGTCTGCATGGGAACGTATGAATCCTCTCTTCAGACTAAAATCTACATCTCTGTGGAGGGGTGATGAACCTGTTGTAATTAAAAAGCCTGTGACCACCAGGTGGAGTGCTCAGGTAGAATGTAAATGAATACATATCAAAAAACTGACCGGCACATCCAAACATAGATTCAGTGTGAACAGGTGCTAAACCTAGAGTCACCAACTCATATACATACAAGAGAAAAAGGTAGCACACTGTAGCGCTATAGCTTGCAAACACGAAATATGAAAAATATGAAAAATGAATTGCATCATTACCTTAGAAATATGAAAAATTGAGAAGTCTTAGCGCATAAGATGGCCAAATTATGTGAGCCTGATAGCCACGTCAAGGCTCTTCTCGTATATCAGGTCCTAACTAATGCCTATCCTCGTCTAGAAAAGTCTGTCTGCATGGGAACGTATGAATCCTCTCTTCAGACTAAAATCTACATCTCTGTGGAGGGGTGATGAACCTGTTGTAATTAAAAAGCCTGTGACCACCAGGTGGAGTGCTCAGGTAGAAGGTAAATGAATACATATCAAAAAACTGACCGGCACATCCAAACATAGATTCAGTGTGAACAGGTGCTAAACCTAGAGTCACCAACTCATATACATACAAGAGAAAAAGGTAGCACACTGTAGCGCTATAGCTTGCAAACACGAAATATGAAAAATATGAAAAATGAATTGCATCATTACCTTAGAAATATGAAAAATTGAGAAGTCTTAGCGCATAAGATGGCCAAATTATGTGAGCCTGATAGCCACGTCAAGGCTCTTCTCGTATATCAGGTCCTAACTAATGCCTATCCTCGCCTAGAAAAGTCTGTCTGCATGGGAACGTATGAATCCTCTCTTCAGACTAAAATCTACATCTCTGTGGAGGGGTGATGAACCTGTTGTAATTAAAAAGCCTGTGACCACCAGGTGGAGTGCTCAGGTAGAAGGTAAATGAATACATATCAAAAAACTGACCGGCACATCCAAACATAGATTCAGTGTGAACAGGTGCTAAACCTAGAGTCACCAACTCATATACATACAAGAGAAAAAGGTAGCACACTGTAGCGCTATAGCTTGCAAACACGAAATATGAAAAATATGAAAAATGAATTGCATCATTACCTTAGAAATATGAAAAATTGAGAAGTCTTAGCGCATAAGATGGCCAAATGTTTGGATGTGCCGGTCAGTTTTTTATATGTATTCATTTACCTTCTACCTGAGCACTCCACCTGGTGGTCACAGGCTTTTTAATTACAACAGGTTCATCACCCTCCACAGAGATGTATATTTTAGTCTGAAGAGAGGATTCATACGTTCCCATGCAGACAGACTTTTCTAGGCGAGGATAGGCATTAGTTAGGACCTGATATACGAGAAGAGCCTTGACGTGGCTATCAGGCTCACATAATTTGGCCATCTTATGCGCTAAGACTTCTCAATTTTTCATATTTCTAAGGTAATGATGCAATTCATTTTTCATATTTTTCATATTTCGTGTTTGCAAGCTATAGCGCTACAGTGTGCTACCTTTTTCTCTTGTATGTATATGAGTTGGTGACTCTAGGTTTAGCACCTGTTCACACTGAATCTATGTTTGGATGTGCCGGTCAGTTTTTTGATAAGTATTCATTTACCTTCTACCTGAGCACTCCACCTGATGGTCACATACTTTTTAATTACAACAGGTTCATCACCCCTCCACAGAGATGTAGATTTTAGTCTGAAGAGAGGATTCATACGTTCCCATGCAGACAGACTTTTCTAGGCGAGGATAGGCATTAGTTAGGACCTGATATACGAGAAGAGCCTTGACGTGGCTATCAGGCTCACATAATTTGGCCATCTTATGCGCTAAGACTTCTCAATTTTTCATATTTCTAAGGTAATGATGCAATTCATTTTTCAGATTTTTCATATTTCGTGTTTGCAAGCTATAGCGCTACAGTGTGCTACCTTTTTCTCTTGTATGTTGAGGAGACATTAAAGGCATAGATGTTTAACCCAATCAAATGGAATAGCATAAATATTTTTTTTTTTAAAGATGTTCGGATTGACGAAGAAATTGACAATGTTGTTAACGTTTTTTCTATTTTGGCAAATATGTATATTTCACAACTTCCATGCTCTTCACCTCTTTAACTTTTGACACACTTTCTCCTTCATAATCTTCAGCAGCATCATCTTTTTCATCAAATTATTCTTCATCTTCACCTTCTTTATCTTCTTCTTAAACTTCTTGCTATTCATCTTTTTGTTAACATTACTCATATTCTTCTTATTAAACTATTATTCTTATTCATATTCTACTTCATCTTCTTCATCATATTCTTATTTTGGACAGAGATTCCTGTACTTGTAATCTGTCAAAGTATGAATTTTTCATCCTTCCGTTCTTGCTGTCACAAAAGATTTAAATTACAACAGTATTTGTCCGTGTTCAGTTTAGCCTGCAGCAGCAGGCATTTTCCAGGGGCACCACGAGGAGGAACGGACTCACCCCCATACACTGCTTAGTCTTCTTCTGCTTATAATTTAGAGCATATATTTTGCTCTTCATTTTGGTCTTATACTTCATGTTCTTCTGCTTTTTGATCTTCTGCTTATTGTTCTTAAGTCTCTTGTTCTGTATCTTGTAGTTTGTCTTAACCTTCTTAGTCCTGTTTGGTAATCTTTTATTTCTTCTTTGTGATGGTGTTTAGGATGGTTGGCTTGATGCTCGTCGTCCTTGTGGTGGTCATCTTCTTCGGGGTGGTCATCAGGGTCGTCGTCTTCATTGTTGGAGATCCAGAGTGATTTCCCAAAAAAACATTGAAAAAATCTTCAATTTGTAAATGTAGCACAAGGTACAAGAGCCAATGCAAGTAACGAGGACCAGCTGACTGTGTTGGAACCCGGAGGGGCAGCAGAAGGAAAAGAGCCAATGGCACAACCGAGGACCAGCTGACGTTACTGGGACACGGTTACTAAGCAGGAGGTACCTGTGGTCCAAAGCACTACCAAGGACCAGCAGACGTTGCTGGAACTCGGATACCGAGATGGAGGCACCTAGGCCAAAGGCACTGCGGAGAACCAGCTGACGGTACTGGAACCCGGACGGGTAGCAGAAGGTACCCATGGAAATTTAAGTTGACAGGCCGCGAGCCGGCCGCAGTTACCGAATCCCACAGTACTACAGTGGGTGATTGTCCTATTGTCATAACGGAAACAGCCTTTATTTGCATATCCCGCAGCACACATAGGAAGCACCTAAACTCCAGGCACCATAGAGTCGGCTAACCCGACCGCAACACGACAGGACAACTTATTGGAGGCTAAGTGACGTTTACACTGACAGGAAACAGATGGCGTGCTGTAACCAGTCTGGGCAGGAGTGAGTACCCGTGCCAATTACACTTCCGAGCAACAACTGTCGGTGTTGCAGCCCAGGGATGAGAAGAGAACAGGGTGGAGGCAGCAGGACTTTTTGCCGTTCACACAGCAGGGGAACAGCTGACATTACTGAACCCCAATAACACAGGAGCAAGTGTTCACTGTGCTAACAGCACTTCCGAGCAACAACTGGCGGTGTCGTAGCCCAGGCATGAGAAGACAACAGGGTGGAGGCAGCAGGACTGTTTGCCGTACACACAGCAGGGGAACAGCTGACATTACTGAACCCCAATAACACAGGAGCAAGTGTTCACTGTGCTAACAGCACTTCCGAGCAACAACTGGCGGTGTTGTAGCCCAGGCATGAAAAGACAACAGGGTGGAGGCAGCAGGACTGTTTGCCGTACACACAGCAGGGGAACAGCTGACATTACTGAACCCCAGTAACACAGGAGCAAGTGTTGACTGTGCTAACAGCACTTCCGAGCAACAACTGGCGGTGTTCTAGCCCAGGGATGAGAAGACAACAGGGTGGAGGCAGCAGGACTTTTTGCCGTTCACACAGCAGTGGAACAGCTGACATTACTGAACCCCAATAACACAGGAGCAAGTGTTCACTGTGCTGACAGCACTTCCGAGCAACAACTGGCGGTGTTGTAGCCCAGGCATGAGAAGACAACAGGGTGGAGGCAGCAGGACTGTTTGCCGTACACACAGCAGGGGAACAGCTGACATTACTGAACCCCAATAACACAGGAGCAAGTGTTCACTGTGCTGACAGCACTTCCGAGCAACAACTGGCGGTGTTGTAGCCCAGGCATGAGAAGACAACAGGGTGGAGGCAGCAGGACTGTTTGCAGTACACACAGCAGGGGAACAGCTGACATTACTGAACCCCAGTAACACAGGAGCAAGTGTTGACTGTGCTAACAGCACTTCCGAGCAACAACTGGCGGTGTTGTAGCCCAGGGATGAGAAGACAACAGGGTGGAGGCAGCAGGACTTTTTGCCGTTCACACAGCAGGGAAACAGCTGACATTACTGAACCCCAGTAATACTGGAGCAAGTGTTGACTGTGCTAACAGCACTTCCGAGCAATAACTGGCGGTGTTGTAGCCCAGGGATGAGAAGAGAACAGGGTGGAGGCAGCAGAACTTTTTGCCGTTCACACAGCAGGGGAACAGCTGACATTACTGAACCCCAATAACACAGGAGCAAGTGTTCACTGTGCTAACAGCACTTCCGAGCAACAACTGGCGGTGTTGTAGCCCAGGCATGAGAGACAACAGGGTGGAGGAAGCAGAACTGTTTGCCGTACACACAGCAGGGGAACAGCTGACATTACTGAACCCCATAACACAGGAGCAAGTGTTGACTGTGCTAACAGCACTTCCGAGCAACAACTGGCGGTGTTGTAGCCCAGGGATGAGAAGACAACAGGGTGGAGGCAGCAGGACTTTTGCCGTTCACACAGCAGGGGAACAGCTGACATTACTGAACCCCAATAACACAGGAGCAAGTGTTCACTGTGCTAACAGCACTTCCGAGCAACAACTGGCGGTGTTGTAGCCCAGGCATGAGAAGACATCAGGGTGGAGGCAGCAGGACTGTTTGCCGTACACACAGCAGGGGAACAGCTGACATTACTGAACCCCAATAACACAGGAGCAAGTGTTGACTGTGCTAACAGCACTTCCGAGCAACAACTGGCGGTGTTGTAGCCCAGGGATGAGAAGACAACAGGGTGGAGGCAGCAGGACTTTTTGCCGTTCACACAGCAGGGGAACAGCTGACATTACTGAACCCCAGTAACACAGGAGCAAGTGTTGACTGTGCTAACAGCACTTCCGAGCAACAACTGGCGGTGTTGTAGCCCAGGGATGAGAAGACAACAGGGTGGAGGCAGCAGAACTTTTTGCCGTTCACACAGCAGGGGAACAGCTGACATTACTGAACCCCAATAACACAGGAGCAAGTGTTCACTGTGCTAACAGCACTTCCGAGCAACAACTGGCGGTGTTGTAGCCCAGGCATGAGAAGACAACAGGGTGGAGGCAGCAGGACTGTTTGCCATACACACAGCAGGGGAACAGCTGACATTACTGAACCCCAGTAACACAGGAGCAAGTGTTGACTGTGCTAACAGCACTTCCGAGCAACAACTGGCGGTGTTGTAGCCCAGGGATGAGAAGACAACAGGGTGGAGGCAGCAGGACTTTTGCCGTTCACACAGCAGGGGAACAGCTGACATTACTGAACCCCAATAACACAGGAGCAAGTGTTCACTGTGCTAACAGCACTTCCGAGCAACAACTGGCGGTGTTGTAGCCCAGGCATGAGAGACAACAGGGTGGAGGCAGCAGGACTGTTTGCCGTCACACAGCAGGGGAACAGCTGACATTACTGAACCCCAGTAACACAGGAGCAAGTGTTGACTGTGCTAACAGCACTTCCGAGCAACAACTGGCGGTGTTGTAGCCCAGCGATGAGAAGACAACAGGGTGGAGGCAGCAGGACTTTTTGCCGTTCACACAGCAGGGGAACAGCTGACATTACTGAACCCCAATAACACAGGAGCAAGTGTTCACTGTGCTAACAGCACTTCCGAGCAACAACTGGCGGTGTTGTAGCCCAGGCATGAGAGGACAACAGGGTGGAGGCAGCAGGACTGTTTGCCGTACACACAGCAGGGGAACAGCTGACATTACTGAACCCCAGTAACACAGGAGCAAGTGTTGACTGTGCTAACAGCACTTCCGAGCAACAACTGGCGGTGTTGTAGCCCAGGGATGAGAAGACAACAGGGTGGAGGCAGCAGGACTTTTTGCCGTTCACACAGCAGGGGAACAGCTGACATTACTGAACCCCAATAACACAGGAGCAAGTGTTCATTGTGCTAACAGCACTTCCGAGCAACAACTGGCGGTGTTGTAGCCCAGGCATGAGAAGACAACAGGGTGGAGGCAGCAGGACTGTTTGCCGTACACACAGCAGGGGAACAGCTGACATTACTGAACCCCAGTAACACAGGAGCAAGTGTTGACTGTGCTAACAGCACTTCTGAGCAACAACTGGCGGTGTTATAGCCCAGGGATGAGAAGACAACAGGGTGGAGGCAGCAGGACTTTTTGCCGTTCACACAGCAGGGGAACAGCTGACATTACTGAACCCCAATAACACAGGAGCAAGTGTTCACTGTGCTAACAGCACTTCCGAGCATCAACTGGCGGTGTTGTAGCCCAGGCATGAGAAGACAACAGGGTGGAGCAGCAGGACTGTTTGCCGTACACACAGCAGGGGAACAGCTGACATTACTGAACCCCAATAACACAGGAGCAAGTGTTCACTGTGCTAACAGCACTTCCGAGCAACAACTGGCGGTGTTGTAGCCCAGGGTCAAGGAGGATGTTTAAATACTATATCAAGTATTTTCCTTGTTACGTGTCAATTAAAAATGTCTATACTCCAAACAAGAGAAATATAACCTTTAGTACCATGAGATGAAGATTTTACTTAAAAAAATATATGTAAATTAATAATTTACAAACATAAACGCATACATTAACATGTTGAAAAGCAATGCAAACCACAATTAAAATAGGTTAAATAATCTGCTATACGGTTTAAAATAAAAGCATACAAGTACATATCAGAATCCATTAATGATGGCTAAGTAACAGTATGTACACCATTTTTATTGTGTAGACAATGAATGGCTGACTTAGAAACATAATCAGCATTACAAGTTATCTTTGACATTCATAAAACTTTACATTTGGTGAATAATATCACTAAAAATTTTTAAAAATATCTAAAATTTCCATCATGTAATACTGATAATATGTGCCAATCATTTATATTAACAAACAAAAAATTTAAAAAGTGCATAGTGCAGAGTGAAAACAGATATTTATGCCTGACTGTGGACTTGCAAGCATGACAACGGATAGATAAGGTATATATAGATGAGACTGCATAGCCACAGATGGTGAATGGCGATGTAATACTGTACCTCAATAAAGTGTGCGTTACTACTACATCCTTTCTTTTATATAGCTTTATAAAAGGTTACGTGCATGTATGGTTGCGCCTTTGTTTGGACGCACAGACTGGCTTCCTGCTGTGACGCGTTGGGTATTGGAGCATCTGTGCGTCTTATGACGCAGACTAACATTCACGGTGCGCATCGTTCATCATCGCAAGCGTACCGACAACACAAAGGCGTTGTCATGACTGCTTTACTCAGTAAACATGCACCTATGATGAAACATACACGCATGTGCCCTATTACATAACAAGCTACAAGAAAAACGAGTGTGAGGTGTGACACAGCTGTTTTGTTAAGGTACAGTATTATATCGACATTGTACAGGTGTCGCTATTCAGTCTGATAAATAGATATCATTCACCTATTCTATCAGTTGTCGTTCTTTCAGCACCACTTAAAGGTATATATTTTGCTATTGTGACTATGCACTATTGACTTTACCAAGGTAATGCATGATTTTTGTTAGCGATTATCATGTTTACATGAAGGACCTTTATGATATGGGCTGTTAACTTTCTAATTAAATATGTATTTTTTAAAATGACACAAATATAAGTAATGTTGAAGAGGACTATTCCTACATGCATTGTTTGCACAATATTACAGGTGTACATCACGTCCCTTAATCAACATTGGATTATTATATTTACTTGTATGCTTTTATTTAAAAGCCAAGAACACTGAAGTATAACCTTCGCACTGCAGCAGTTGTCAAAGTTCAACCCACATTATGCACTTCCAACATTGCAGCATTTGAGTCATGATGTGAGTTGGATTTGTCTAAGCTATGGAGTGACAAGGTTGACCATCAGTATCCTATAGCATAAGTAGACTTTTGTGTTTGCATTTGTTTTCGACATGTGCATATCTGTAATAATATGTCACAATTATTTTGTTACAGATTTGTGACAAAGACTAATCATTTTATGGTTTTAAAGTTGACGTTTCAAATGTTTACAGCTTAGAAATCAGGTTGTAGCCTCATATCTATGTGTAGCATTAGACACTTTGACATGTCATGTTTTTTTCACCATGATTAGGTAGCTAGCAGTAATTTTTGCCGGACACACAGCAGGGGAACAGCAGGCGTTACTGAACCCCACAAACACATCAGCGATTGTTTTCATCTGTGCATCTAACACTTCTGAGCAGCAACTGGCGGTGTTGAAGCCCAGGGTCAAGGAGGGTGTAGGCAGAGGCTAGTATGAGATGTTTGAAGTTGAAGTTGTAGTTAGCAGCAGTAATTTTTGCCAGACACACAGCAGGGGAACAGCAGGCGTTACTGAACCCCACAAACACATCAGCGATTGTTTTCATCTGTGCATCTAACACTTCTGAGCAGCAACTGGCGGTGTTGAAGCCCAGGGTCAAGGAGGGTGTAGGCATAAAATATTGAGTTATTGCCTTGTTACGTGGCCATTGCAAATGTATGTACTTCAAACAAGAATAAATGAAGTTTTACTAGGACAATAAAATGATGAATTTCAATTCCAAGAATAGAAAAATATTTATACTTGAGAGTCCTCTGTGGTTGATACCGTTTAATGGCTAACTGAAAATTTGTTAACAAATTCCAAGCTTTAGAGACTACTCAGGTCTCTTCATCAGGCTAAGACTAAAACAAAAAATGAAGAATCACATATTTCTACATACAACAGGACACAGGAATAGGTAAGACAAGTGAGGGAGGGACAAGTGAGGGGAGACCGGCCAAAAAATGAGAACAAGGATGAATTATCAGCGCCACACAATAAGAGAAAAAATAATGGATTTACCTGTGGCAAAACACTTTTGTATGCCCGGTCATAGCATGATGGATATGGAATTACTGGTATTAAAATATAACTTCAAATATGAGAAAGATACAAAGGTTTCAGAATATAAGCTCATCATGACCTTTGATACTGTTAGTGATGGAATGAATAGATCACACGGATTTATGTCATTCTATATCAATTAAGGAATCTGCGTCTCTGCCCTTCCAGGGGCATGAAAACACAAAACCAGACCCCAATCAGAGGGCAATAAAACTTTCTATCCTTATCTAGGAACTGTTCCAATATTTATGTTCATCCCTCTGTCATAATGACAGTTCTGCTACACGTCACTTACTTGTCTTACCTATTGCACTATTCCTGTGTCCTGTTGTGTATAGAAATATGTGATGCTTCATTTTTTTTTTTAGTCTTTGCCTGTTGAAGAGACGTGAGTAGCCTCGAAAGCTTGCAATTTGTTACCATCTTTTCAGTTATCCATTAAAAGGTATCAACCACTGCGGACTCTCAAGTCTAAATATTTTTCTATCTACTGGCTAACACGGTACGAAGATACACATGTTTCCTAACTTCAAGAATAAAAATAAAGACACTGCAAATATAAACGCATATATGCACATGCCAACAAGAAATGGAACAACACACCACCCAAAAAATTGGTTACAAAATATAGTGTTGTAAATTTAAGAATAAAAGTCCATTTTTGTATTTATGAATAATGCTTAAGGAACACTATGTTAAACCATAACATAGTGAAGACAATGGATTTTGTAATAGTCACTCATCATCATCATTGCAATTTAGATGTGACAGTCACAGACATTTCAATTATTTAAGTTAATAAAATCGTTACTTTGTACAGCATGTATGACATGTCCAGCATGGACTCATCAATGTGATGACACAATAATGTACGATAAAAAATAACCATTTAAAAAAACAAAATGCATTGTCACAATTTAAGTGTGTGCCTGCAAGTGTAGGTGAAACAAAGGCTACGGATAGCAAAGGTATATTCTATGTCTGTATCAGACAGTGGACAGCCTCTGATGGGTAATGGCGATGTTATACTGTACGTCAATAAAGTCTGCGGCTGCAATCATGCATTTTTTGCTTGTACAGTGTTGAAGAGGGTAAAAGCATGTCTGGTTGCGCAAGGCTTTATCCGTCAACACTACCTTCCTACTGTCACGCGTAGGGTAGGGTAGCGTGTGTCAATTAGATGACTCTATAAAATGTGACGTTACGCAGAGTTATTGCGCCCTAGGTACGCCAAAAATACGACAGCAGTAATCATTTACTGTCTAATACTCCACCTATGACCAACAAAAAAAGACCGTTCCCTCTTTAACAATCTACAAGACTAACAAGCATAATGGTTGACGCTGACTTTATAGAGGTACAGTATTACATCGACATTGTCCATGAGTAACTATGCACTGTGATACCTATATACCATTATTAATTTATATCTGTTGTGGTTGTTTCAACAGCACTTGCAGGTATAACTACCTATTGTCAGTATGCATGATGCACTTTCTAGATGTAATAATTTATTATTGCACATTATTACCAGGTTTAGATGCTGGCCATTTCATATATGGTGTGTGAAGTTACAGTTGGCATCAGTATGTGTATTTTATAATGTCTGTCATAAATAAAACTCGTGATGATGATGATGAGGATTTTATGATTCGTACATCCATTGACTGCATTATCTTACAGGTACAGATAAAGTTACTTAAAAAGCATTAATTGATAAGTATGAAATGTACTTTTATGCATTAATTTCAAAAAGTGAACACTACGTTTTAGTTTTTGTTACCATTTCTAATAGACATGTGCAGATATACGCTGTGATGACAAATTATTATTTGTCCATATTTGTCATAAAAATTTATCATTCTAGGCCTGGAAAATTTCACAATTTCCTGTTTTAATCATAACAATCAGGGTGACGGCTCTTCCCTATTTGGAGCATGTTCGACATGGGTTTTTCTGTGCATGTGTAGGGAACAGGAGACTTCTTGCCGGACACACAGCAGGGGAACAGCTGGCGTTACTGAACCCCACTAACACTATAGCTGGTGTATTGGTCTGTGGACAATACACTTCTGAGCAGCAACTGGCAGTGTTGTAGCCCAGGGAGTAGAGTTCAGGTGGTAGAAAGATGAACATAACAGGAGACATGGATAACGTTGCGAACCAGTTATTTAATCTGAAAACGGACAGACAAATTCTGGCGAGATCCATGCCTTGTACATTTTCAGAAAAGTAAGCCGGTCTACATTATCGGAGGATAGTCGCATGCGACGGTCTGTTAGTACACCACCTGCAGCACTAAAGACGCGCTCCGATAATACACTGGCAGCAGGGCAAGCCAGCACCTCCAATGCATACTGGCTAAGCTCTGGCCATGTATCCAGCTTAGAGACCCAAAACTTGAATGGGGAAGAGCCATCTGGGAGTACACTGAGAGGGAAAGACATGTAGTCTGTCACCATCTTACGGAAACGTTGCCTCCTGCTGACTGGAGCCGTCTCGGATGGTGTAGACATTTGTGGCGCTGCCACAAAACTTCGCCACATTTGGAACATACTGGTCTTGCCCTTTGCAGAGGCGCTGCTTGTGCTCCCTCTTGTTGCAGAGCTGTCTCCACTGCCTCGACGCACAGAGCTGCTTTGTAAAGCAGTAGCAGCAGCAGTGCTCTCGGCTGGAATGGAGAACATTATGGATTGCACCAGTGTGTCTTGGTACTCCCGCATTTTACGCTCCCGTTTCAACGGTGTGATGAGGCTTTGTAAGTTGTCCAGGTAGCGAGGGTCTAGGAGGGTGTAAACCCAATAATCAGACGTGGTGAGAATGTGGGCGATGCGGCGGTCGTTTCTCAGGCACTGCAGCATGAAATCAACCATGTGCTGCAGACTCCCAACTGGCCAAGAAACGCTGTCCCCTGCAAGAGGCGTCATCTCTGCCTGCTCTGCATCACCCCACCCTCGCTCTACATACTGACTAGAACGTTGTGTACCTCCCTCTGGAGCGATGTCTTCCTCCTCCATTGACTCCTCCTCATCCTCCTCACAAAGTGAGCCCTGCCCAGCCCTTTGTGAGGAACCACGTTGCGCTGACTGTCCAGAAGGTGATGGAATTTGTGACTCCTCATCCTCCACCTCTTCCAAAACCTCATCCCTTAGTGCTTGCAGTGTTTTTTGAAGCAGGCAGATAAGGGGGACAGTCAGGCTGACTAGTGCATCATCTGCACTCGCCATCGCGTTGACTCATCAAACGCATGCAAAAACGTGGCAGATGTCCTTCATAGAGGCCCACTCAGTAGTGGTGAAGTGTGAACGGCGCAAATTGCGAGTTGATTGCGCCTGATGCAGCTGATACTCCATTACTGCTGGCTGCTGCTCACACAACCGCTCCAACATATGTAACGTGGAATTCCACCTGGTGGGTACGTCACATATGATGCGATGTTCAGGAAGGTGAAATCTGCGTTGCAGAGCTGCAATGCGCGATCTGGCCATGCTGGAACGTCGCAAGTGAGCGCACTCTAGGCGGACCTTGTGCAGCAGTGCATCAAGATCCGGATAGTCCCTCAAAAAACTCTGCACGACCAAGTTGAGCACATATGCCAGACATGGTATGTGAGTGAGGTTGCCAATGCCCAGAGCTGCCACCAGATTTCGGCCATTGTCACACACTACCAAGCCTGGCTGGAGATTCGCTGGCAAAAACCACACGTCGCTCTCCTGCTTGATGGCATTCCAGACCTCCTGCGCTGTGTGGCTTCGATTCCCCATGGAAATTAATTTCAGGACGGCCTGTTGACGTTTGGCCACGGCTGTGCTCATATCGGTCGCAACAGGTAAGCGTTCACGGGTCCATGTGGAGGTAGACCATGACGGCTCCTGCAGCGATGATTCTGAGGAACTGGAGTAGGAGGAGGAGTCAATGTGGACAGACTGGATTCCTGCAATCCTTGGAGTTGGCAGAACACGTACAGCGTCACTCGCAAGATCTGTACCCGGCTCCATAACATTGACCCAATGGGCAGTGAGGGAAAGGTATCGTCCCTGACCATGGGTACTGGTCCACGCATCGGTGGTCAGGTGGACCTTGCTACTGACGGCATTTAGTAGCGCATGTTTAATTTTTCCCTCAACATGCTTTTGCAGACCAGGGACGGCTTGCCTGCTGAAATAAAATAGGCTGGGCACATTGTATTGTGGGACTGCCAATGCCATTAAGTTACGGAAACTGTCAGTCTCCACCAGCCTGAATGACAGCATTTCAAGGGACAGGAGTTTTGCAATGCCAGCATTCAGAGCCTGTGCTCGTGGATGGTTTGCCGAGTATGGCCGTCTTTTATCCCATGCCTGTGCTACCGATGGCTGTTTTGTGGCCTGGGAGTGTGAGGATGACAGGGAACTTGCAGCTGTGGGTGGAATAACACTGGGTCTCTGGACAACAGTGACAGAGGTTCTTCCATGGCGATCCTGTGAGGAAGCCGAACCAGCTGTGTGTGAGCTGGAGGAAGAGGCTCCAACACGAGCTGAAGATGTAGGTGCTGCTGTAGGTTGGCCTACATCTCCAGTGTGTCTTTGTAACTCAACCACGTGCTTTGTCCGCACATGTTTCCACATATTTGTGGTATTAAGGTTACTGACAATTTTACCTCTTTTTACTTTTTGATTACACAGCTTGCATTTGACATAGCAAATATCATCTGCAAGTGTGTCAAAAAAGGACCACGCAGTGCAAGTCCTGGGAGCGCCTGTTTTGGCTGTTGTAAGAGAACTGCTACGAACAGGTGCCAAACTGGAGGCTACAGGCAACCGAGTCTGCAGCCTACCTCTCCCTACTGTTTGGACCGTTGGGGCAATCTCTTCCTCAGAGCTGCTCCCACCACCTTCCTGTTCCTCACGCCATGTTGGGTCTTGGACCTCATCATCTCCACTACCCTCTTCCAACACCTGCTGCTGTTGGGTGGTCTGGCCAGCACCATGCTCAACAGAAACTGGCACCTGAGTCTCATCATCATCAGATGCGTTCTGCGGTGTGCTGACCATCGGCACTGTCTCATCCGCCTCTTCAGATTCAGAGAGACACAGCTGTTGCGCATCACTGCATACTCCCTCTTCTTCACATTCCAGAATGCTGCTTGGCTGGGCCCCTGTTTGCAAGCCAACAGATTCTGAGAACAGAAGCAGAGACTCAGCTGGCTCCTTTACAGAGCTCTCTGACTGCCTGGGCAATTTGGCAGGCGGTGAAGAGACAGATGGTTGTTCAACAGTGCTGTGGTCCTGAGATGAGGTGGAAGCAATTGAAGTCGATGCATTGGCTGCCATCCAACCAACAACGGCTTCAATTTGTTCTTCCCGCAGCAGGGGGTACGCCGACCTCCTACAAAAGTGCGCATAAAGGAACGCTCACGGGGAAAACTGGTGGATGCTGTGTCACTGGGTGCGGCAGCAGCCACAGAATCCCCACGTCCTCTCCCTGCTGAAACTCCACGGCCACGTGCCTTACTCCCTGCCTTCTTCATCTTGGTAGATTGATAAAGAAAGTCAGAAAAGTTATAAGGCCTAAGTGTGGTTATTCCTCAGAGACTGCAGTGAACACTGCAGACAACTGTTCAGTAGCTGTGAAAGGCCCCTTTGTGTGCTTCTATAGTGTTTGCAACCAATGTATTGTATACGGATGGAAGCGCGTCACACTAATAGATTAGATTTTTTTCAAATATAATGGAGCAGCACCAATTAGAGAAAAATGTGAAGGATGAGGCAGTGACACACGCTCAGCAGACTACAACCAGCAGTGGTTGAAGAACTAACTGGAGCGTAATCTGCACTCAAAAAATGAAAAGCTCACAGACTACAGTGAACACTGCAGACAACTGTTCAGTAGCTGTGAAAGGCCCCTTTGTGTACTTCTATAGTGTTTGCAACCAATGTATTGTATACGGATGGAAGCGCGTCACACTAATAGATTAGATTTTTTTCAAATATAATGGAGCAGCACCAATTAGAGAAAAATGTGAAGGATGAGGCAGTGACACACGCTCAGCAGACTACAACCAGCAGTGGTTGAAGAACTAACTGGAGCGTAATCTGCACTCAAAAAATGAAAAGCTCACAGACTACAGTGAACACTGCAGACAATGTATTGTATACGGATGGAAGCGCGTCACACTAATAGATTAGATTTTTTTCAAATATAATGGAGCTGCACCAATTCCACAAAATTCCACAAAATAAAATAAAAAAAAGAGTCAGTGAGTGACACGTGCAGATGCCTGCAAACAGCGGTGGATGCAGAGCAAACTGCAGCGTCACCTGCACTCTCACACACACCTTGCAGAGAGCTGTTAAAACAACACTGGCAAAAGGAAGCTTTACACAGCGGTTGGTAAACTAGCCTGCCTAAAGCACAGTACACAAAATCGCAATGTCTAACTGTCCCTCAAAGTCAGCAGAACAGCGTTCTGTCCCTAACTGAGTTCGCAGCACAGTGACGCTAAAATGGCGGCGGCGCCTTTTATAGTGCATTCTGACATCATTTCAGCAGCCAATCACAGCCATGCCATTAGTTAAGATGACCGCAGCATTACAGGATGTGCCCACACTTCATAAGATTCCTCATTGGCTGACTAAAATCACATTGCCTCTCAAAGAATTATGGGAACTTCCGATTCCGGTATACGATATTGGAAAAATATCGGAACTAAGTATCGGAATTCCGATACAGCGAATATCGGCCGATACCCGATACTTGCGGTATCGGAATGCTCAACACTACTGAGGACTAGTAGGCACCAAAGGTGCAAAGACCCAGTGAGGCCCGTGGTGTTAATAATAACAGCAGTTTTTGAATGAAATTGACCAGAATGAGCAAATGTGGAGCCCATTGGCCAAAGTAATGGTAAGAAAAAAAACAGGAGTATTTTTTTTTATGTTATCATCACCCTACAATTATTATGATCAAAATTGGGGATAGACCCCAAATTGTAAGGAAACACCTTTGATTGTCAATGAATAAATTCAATGCAAAATAAATTTTATTGCTAAATTAAAAAAAATGCCACATTTGGATTTACTCGTCAATGTAAATCATACAAGCACTCTAGCTATAGTTAGAAAAGGGAAAACAAATCCTCAGTGCGGTACTTAAAATTATGTTTTTACGGCAATGTTTTTTTTCCAGCTTTTGTGCAGTATTTTTTCAGAAATGACAGAAAAATATTTGACTCCCTTCTTGCAAAAACCGTAGCCAGAAAAGAGCAATTTCCAAAATGCCACAAAAAACTGTCAAGTTGATGCTGAGAGTATAATTATCAATAACTAAAACTGTAGCTGATAATCTATGCTAATAGCACATGAAAAATATACAGTGTTGCACATGTGTTATACTATAGCTGCATTTATGCTGATATTATAACACAGAAATTTCTGCCTTAATCTGATTCTACAGAGGTGATATTTACCTTGTCACAGAGATAGGCTTATGATGATGTCAAATTGCTTAACTTAATATACAAAATGCATAAATTCCTCTTAGAGGGACAAAGAAGACATGATTAAAATGACTGGATTAATATAATAAATTATGTAGTTTTGTCAGATCAAATTGGAACCTAATTCTTGTTGCACGTATAATGAATATTTGTCATGAAATTATAAAACCTTGAAGAAACATGGATAAATTTAATGCCCGACAATCACAATTTATAATTACTAAGTTGTCTTGATAACGCAGACAAATTAAGTTAAATATGAAACCAGGACAATTTGGCAGGCTTCGCTGGTCATACTAAAAATACAATTCATTTTCAATGACTTATCTTATCTTAAAAAATTACTTTTCAAAAAGGTGAATGTTGTAATTAAACTTCACATTGCCCTTGACATGTTATGCTATGTAATATACAACCTATACTTTGATTGTTATACAACTGCAATTCCAAAAAAAGTTGTAAAAAATGTAAAAAAAAATTGTAATGAGTTGACTTCTTATATAGTAATATTTTTTTCAAATCAGAACATAAACATAAATCAGAAGGTGAAAGTAGGGCATGCTGGTGTGATGGATGCAGTATGAAGCTTAGCATTGTGTTGCTGAAATATGTAAAATATGTAAATTATGTACCATAACTCAATAATTATTATGTTACGTTAACATGTACAGAGGCATGTAAAAGATTTGGCACCGCTGGTCAAATTATTTTGATTTTTTGATTGTGAAAAGTTAAGCAGGCTGAAGGTGAAATAATCTCTAAAAGGTTAAAGTTAAAGATGACACTTTTCTTTGTATTTCAGGCAAAAGAAAAAAAATTCTCATTTTTTTTCCTTTTAAAAATTGCAAAAAAAAAATGGGTATATGCAGCAGTTTGGGTACCTTTGGAGATTTGTGTGCTCAGATTATTTTTATCAAGTTTTTAGAACTTAATTTGCCTTAATATGCCTGTTTTGGTTATGGTTTGCTCACGATCATTATGAGGATAGGCCAGGTGATGCAAATTTCCCAGCTTTATAAAAACTCAGCCTCCTCTAACCGAGTTCCAAAAAAAGCAGGCAAGGGTTCTTCTAAGCAGCTGCCTAGCACTCTGAAAATGAAAATAGCGGAGGCCACAAAGCAGGAGAAAGCTATAAGAAGATAGCAAAGCGTTTTCAAGTTGACCTTTCCTCGGTTCAAAATGTAAATAAGAAATGGCAGTTAGCAGGAGCTATAGATGTCAAGTTAAGGTCTGGAAGACCAAGCAAAATTTTAGTAGAGCTGCTTGAAGGATTGCAACAGAAGCAAATCAGATCCCATGATGACTGCAAAAGACCTTCAGAAAAATTTAGCAGACTCTGGAGTTGTGGTACATTGTTCTAGTGTTCAGAGATACCTGCACAAATATGGCCTTCATGGAAAGAATCATCAGAGACAAGCCTGATGCATTTTGAAAAGAAGTCCTGTGAACTGATGAGGTTAAAATAAAAAACTCTTCAGCCACAATGATCAATAATATGTGTGGAGAAAAAAGGGCATAGAATTTCAGTAAAAGAAAAACTCACCAATAATGATGGTCGAACACAAAAATGCTCGGGTGCTCATTGCTCAAGCATCAGAGCTTTCCAACTTATTCGACCCGAGCAACAAGCCCAATGTAAGTCTATGGGAAACCCAAGCTGTTTTGCCGCGACACCCCTGGAAGTCTTTTTAGTGTCTAAAAACTATGGAAATCTATGGGAAAAGTACTCAAATGACATGGGAACAGCATGGCAAAGACCCCTGGAAGCATTTCTGACTCTCAGATCACTGCTGTGAACAATTTTGCATTTTGAAATTTAGCGGAGAATATGTGTGTCTGTCTGTGGGTGTGTGAGAGTGTCTGTGTGGAAACTTTACCGCCAGTACTGTCGGTCACAGTGCTGTGGGATCATGCTGGCAGATGTCAGCGTTTTTATGAAGCTGACTGTGACCCGCAGTGGTGAAGCAGTCTTGTCCTGATGAAACTACTGCTCCCATCTGGCTATGTCTGGTATCACTGATAACAGTAACAGCAGGTGCAGCTGATGGGAGAGTAGTATCTAGTGATGAGTGAGTATACTCGTTGCATGGTTTTCCAGAGCATGCTCGTGTGATCTCCCAGTATTTTGGCGTGCTCAGAGACTTTGTGCTTATCGATGCAGCTGCATAATTTGCAGCTGTTAGACAGTCTGAATACATGCGTGGAATTCCTAACAAACAGGCAATCCTCGCATGTATTCAGACTGTCTAGCAACCGCAAATCATGCAGCTGCGTCGACAAACACTAAATCTCTGAGCACGCCAAAATACTCGGAGATCAGTCGAACATGCTCGGGAAAACCCGAGCAATGAGTATACTCACTGATGACTACTAGTATCATCTGCCGGAGCCTGAGCTGATGAGACTACTGCTCCCCTCGGCTTTGTCTGATGTCACTGATAACAGTGACAACAGGTGCCGCTGATGGGAGAGTAGTATCATCTGCCGGCCCCTGTGCTCACTGTTAAAAAAAAAAGTAAAATTACATACATATTCATTATTCACCTAATACATGCATATTGATACATAATATATACCTATTCACATAGAAATAAAAACACATTATACTCACCGCACACCAAATCCTTGATGCCCTCGTCTCCTAGAAATAACATAAAATAATAAATCAACATATACTCCCTGTCCAACGTAGTCCAAGGTAATCCAGATTGCACCACGACGATCTCACGTGTAGAACAGTCACATTGGGCCGGCAATACACTGACAGGAGATAATCGCCCCCGCAGTTTATCAGCTGATCAGCTCCGTGCTGTCATTTACGGCACCGCTGCATGGGAAAGTTCTCACACAGCAGTACTGCAATAAAGTGAGAGCACCGGAGTGATGAACTCTGGTAAACTATCATGGCGGCTCAGTGATAAACTGCGGGATATATTGCCTCCTGTCAGTGTATCACCAGAGGCCGGGTAGAGCAGTCATATCTCCCGATGTGACTGTTCTACAAGTGAGATCGTCGTGGGACACTTGTTAAATGGAATACAGCATACAGGAAGTATTATATGTTGGTTTATTATTTTATTTTTGTTGCAGGAGAATGAGGGAGTCAAGGATTAGGCGATGCAGTAAGTATGGTTAATTAAGATTTTTAAAGTACTTTATTCTGACCATATAGCGATTAGATTAGAAATGCATAGGTGTCTTATAGAGGCTTCTCTGTTACTAAGCTGTGGGCTTGATGTCACCGGACAATACAAAGGTGACATGAACCCCAGAAATATTACCCCAATTGCCACCTCTACCAGGCAAGTGGAAATAGCAAGGTTAAGTGCTAGAATTGGCAACTGATAACTAATTCAAGGAGGTGCCATTACTACAGGTAATGAGTGGAGGACAGATGAGCCTCTTAAAGAAGAAGTTACAGGTCTGTGAGCAGCGTCAGACTGGAGTACCTTGGGCCCACCAGAGAAAAATCATTCTTGGGCCCACCATCATACCTCCCAACTTTTCAAGAAGTGAAAGAGGGACACAGATTGTGGCGCACTGGGGCAAATTTTAGGCCACGCCCTCCCGAACACACCCATTTCAAAACTAGTCCACGCCCCAACCGCACCCATCTAGCATTGCTGATCACACTGATTGGTACTGAGGGCACAGTGGCTGGTGCTGTGGGCACAGTGGCTGGTACTGAGGAAAAGAAAGAAACAGAGAAAGAAAAAAGAAAACAGAAAGAGAAAGAAAGGAGAGAGAAAGAAAAGAGCGAAGGAAAGAACAGAGAGAGAAAGGAAGAAAAAAGAAAGATTAGAGAGAGAAAGAAAGAACAGAGAGAGAAAGAAGCAGATATTAAGAAAAACAGAAAGAGAGGGAAAGACCAGAGAGAGAGAAATATTAGAGAGGGAAAAAAGAACAGAAGAGGAAGAAAGAAAGAACAAGAGAGAAGAAAGACAGAGAGAGTGAAAGAAAGAGGGAAAGAAAGAACAGAGAAAGAATGAACAAGAGGTAGAGAGAAAGAAATAGCAGAGAGAGAGAAAGAAAGAACAGAGAAAAAGGGGAAAGAAAGAACAGAGAGAAAGAAACAGATATTAAGAAAGAAAGAACATAGAAAGAAACAGAGAGAAAAAGATTAGAGAGGAAAGAAAGAACAGAGAGAAGAAAGAAAGAGGGGAAAGAAAGAAATAACAGAGAGGGAAAGGAAGAACAGAGAGAGAGAGAAACAGATATTAAGAAAGAAAGAAACAGAGAAAGAAAGAAAGATTAGAGAGGGAAAGAAAGAACAGAGAAAGATAGAAATATTAGAGAGGGAAAGAAAGAACAGAGAGGAAGAAAGAAAGGGGAAAGAAAGAAATAGCAGAGAAAGAAAGAGAAAAAGAACAGAGGCAGAGAGAACGAAAGAACAGAGAGAGAAAGAAAACAGAGAGAGAACGAGGGGAAAGAAAGAAAATAGAGAGAAAGAAAGAACAGAGAGAGAAAGATTAGAGAGAAAGAACAGAGAGAAAAAGAAAGGAAGAACAGAGAGAGAAAGAAAGGGGAAAGAAAGAACAGAGAGAGAGAAAGAAAGAAAGGAAGAACAGAGAGAATGAAAGAGGAGACAGAAAGAACAGAGAGAGGGAAAGAAAGAACTGAGAGAGAAACAAAGAAAGAAAAAGAAAGGAAGAACAGAGAGAATGAAAGAGGGGAAAGAAAGAGCAGAGAGAGAGGGTAAGAAAGAACAGAGCAAGAAAGAAGGAAAGAACAGAGAGAGAAAGAAACAGAAAGCAAGAAACGGAAAGAGAAAGAAAGAACAGAAAAAAAAGAAGAGAAAGAAAGAACAGAGAGAGAGAAAGAAACAGAGAGAGAAAGAAATAGATTCTATAAAGCCAGGCTCCCATTGTAGTGCCTACATGAGCCTCCCAATGCAGGACATATTATGATCCACTCACATGGCCGACATCCCCGATTCCAAGGCGGTACCTCTCTCTGCGCTGTAGGAGGAGGATCTGAAGCATTCCCTGAAGTGTCTCCATGGCTCCGTCACAATCTCCTCCCGAAATTACCTCATTTCCGGTCAGCTTCCAGCACATCACTTCTGGGGGAACATCACGTGCGAATTTTAAAGTGCTCCTCGGGGCTCCGCCGTGTACTCCTGTGTCCGCGGGACAAGTAAGCTCCCGGCAGGGACAGTGGGGCAGAATCTCAAAATCGGGCCAATCCCGCTGGATATGGGACGGTTGGGAGGTGTAAATGCTCCCCACCATACACCTTGTACTCGCACGGCTCCGCACACCTCATACACACACGTTTCCGCTTTGTATGCCTCGTTCACACACTGCTCCGCTCTGTACACCCTTCACAAACATAGCTCCACTCAGTACACACATGGCTCTGCTCTGTACACACCGCTCAACCCTGTACACTTTGTACACACAGGCTGTTTTGTACACCCCGTACACACGTTGCTTCGCTCCGTATACCCCGTACACACACATGGTTCCGTACACTACATACAAACAGGGCTCCATTCCGTACACCTCGTACATACAAGGCTCCGCTCCATACACCTAGTACACACACGGCTCAGCTCCATACACCAAGAACACATGCAGCTCTGCTCCGTACATCTTGTACACACGCGGCTCAGCTCCGCACACCCCACACACAGGTGGCTCTGCTTCGTACACCGCATACACACGTGGCTCTGCTCTGTACACCTCATACACACATGGCTCTGCTCAGCACACCCCATACACACGTGGCTCCGCTCCGTACACCCCATACACACACGGCTCCACTGTGTACACCTCGTACACACATGGCTCTGCTCCGCACATGCCATAAACACGTGACTCTGCTCCATAACCCTATACACACGCGACTCTGCTCCGCACACCCTATACACATGCGACTCTGCTCCGTACACCCTATACACATGCGGCTCTGCTCTGTACACCCCATACAAACACGGCTCCGCTCCGTACACCCAGTACACACATGGCTACGCTCCGCCCACCCCATACACATGCGGCTCCACTGTCTACACCTTGTACACACATGGCTGTGCTCCGCACACGCCATAAACACGTGGTTCTGCTCCGTACACCCTATACATACGTGGCTCTGCTCCGTAACCCTATACACACGCGGCTCTGCTCCTTATACCCTATACTCACACGGTTCTGCTCCGTAAACCCTATACACACGCGGCTCTGCTCCATACATCCTAAACACACGCGGCTCCGCTCTGTACACCCCATACACACATGGCTCCGCTCCGTACATCCCATATACACGCAGCTCTGCTCCGTACACCCTATACACACGCGGCTCCGCTCTGTACACCCCATACACACACGGCTCAGCTCCGTACACCAAATACACACGCATCTCCGCTCCGTACACCTCATACACACGCGGCCCCACTGTTTACACCTCGTACACACATGGGTCTGCTTCGTACACCAAGTACACATACGCGGCTCAACTGTGTACACCTCGTACACACATGGCTCTGCTCCGTACACCCTATGCACAAGCAGCTCTGCTCCGTACACCCTATACACACGTGGCTCTGCTCCATACACCCTATTCACATGTGGCTCTGCTCCATACATCCTATACACACACGGCTCCGCTCCGTACACCCCATACGCACGCGGCTCTGCTCTGTACACCTCATACACAAACAGCTCTGCTACATCCACCCTGTAAACCCCTCCTGACCCCACACAGAAACTTCCCCTCATCCAGCACCATGACAACCAGCACTGTCCCCAAAGTCCTGCATACAGAGGCCCCCGATCATGTGACCCCTGACTCCTCCCCTTCCGTGACCTCATCACAGGTCCTATGCGCACAGAACAGCCTAGCAACGTCATTGCTTGGATTTATAGGATGATGTGTGAGAATACTTTTCCGTCCAAAGATGACAAGAGTATTGTTAGAGTGATACCTTTACTGGCTAACCAGAAAATAAAGATTATTATTATTATTAAAAAATTATATGTTCACAAGCTTTCAGAGCGCAAGGGCTCCTTCTTCAGGCAACATTACATTTGGATTAATAAGAAAAAGACACATTTGAGGCTTAATACAGTGGGAAATTTGTTCAAGAGGTGGGATGTGTGATGCCTTCTACAGATAAGCATAGGAAATCGAATTAGCATTTTCTTACAAATGGAGAGGCAGTGGGAATGTGTTCTTAGCTATCTGGAGTCCTTCTGGTGAAGGTGTGAACTGTGTCCATGAAGTGAATCATAAATCCAGGTGCTAAATTAAGTCCTAGTGTAAAAGTATTGAACATCCTTATAAGTTTGAATTCCCATATTTTTCTCTCTCTGTCATCCTTTGAATTACCTTTTAGTATTAGGACTTTTAAGTGTCATACAATGTCCAGTTCCAGAGAAATGTTTTCCCACAGGCGTGTCCATTTCATTCCTGATTGTACAGTATGTCTGTGTAAATTCATTCTTGTCTGTAGTTTTTGCATGGTTTCTCCAATATAGATAGCTCCAGGGCACCTCGTACATTGTATCATGTACACCACATTGGAGGATGTACATGAAAAGGAACCCATGACCTTATAGTCCTGATTTGTGTTTGGTACGCAGACTATATTTGTTGGTAATATGTGGGTACAAGTTTTGCATTTTTTATTGTTACATGGGAATGTGCCGGTCACTGATGGTGATGAGAGGACACTTCTGACAAGGAGCTTCCTTAAGTTAGGGGCTGTTTGTAGGAGAGAAGTGGTAGTTCAGGGAATATGTCTTTCAATTTGTGGTTTCTGTGGAATATGGGTTGGAGATCAGCACCAATTTTCCTCAGGATGCTCATGTGGGGGTTATCACTCTATAAATAAAGGTATCACTCTAAGAATACTCTTGTCATCTTTGGACGGAAAAGTATTCACATCAATTTTTCTGGCTAACACGGTACCACAATATAATTTATTATTGTACATCATAGGATGATGTGGAAATGGCTGGCACAGTGCTCTCAGCTGGATGAGGGGTGTCTAGGAGTTGTGCCCAGCGCCCGATGCGCCTGACATCTGCACACAGCATGGCCGGTCAGTTGTAGGCACTATTGACATGCAGGGCAGGGACTAATGAAGGAGGCAGGGGCTGGGGGCAGGGCCCACCAGAGATTCCTCCGGTGTCCCGGTGCCTCAGTCCGACCCTGTCTGTGAGAGTCAGAAATCTTGCATGTTTTTAGGTGACCGAATACTTATTTTTCACCGTAATTTGAAAATAAATGTTGCCAAATCTGACTAGGTGAATTTCTGGATTTGTTTTCTCATATTGACTCTCATAGTTGTTGTTTACCTATGATGTCAATTACAGACCTCTCATCCTTTTAAGTGGGAGAACTTGCACAATTGGAGGCTGACTAAATACTTTTTTCCCTACTGTATATATAGATATATCTATATATATATATATTTGTTTTGTGAGTGTAAACATTATATTTCAACATTGTATGTAATTGGTCTTCAATGGAGAATGAAAAAGAAGAGGTTGAACAAGGAAATGACATTAAATTTTTTTCAAATAACATATCTTTATGTAGCTTACAAATCTGCATGAAAAACTGAATGAAAATCTGCATCAAATCCACATAAAAAAACAAATCAAATCCGTGCGAAATTTCAACTGCGCTTTCTGCCAATAGAGGCAGACACCGCACAGAAATTTCCACAAGCAAATCCGCAACATGCGCACATAATCTCAGTGAAGTTTTTGACACCATTTTAAGGGTATGTTCACACTGGGTGTTTTTGCTGCATTTTGTTTCTGAAGCAAAGCCTGATTTCTTTGCAGGAAAGATGCTGCGGCAAAAAAGCAGGTTTAGGTGTATTTTTGAGGTGTTTTTCGTTGTGGTTTTGCTGCAGTTTTGGCACATTTTTTGTTGCAATTTTCATTGCGGTTTTGGTGTGGTTTTTTAGGTGCGTTTTTTGGGCTAACTTGAGTCTCTTTGTGCATGCTAATAAAGTTAACCACCAAACCGAAAAAGAAAGAAGGAACTCTAATAAAAATATTCTGGCAGAGTCATCAAATAATACTACAGAATGGTATATAAGAAAAGGGTCCAAATAAAAAATTAAGGGGATTTTTCGTAAATAAATATAAATTTTAATATGAACACTAAATAACAGACAACAAAATACAATGTGTTCAATTGAGATGTGAATCACAGCTAAAAGGGCCAGTGCTGTACAGATTATGGGTGGTAAATAATGCACCGGCAGAGAAGTACGCATCTCACAGCATGTCCACAACAAATGGAAATATAGATGGTAGTTTTTGACCAAAAATAATCCATGTTCCTGACCTTTAGTTCTGAACAGAGCCATGCATGGTGTGCAGACTATAAACAATAAACCTATGAATATATGAATGGCGCTTAGAAGAGATTGACTCATTAACTCTACCTGGCAGAGGGTTAAAGATGGTTAACACAAAAGGTAAAGGTAAAGAATATGCAAGTGAAATGTAATGTAATTAGTGTTGAGCGATACTGCCCGATTTCCCAAAATATCGGATCGGATTGGAACGGCCCGATACTCAAAAAGTATCGGGTATCGCCGATCCGATACCGGAAACCCAATGCAAGTCAATGGGACAGAAATATCGGAACTAAAAAAAACTCTTTCTTTCCTTGTAAACACTAGATATACACACATAGAATACAGTCATGGACAAAAGTTTTGAGAATGACACAAATATTAATTTTTACAAAGTCTACTGCTTCACTTTTTCTAATGACAATTTGCATATACTCCAGAATGTTATAAAGAGTGATCAGCTTAACAGCAATTACTTGCAAAGTCAATATTTGGCTAGAAAATGAACTTTATCCCCAAAACACATTTCAACATCATTGCAGCTCTGCCTTAAAAGGACCAGCTAACCTCTTTTCAGTGATTGCTCCATTAACACAGGTGTGGGTTTGATGAGGACATGGCTGGAGATCAATCTGTCATGATTAAGTAAGAATGACACCACTGGACACTTTAAAAGGAGGCTGGTGCTTGGCATCATTGTTTCTCTTCTGTTAACCATGGTTATCTCTAAAGAAACACGTGCAGTCATCATTGCAATGCACAAAAATGGCCTAACAGGGAAGAGTATCGCAGCTAGAAAGATTGCACCTCAGTCAACAATCTATCGCATCATCAAGAACTTCAAGGAGAGAGGTTCCATTGTTGCCAAAAAGGCTCCAGGGCGCCCAAGAAATACCAGCAAGCGCCAGGACCGTCTCTTAAAAGTGTTTCAGCTGCGGGAGCGGGCTACCAGCAGTGCAGAGCTTGCTCAGGAATGGCAGCAGGCAGGTGTGAGTGCATCTGCACGCACTGTGAGGCGGAGACTCTTGGAGCAAGGCCTGTCTCAAGGAGGGCAGCAAAGAAGCCACTTCTCTCCAGAAAAAACATCATGGACAGACTGATATTCTGCAAAAGGTACAGGCAGTGGACTGCTGAGGACTGGGGTAAAGTTATTTTCTCTGATGAATCCCCTTTTCGATTGTTTGGGACATCAGGAAAACGCATCATTCGGAGAAGACAAGGTGAGCGCTACCACCAGCCTTGTCTCATGCCAACTGTTAAGCGTCCTGAAACCATTCATGTGTAGGGTTGCTTCTCAGCCAAGGGAATCGGCTCTCTCACAGTCTTGCCTAAAAACACCGCCATGAATAAAGAATGGTACCAGAATGTCCTCCAGAGCAACTTCTCCCAACCCTCCAAGAGCAGTTTGGCAATCAACAATGCCTTTTCCAGCATGATGGAGCACCTTGCCATAAAGCAAAGGTGATAACTAAATGGCCCAGGGAACAAAACATAGAGATTTTGGGTCCATGGCCTGGAAACTCCCCAGATCTTAATCCCATTGAGAACTTGTGGTCATTCATCAAGAGACGGGTGGACAAACAAAAAACTAAAAATTCTGACAAAATTAAAGATTGTGCAAGAATGGACTGCTATCAGTCAGGATTTGGTCCAGAAGTTGATTGAGAGCATGCCAGGGAGAATTGCAGGGTCCTGAAGAAGAAGGGTCAACACTGCAAATACTGACTTGCTGCATTAACTCATTCTAACTGTCAATATAAGCTTTTGTTACTCATATGTTTGCAATTATATTTCTGTCTGTGATAAAAACATCTGTCAAACACACATAAAAACCAGAGGGCAGCAGATCATGTGAAAATATAATATTTGTGTCATTCTCAAAACTTTTGGCCATGACTGTACATATATAATATATATATATATATATATATATATTATATATATATATATATATATATATATATACATGTCATTGTGACATATACAGGTCCTTCTCAAAAAATTAGCATATAGTGCTAAATTTCATTATTTTCCATAATGTAATGATTACAATTAAACTTTCATATATTTTAGATTCATTACACACCAACTGAAATTTGTCAGGTCTTTTATTGTTTTAATACTGATGATTTTGGCATACAACTCCTGATAACCCAAAAAACCTGTCTCAAAAAATTAACATATTTCAACCGTCCAATAAATAAAAGTGTTTTTTAAAAACAAACAAAAAAAACATCAAATAATAATGTTCAGTTATGCACTCAATACTTGGTCGGGAATCCTTTTGCAGAAATGACTGCTTCAATGCGGCGTGGCATGGAGGCAATCAGCCTGTGACACTGCTGAGGTGTTATGGAGGCCCAGGATGCTTCGATAGCGGCCTTAAGCTCATCCAGAGTGTTGGGTCTTGCGTCTCTCAACTTTCTCTTCACAATATCCCACAGATTCTCTATGGGGTTCAGGTCAGGAGAGTTGGCAGGCCAATTGAGCACAGTAATACCATGGTCAGTAAACCATTTACCAGTGGTTTTGGCACTGTGAGCAGGTGCCAGGTCGTGCTGAAAAATGAAATCTTCATCTCCATAAAGCATTTCAGCCGATGGAAGCATGAAGTGCTCCAAAATCTCCTGATAGCTAGCTGCATTGACCCTGCCCTTGATGAAACACAGTGGACCAACACCAGCAGCTGACATGGCACCCCACACCATCACTGACTGTGGGTACTTGACACTGGACTTCAGGCATTTTGGCATTTCCTTCTCCCAGTCTTCCTCCAGACTCTGGCACCTTGATTTCCGAATGACATGCAAAATTTGCTTTCATCAGAAAAAAGTGCTTGGGACCACTTAGCAACAGTCCAGTGCTGCTTCTCTGTAGCCCAGGTCAGGCGCTTCCGCCGCTGTTTATGGTTCAAAAGTGGCTTTACCTGGGGAATGCGGCACCTGTAGCCCATTTCCTACACACGCCTGTGCACGGTGGCTCTGGATGTTTCTACACCAGACTCAGTCCACTGCTTCCTCAGGTCCCCCAAGGTCTGGAATCGGTCCTTCTCCACAATCTTCCTCAGGGTCCGGTCACCTCTTCTCGTTGTACAGCGTTTTCTGCCACATTGTTTCCTTCCAACAAACTTCCATTGAGGTGCCTTGATACAGCACTCTGGGAACAGCCTATTTGTTGAGAAATTTCTTTCTGGGTCTTACCCTCTTGCTTGAGGGTGTCAATGATGGCCTTCTTGACATCAGTCAGGTCGCTAGTCTTACCCATGATGGGGGTTTTGAGTAATGAACCAGGCAGGGAGTTTTTAAAAGCCTCAGGAATCTTTTGCATGTGTTTAGAGTTAATTAGTTGATTCAGAAGATTAGGGTAATAGGTCGTTTAGAGAACCTTTTCTTGATATGCTAATTTTTTGAGACAGGTTTTTTGGGTTATCAGGAGTTGTATGCCAAAATCATCAGTATTAAAACAATAAAAAACCTGACAAATTTCAGTTGGTGTGTAATGAATCTGAAATATATGAAAGTTTAATTGTAATCATTACATTATGGAAAATAATGAAATTTAGCACTATATGCTAATTTTTTGAGAAGGACCTGTATATACATATATTTATCGTTCATACACTTCTACATAGTAAAATAGCCTCTGATTCAATTGCCGGGCAATGCCGGCTTTTATGAAAATACAGAACCACCCGACATGAAATGACACATGGTTTACATAGAGTTAACCATGTCATTTCATGTAGTTTGATATATGGTTTTCACTAACAATTACATGAGTGTATGTGTGAAAAATTTGACACATGTAGGGGTTAATTAAAGGTGTAAATTCGTTGTAAAAAAACACATTTTTTTGCTACGAATTTACACCTTTAATTAACCCCTACATGTGTCAAATTTTGCACACATACACTCATGTAATTGTTAGTGAAAACCATATATCAAACTACATGAAATGACATGGTTAACTCTATGTAAACCATGTGTCATCTCATGTCGGGTTCTGTAATTTCACAAAAGCCGGCAATTGAGTTAGCGGCTATTATACTATGTAGAAGTGTATGTACTATATATATATATATATATATATATATAATATATATATAAATATTTATATATATATATGTCACAAATTCAAAGACATGTATATATATATATGAGGTGTAAAATTGTTGAAAAAAAATGCGTGGGCTCCCGCCCTATTTTCTCAACCAGACAGACAAAGCCAGCGAGTGGGGGCAGATAATAATAGCCCAGAGAGGGACCATTATTTTTGGCCCCCCCCCGGCTGCTAACATCTGCCCCCTAGATACGCCCTTTCTGGCAATTTGCCCGTCTTTTCCCATTGCCCTGTAGCGGTGGCGATTGGGTTAATAAGGGGTTAAAGCCACCTTGCTATTGAAAGGTGAGTTTAAGCCAGGTTAATAATTGAGAGCTATCAATTAGACAACTATCAATTATTAATCCTATTGTATGAAATAAATATAAAACACACACACTTTAATTAAAAATCATTTTAATGAAATAAACACACAGTTTTCGACAATATTTTATCTTACTGCCATTCCTTGCAAAGCCCTTGTTCACCTGTAATAAAAATAAAATAATAAAGCAACATTATTCTTACCTACCCGATGTTCAGTCAAGTCCCCCGATGTAATCCTTCTGAAAGGGTTAATGTTTACTGCAGGGACCGCAGCTAATACTGACAGTCTCACAGTAAACCCCCCGACTGAATCATCTCCTCTCCTGGCTGACAGGAGAGGAAGTGGTTAGCATAATTGATTGCTTCCCACTTTCACTTCAGATCAGCCAGGGACACCGCACTGCATCAGTGACATCAGAGGGAATCCCGGCTGACCTGAAGTGAACTTATTAACAAAAATAGGGGATCCCCTCAAAAAAAAAAAATGGGGTGACCCCTATTTTTGTTAACCAGCCTGATAAAGCAGACTACTGAGGCCTAGTTTTTCAGGCTGTTAAGGAGCCAATATCCATGGACCTTGCAAGCTGTAAGGTTCTATGTATATATTCCTGAAACTCAGTTTGTTCGTCAGCCATTTTACTTTCTGTCTTGCTGCAGCTATCTTGCCCTCAGTCAAAATGGAGTTTTCCAGCTTGCATGTTCCCGCCCTGATTCTCTCCTTTGCTTCTTAAGCAGCCACAGCTGAGCAATCAGTGCTTCAGAATCTAGCCTGCAGTGAACCTGTGACTTGACTCCTGTAAGCCTTGGACCTTGTACTCCAGCTATTCCTACTGAGGAACTCTGAAGCACTTGTGGACTCTGAACCCTGCTCTTTGAAAGACCCACGTTTGCATGGACTTACGGTAACAGAGAAGAAGATCCTGAATCTGTATTGGAGAGTGATTGCTGAGCTTGGATTGCTCTGGCCTTCTGTGTCTCCTGTTTCTGTGTCTGCAAACTGTGTGACTATTTCTGCCAACTTGTATGAAGTAATACAGGACTTTTCTATATCAAACCTGTGTCTCATGTATGTTCATCGCACCCAAGCACAATATGAACTGTACTACATACATTACAAGATTCTGAAGCCAAAACGATAGTGTCTGCTGGGTCTGGAAGGCTGTGTCTCTGTACTGTGGATATCAGACGTCCGGTTGTACTTTCTGTGATGACAGTGGTTGTGACTTCTCACAACCATTCCAGGTGAGCAATTCCCTTAAGTTTTTTCTTTTTGCAGTGTTACCACAGGTAAACACTATGTTTGTTTTTTTTTTTTTTTCCTTTCTTTTCTCTTTTTTGTCTGCTGTAACTCTGGATATCAGATGTCTGGTTGAAACTTTCTGTGATGATAGTGGTTGTGACTTCTCACAACCATTCCAGGTGAGCAGTTCCCTTAATTTTTTTTTCTCTCTGCAGTGTTGCCACAGGTGAACACTATTGTTTTTTTTTTTCTCCCTCTTCTTCCAGTAATCCTGTCTTAAAAGATCTGGAAAATGGAGGCCCGCATAAAGGAACTTTGCGGAGTGACTGATAATATCCTTGCAGATTTGCAGAATATAAAGACCCGTTTTACAAATCTACAGGACCTCAATAATCACAATTTGCAAGTGGTTGGACAGACTACCCAGGATTTGCGAGCCAGGATTGAGGTTCTAGAGGGGCGAGTCCAGGCTCCTGCCGTAGCCCCGAGTGCTGGGATTCCCAAGTTGCCCCCTTTTCGTTTTGGCGGTGAACGTGAGAAATTCAGGGGATTTATTAATCAATGCAATCTTTTTTTTTCTGCACATGCTTCACAATTTCCCACTGAACGATCTAAGGTGCTTACTATAATTATGTTGCTTACCAACAAGGCTTTAATGTGGGCAAACCCTCTGATTGAGACTGAGGATGATTGTTTGAATCACCTTGATGATTTTATTTCAGCCATGGGGCAGGTGTTTGATGACCCCAATCGAGGTGCAACAGCTGAAGCAGCCATGTTAGCTTTGCGCCAAGGTAAGCACTCGGTAGCTGAATATGCCTTGGATTTCAGGAGATGGGCCCTTGATACCACCTGGGACAGTTCCGCCAAAAATCTATTTTTCGAAAGGGGTTATCTCCACTGATTAAGGATGAACTTGCTTGTGCCGACCCTCCCACTGCGTTAGGTGACTTTATTAACTACTGCATCCGTATTGATACTCGTCTGACTGAACGCAGGCAAGAGAGATGGTTCGAAAGCAATCGTACTAACCTTTTCTTACCTTCCTCTCCAGCTAAGGAACCTTTGAGTAGGATTACACGGGAACCTGAACCTGAACCCATGCAGGTAGACTCTTTACAATGACGGGTTAGTGATGCACGCAAGGAACATCGTTTTAAGGAGAATCTATGTTTCTATTGTGGTAAGTCAGGGCACTTCATTATAAACTGCCCCAGCCGTTCTCGTAAGACTACTGCAGCACTCATTCCTTGTGAGTGTTGCGAGAGGGGATCTGTCAGGTCCGAGCCTCAGGCTCCAGAGAGATCTGCAGCAACAGATCTTGATTTCTTGGACTTAAACTCCGTTACCTCTGAGGACGTTGACTGTGTAAACGCTGCCATTTTTCAAGTTTCCTCAGCGGTGTCCCAGCTGAGTTGTAAGAAAAACAATTCTCATTGCTTTCTTTCCATCAAACTCTGGGTTGACTCAGCTTGGGTGTCTAGCTCTGCTATGATCGACTCAGGGGCAAGTGGAAATTTTATGGATGTCTCCTTTGCTCTGAAACAGGGAATACGTTCAGTGAAGAAGGCTACTCCAGTACAGATGGAAACTGTGGATGGCTCCCTGCTGACCTCTGGACCAGTGGATCAGGAAACAGAGCCTTTGAGGGTTCTTATGGGTAAAGATCATCAAGAGAAACTGTCCTTTATGCTTATCTCTTCTCCCCACTTTCCCATTATTCTAGGGCTACCATGGCTGCAGGCTCAGAATCCTACCATTAACTGGGAGACCAAGGAATTACACTTTCCAGAGAAACAGATGAGTCCAAAAGTTTCAGCTTGCTCTGTTCCTAAAGGAATCATGTCAGTCCCTGAACTACCAGCTGTATACCAGGACTATGTGGATTTATGTGACAAGAAGAACGCTGACCAGCTTCCTCCTCACTGTCCATATGATTGTCCAATTGAATTATTGCCTGGAGCAGAGATACCTTTTGGTAAGATCTACCCCTGGCGGGGCCCGAGCTAAAGGCTTTAAAGGATTACATAGATGAAAATCTAGCCAAGGGCTTCATACGCCCCTCTTCATCTCCTGCAGGTGCACCCATCTTCTTTGTAAAGAAGAAAGATGGATCTCTGAGACGATGCGTAGACTATAGGGAACTCAATAAGGTTACTATTACAAACCGTTATCCATTGCCTTTAATCCCTGAGTTATTGGAGAGAGTGCGACATACCAAAATTTTTTCTAAACTAGATCTTCGTGGGGCCTATAACTTAGTCCGTATTAGACCTGGGGATGAATGGAAGACTGCATTCAGGTCACGCTATGGACACTTTGAATATCTAGTTATGCCTTTTGGTCTGAGTACCGCCCCAGCCACTTTCCAACACTTGGTGAATGACATCTTCAGGGATCTCCTAGATACATTCGTGGTAATTTATTTGGATGATATTCTAATTTTTTCTAACTCCACAGAGGAACATCATGGACATGTGAGAATGGTCTTGGAACGTCTAAGACAAAATCATCTTTACATCAAACTTGAAAAGTGTGAATTCCATAGGACCGAGATTCAATTTCTGGGGTATGTACTGTCTACACAAGGAATTAGTATGGATGGAAGCAAAACCCAAGCCATCAAGGATTGGCCAAGTCCTAGAAATGTGAAGGAGGTACAGCGCTTCATCGGGTTTGCCAACTTCTATAGACGTTTCATTAGAAATTTCTCTGAGGTAGTGTCACCTATCACTCAACTTACCCGGAAAGAGTCTAGGTTTTCCTGGACTCCCCAAGCCCAGGAAGCATTTTCCTGTCTAAAAGATAAATTTACCACTGCACCTATCCTAGTACATCCCAACCCCGAGCTTGCCTTCATAATAGAGGTGGATGCTTCAGACTGTGCCGTTGGAGCTATACTCTCTCAGAGAACAGGTGAGAAGAATGTCTTGCATCCCTGTGCCTTCTTTTCCCAGCAGTTGTCTTCGGCTGAGAGGAACTACGATGTGGGCAATAGAGAGTTGTTGGCCATTATTGCCGCCTTCAAAGAATGGAGACACCTTCTTCAGGGAGCTGCACAGCAAATAGTCGTCCTGACAGACCATCGTAACCTTGAGTTTATCAGGTCGGCTAAGTGCCTGACTCCTCGCCAGGCTCGCTGGAATCTTTTCTTAAACCAATTTAATTTTATCATCTCTTATAGACCAGGATCGCGCAATGGAAAGGCTGATGCACTCTCTAGGATTTACTCAGCAGAGACACGTCCAATTACTCCTCCTAAGACTATTCTTCCTGACTCTAGATTTCTAGGAGTAATTCATAATCAAGACCTACTTAAGGACATCAAGGAAGCATACCATGCGGATTCCTTTTTGGCACAACCCCCAAGGGACGTAAGTCTTGTCTTTAAGAATGGTGTGTGGATTCAGGGACAACGCCTGTATATTCCTGAAACAGTCAGATTGAGCGTATTGCAACTCATTCACGATTCCAAGATAGCTGGGCATAGAGGAATTCTAAAGACACAGGAATTTCTTTCTCGTTTCTTTTGGTGGCCCACTTGCAGGAAGGATGTTTTGAATTATGTCACTTCATGTGAGGTCTGTGCAAGATGCAAAACACCTCGCTCCTCACCAACTGGTCTGTTACAGCCTCTTCCCACCCCGTCCCGCCCGTGGGGATCCATTTCTATGGACTTCATTGTGGAGTTACCAACCTCTCAGGGGAAGAACACCATTCTAGTGGTGGTTGACCGTCTAACAAAGGCAGCTCATTTTATCCCTTGTTTCGGCTTACCCACTGCAAAACAGACATCAGATTTGATGATTAAAGATGTGTTTCGCTTACATGGAGTACCGGATGAGGTTATTTCGGATCGAGGGGTGCAATTCACTTCTAGGTTTTGGCAAAATTTCTGTGCAGCATTGGACATTAAAGTAAACCTTTCTTCTGCTTTTCATCCCCAGACTAATGGACAGACCGAACGAACCAATCAAACCCTGTAGCAGTATCTCCGCTGCTTTATCTGCCACCTACAGGATGATTGGGTGGATCTACTTCCATTAGCTGAGTTCTCGTATAACAACTCTCAGAGTGCCTCCACTAAACAGTCTCCTTTTTACTCTAATCTAGGTTATCATCCTAACATTCTACCACGATTTCCCATAGAAACGCCTTTACCAGCAGTAGCTGAAAGAATCACGTCTTTACAGAAGAATATGGATCTTCTAAAGGAAAATCTGGAATCGGCTCAAGAAAGGTACAAGAAAGCAGCAGATAAATTTCGTAAACCTGCACCAGCTTTCAAGGTAGGAGACTTGGTCTGGCTGTCAACCAGAAATCTTAAGTTAAGGATTCCATCGTCTAAGTTGGGACATAAGTACATTGGACCCTATAAAATCAGTAAAATTATAAGTGCCGTTGCTTGTCGTCTTCAACTGCCCAGAACTATGAGAATCCACCCTGTCTTTCATGTATCCCTACTAAAGGCTGCGACACCCAATACGTTTCC
>JARQOD010000002.1:197278349-197322219 GCA_033576555.1 Oophaga sylvatica
TTCTGAAACTCAGTTTGTTCGTCAGCCATTTTACTTTCTGTCTTGCTGCAGCTATCTTGCCCTCAGTCAAAATGGAGTTTCCAGCTTGCATGTTCCCGCCCTGATTCTCTCCTTTGCTTCTTAAGCAGCCACAGCTGAGCAATCAGTGCTTCAGAATCTAGCCTGCAGTGAACCTGTGACTGACTCCTAAGCCTTGGACCTTGTATTCCAGCTATTCCTACTGAGGAACTCTGAAGCACTTGTGGACTCTGAACCCTGCTCTTTGAAAGACCCACGTTTGCATGGACTTACGGTAACAGAGAAGAAGATCCTGAACTGTATTGGAGAGTGATTGCTGAGCTTGGTTTGACTCTGGCCTGCTGTGTCCCCTGTTTCTGTGTCTGCAAACTGTGTGACTATTTTTGCCAACTTGTATGAAGTAATACAGGACTTTTCTATATCAAACCTGTGTCTCATGTATTTCATCGCACCCAAGCACAATATAGAACTGTACTACATACATTACAAGATTCTGAAGCCAAAACGTTAGTGTCTGCTGGGTCTGGAAGGCTGTGTCTGCTGTACTGTGGATATCGAGTCCGGTTGTACTTTCTGTGATGACAGTGGTTGTGACTTCTCACAACCATTCCAGGTGAGCAATTCCCTTAAGTTTTTTTTTTTGCAGTGTTACCACAGGTAAACACTATTGTTTTTTTTTTTTCCTCTTTTCTCTTTTTTGTCTGCTGTAACTGTGGATATCAGATGTCTGGTTGAACTTTCTGTGATGATAGGGGTGTTTTTGTGAGACTTATTTCATTCAAACCATTGTTTTCCTGTCCTCTTAAACCAAGATCTGGAAAATGGAGGCCCGCATAAAGGAACTTTGCGGAGTGACTGATAATATCCTTGCAGATTTGCAGAATATAAAGACCCGTTTTACAAGCCTACAGGACCTCATAATCACAATTTGCAAGTGTTTGGACAGACTGCCCAGGATTTGCGAGCCAGGATTGAGGTTCTGGAAGAGGCGATTCCAGGCTCCTGCCGTAGCCCCGAGTGTCTGGGATTCCCAAGTTGCCCCCTTTTCGTTTTGGCGGTGAACGAAAATTCAGGGGATTTATTAATCAATGCAATCTTTTTTTTTCTGCACATGCTTCACAATTTCCCACTGAACGATCTAAGGTGCTTACTATAATTATGTTGCTTACCAACAAGGCTTTAATGTGGGCAAACCCTCTGATTGAGACTGAGGATGATTGTTTGAATCACCTTGATGCTTTTATTTCAGCCATGGGGCAGGTGTTTGATGACCCCAATCGAGGTGCAACAGCTGAAGCAGCCATGTTAGCTTTGCGCCAAGGTAAGCACTCGGTAGCTGAATATGCCTTGGATTTCAGGAGATGGGCCCTTGATACCACCTGGGACAGTTCCGCCAAAAAATCTATTTTTCGAAAGGGGTTATCTCCATGATTAAGGATGAACTTGCTCGTGCCGACCCTCCCACTGCGTTAGGTGACTTTATTAACTACTGCATCCGTATTGATACTCGTCTGACTGAACGCAGGCAAGAGAGATGGTTCGAAAGCAATCGCTACTAACCTTTTCCTACCTTCCTCTCCAGCTAAGGAACCTTTGAGTAGGATTACACGGGAACCTGAACCCATGCAGGTAGACTCTTTACAAGACGGGTTAGTGATGCACGCAAGGAACATCGTTTTAAGGAAATCTATGTTTCTATTGTGGTAAGTCAGGGCACTTCATTATAAACTGCCCCAGCCGTTCTCGTAAGACTACTGCAGCACTCATTCATTGTGAGTGTTGCGAGAGGGGATCTGTCAGGTCCGAGCCTCAGGCTCCAGAGAGATCTGCAGCAACAGATCTTGATTTCTTGACTTAAACTCCGTTACCTCTGAGGACGTTGACTGTGTAAACGCTGCCATTTTTCAAGTTTCCTCAGCGGTGTCCCAGCTGAGTTGTAAGAAAAACAATTCTCATTGCTTTCTTTCCATCAAACTCTGGGTTGACTCAGCTTGGGTGTCTAGCTCTGCTATGATCGACTCAGGGGCAAGTGGAAATTTTATGGATGTCTCCTTTGCTCTGAAACAGGGAATACGTTCAGTGAAGAAGGCTACTCCAGTACAGATGGAAACTGTGGATGGCTCCCTGCTGACCTCTGGACCAGTGGATCAGGAAACAGAGCCTTTGAGGGTTCTTATGGGTAAAGATCATCAAGAGAAACTGTCCTTTATGCTTATCTCTTCTCCCCACTTTCCCATTATTCTAGGGCTACCATGGCTGCAGGCTCAGAATCCTACCATTAACTGGGAGACCAAGGAATTACACTTTCCAGAGAAACAGATGAGTCCAAAAGTTTCAGCTTGCTCTGTTCCTAAAGGAATCATGTCAGTCCCTGAACTACCAGCTGTATACCAGGACTATGTGGATTTATGTGACAAGAAGAACGCTGACCAGCTTCCTCCTCACCCGTCCATATGATTGTCCAATTGAATTATTGCCTGGAGCAGAGATACCTTTTGGTAAGATCTACCCCCTGGCGGGGCCCGAGCTAAAGGCTTTAAAGGATTACATAGAGAAAATCTAGCCAAGGGCTTCATACGCCCCTCTTCATCTCCTGCAGGTGCACCCATCTTCTTTGTAAAGAAGAAAGATGGATCTCTGAGACCATGCGTAGACTATAGGGAACTCAATAAGTTTACTATTAGAAACCGTTATCCATTGCCTTTAATCCCTGAGTTATTGGAGAGAGTGCGACATGCCAAAATTTTCTCTAAACTAGATCTTCGTGGGGCCTATAACTTAGTCCGTATTAGACCTGGGGATGAATGGAAGACTGCATTCAGGTCACGCTATGGACACTTTGAATATCTAGTTATGCCTTTTGGTCTGAGTACCGCCCCAGCCACTTTCCAACACTTGGTGAATGACATCTTCAGGGATCTCCTAGATACATTCGTGGTAATTTATTTGGATGATATTCTAATTTTTTCTAACTCCACAGAGGAACATCATGGACATGTGAGAATGGTCTTGGAACGTCTAAGACAAAATCATCTTTACATCAAACTTGAAAAGTGTGAATTCCATAGGACCGAAATTCAATTTCTGGGGTATGTACTGTCTACACAAGGAATTAGTATGGATGGAAGCAAAACCCAAGCCATCAAGGATTGGCCAAGTCCTAGAAATGTGAAGGAGGTACAGGCTTCATCGGGTTTGCCAACTTCTATAGACGTTTCATTAGAAATTTCTCTGAGGTAGTGTCACCTATCACTCAACTTACCCGGAAAGAGTCTAGGTTTTCCTGGACTCCCCAAGCCCAGGAAGCATTTTCCCTCTAAAAGATAAATTTACCACTGCACCTATCCTAGTACATCCCAACCCCGAGCTTGCCTTCATAATAGAGGTGGATGCTTCAGACTGTGCCGTTGGAGCTATACTCTCTCAGAGAACAGGTGAGAAGAATGTCTTGCATCCCTGTGCCTTCTTTTCCCAGCAGTTGTCTTCGGCTGAGAGGAACTACGATGTGGGCAATAGAGAGTTGTTGGCCATTATTGCCGCCTTCAAAGAATGGAGACACCTTCTTCAGGGAGCTGCACAGCAAATAGTCGTCCTGACAGATCATCGTAACCTTGAGTTTATCAGGTCGGCTAAGTGCCTGACTCCTCGCCAGGCTCGCTGGAATCTTTTCTTAAACCAATTTAATTTTATCATTTCTTATAGACCAGGATCGCGCAATGGAAAGGCTGATGCACTCTCTAGGATTTAATCGGCAGAGACACGTCCAATTACTCCTCCTAAGACTATTCTCCCTGACTCTAGATTCCTAGGAGTAATTCATAATCAAGACCTACTTAAGGACATCAAAGAAGCATACCATGCGGATTCCTTTTTGGCACAACCCCCAAGGGACGTAAGTCTTGTCTTTAAGAATGGTGTGTGGATTCAGGGACAACGCCTGTATATTCCTGAAACAGTCAGATTGAGAGTATTGCAACTCATTCACGATTCCAAGATAGCTGGGCATAGAGGAATTCTAAAGACACAGGAATTTCTCTCTCGTTTCTTTTGGTGGCCCACTTGCAGAAAGGATGTTTTAAACTATGTCACTTCATGTGAAGTCTGTGCAAGATGCAAAACACCTCGCTCCTCACCAACTGGTCTGTTACAGCCTCTTCCCACCCCGTCCCGCCCGTGGGGATCCATTTCTATGGACTTCATTGTGGAGTTACCAACCTCTCAAGGGAAGAACACCATTCTAGTGGTGGTTGACCGTCTAACAAAGGCAGCTCATTTTATCCCTTGTGTCGGCTTACCCACTGCAAAACAGACATCAGATTTGATGATTAAAGATGTGTTTCGCTTACATGGAGTACCGGATGAGGTTATTTCGGATCGAGGGGTGCAATTCACTTCTAGGTTTTGGCAAAATTTCTGTGCAGCATTGGACATTAAAGTAAACCTTTCTTCTGCTTTTCATCCCCAGACTAATGGACAGACCGAACGAACCAATCAAACCCTGGAGCAGTATCTCCGCTGCTTTATCTGCCACCTACAGGATGATTGGGTGGATCTACTTCCATTAGCTGAGTTCTCGTATAACAACTCTCAGAGTGCCTCCACTAAGCAGTCTCCTTTTTACTCTAATCTAGGTTATCATCCTAACATTCTACCACGATTTCCCATAGAAACGCCTTTACCAGCAGTGGCTGAAAGAATCACGTCTTTACAGAAGAATATGGATCTTCTAAAGGAGAATCTGGAATCTGCTCAGGAAAGGTACAAGAAAGCAGCAGATAAATTTTGTAAACCTGCACCAGCTTTCAAGGTAGGAGACTTGGTCTGGCTGTCAACCAGAAATTTTAAGTTAAGGATTCCATCGTCTAAGTTGGGACATAAGTACATTGGACCTTATAAAATCAGTAAAATTATAAGTGCCGTTGCTTGTCGTCTTCAACTGCCCAGAACTATGAGAATTCACCCTGTCTTTCATGTATCCTACTAAAGGCTGCGACACCCAATACGTTTCCTGGACGTTCTTCTCCTTGCCCTGACCCAGTGCTAGTCGATGGTCAGGAAGAATTTGTGGTGGAAAGGATTTTAGATTCCAGGTTGTATAGAAATCAGTTACAATATCTGATTAAATGGCAGGGCTACCCAGTGGAGGACAACTCATGGGAACCAGTCAATAACGTTAATGCTCCTCGCTTGCTCCGTCAGTTTCATCAGAGGTACCCACACAAGCCTGGCCTGAGGTCATCCGGAGGTTGTCCTTAAGGGGGGAGTAATGTAAGGTTCTGTGTACATGTTCCTGAAACTCAGTTTGTTCGTCAGCCATTTTACTTTCTGTCTTGCTGCAGCTATCTTGCCCTCAGTCAAAATGGAGTTTCCAGCTTGCATGTTCCCGCCCTGATTCTCTCCTTTTGCTTCTTAAGCAGCCACAGCTGAGCAATCAGTGCTTCAGAATCTAGCCTGCAGTGAACCTGTGACCTGACTCCTAAAGCCTTGGACCTTGTACTCCAGCTATTCCTACTGAGGAACTCTGAAGCACTTGTGGACTCTGAACCCTGCTCTTTGAAAGACCCACGTTTGCATGGACTTACGGTAACAGAGAAGAAGATCCTGAACCTGTTGTGGAGAGTGATTGCTGAGCTTAGTTTACTCTGGCCTGCTGTGTCTCCTGCTTCTGTGTCTGCAAACTGTGTGACTATTTTTGCCAACTTGTATGAAGTAATACAAGACTTTCTATATCAAACCTGTGTCTCATGTATTTTCATCGCACCCAAGCACAAGACGCTATATGAACTGTACTACATACATTACACTGAGGTTCAGAGTATTGCTACCTATCTTGCTAGGTTTCCGGTTGTGGAACCTAAGATTCCCATGCCAGATTTGGGGATCGGGCTAAATTTCTGAATTTCAAAAATAACCATATAGCCATATAAGGGGGAGGAGCCTATGAAGGCGAGCCCGCACAGGGGGGTGCAGCGTCTCCATTAGGCGGCAGATATAAATATGAGGAAGTCACACAGCTTCTGTTAGTCAGGATCGCTGGTGTATCGCTACATGATCGCTGCTGAGCTGCCAAACAGGCAGCTCAAACAGCAATCTGGGACAGCGACACTGCGGGTAACATCGCTTAGTTACCCGCAGTGTACCTTGGATACCAGCGATCTGATGCAGGGGAGCTGGTATCCAAGGTACACAGCGGGTTTCCAGGCACCGCGCAGCGCTTGGAAACCCGCTGTGTATCTTGGATACCAGCTCCCTGCATCAGGGCGCTGGTATCCAAGGTACACTGCGGGTAACTAAGCGATGTTACCCGCAGTGTCGCTGTCCCAGATCGCTGTTTGAGCTGCCTGTTTGGCAGCTCAGCAGCGATCATGTAGCGATACACCAGCGATCCTGACAAGTGCATATCGTTGTCGGGATCACTGGTGTATCGTTATGTGAGACCCAGCCTTTAGTTACCCGCAGTGTACATTGGATACCAGCGCCCTGATGCAGGGAGCTGGTAACCAAGGTACACAGCGGGTTTCCAAGCGCTGCGCGGTGCCTGGAAACCCGCTGTGTACCTTGGATACCAGCTCCCTGCATCAGGGCGCTGGTATCCAAGGTACACAGCGGGTTTCTAGGCACAGCCCCGCGCCTGGAAACCCGCTGTGTACCTTGGTTACCAGCGGATCGCTGGTCTCCCGCCTGTCACACGCAGCGATGCGTGCCTGTCAGCGGGAAACCAGCGATCAAAAAAAGGTCCTGACATTTCAGCGACGATCAGCGATACCCGGCAGGGGGGCTGATCGTCGCTGAATGTCACACACAGCGATATCGCTGGTGAGCTCGCTGCTGCGTCACAAAACTAGTGACTCAGCAGCGATCTCGGTAGCGATATCGCTATGTGAGACGGGCCCTTAAGTGGAAAGTGTAGCGCCCGCGTCCCTGCCTGCTGCCAGACAGGGACGTCGCTCTCCTCACCTGCGCTCAGCGTCCTCAGTGCTCCCAGCCTCCTCTGCGCCTCTGGCATCCTCGGCGTCCTCCTTCCGCCCTGCTGGTCCCGCACGCTCCTTCCCTGCTGCTGGCCTTAGGGCGCGCGCCCGCACCCTCCCCCGTTCTTAAAGGAGCCGCGCGCATTTTCCAAATCAGTCTCCAGCCAATGCTGGTGGACTCCACCCTATATTAAGGGCTTCCTCCTTAATGGAGGTGCCCGAGCAATGTTGTTTCTGTGCAGTCTAACTCTGCTTCAGCCATCAGCTCCTGTTTCCAGTTGCCTGCCTGTTACCTGTCTGTTTGCCTGTCGGCCATCTGACTGCAGCTCTATCCAGAGGTTCGGACATCTTCAGCAGAGATCCCCGGCTGTTGCCTGCTCACCTGGGAGCGATCATCTGCCATCCGACTGCAGCTCTATCCAGAGGTTCGGACATCATCTGCGGAGATCCCCGGCTATTGCAGAGACTCTTGCCTGCTCACCTGGGAGCGATCATCTGCCATCCGACTGCAGCTCTATCTAGAGGTTCGGACATCATCAGCAGAGATCCCCGGCTATTCCAGAGACTCTTGCCTGCTCACCTGGGAGCGATCATCTGCCATCCGACTGCAGCCTACCAGGAGGCTCCACCAGCTCAGGTCGTATATGCCTGTTTGTCTAGAGACTGCCTTGGTCACTTACCGTGACAACCTGTCTGCCCAGAGACTACCCTGGTCACTTGCCGTGACAAACCTGCCTGCCCAGAGACTACCCTGGTCACTTGCCGTGACAAACCTGCCTGCCCAGAGACTGCCCTGGTCACTAGCCGTGACAACCTGCCTGTCCAGAGACTGCCCTGGTCACTTGCCGTGACAACCTGCCTGTTCAGAGACTGCCCTGGTCACTTGCCGTGACAACCTGCCTGCCCAGAGACTGCCCTGGTCACTTGCCGTGACAAACCTGCCTGCCCAGAGACTGCCCTGGTCACTTGCCGTGACAACCTGCCTGTCCAGAGACTGCCCTGGTCACTTGCCGTGACAACCTGCCTGTCCAGAGACTGCCCAGGTCACTTGCCGTGACAACCTGCCTGTCCAGAGACTGCCCAGGTCACTTGCCGTGACAACCTGCCTGTCCAGAGACTTCCTTGGTCACTTATTGTGACAACCTGCCTGTCCAGAGACTGCCTGGCTAATTGCCGTGATTCCCTGTCCTATTCCCGGATGCCACCCGCTCTCTTACATGTAAATTGTCTTGTATAATAAAGCTTAGTGGTTCCACCAACCAGACCCGTTTCCGTCAGTGGTTCCACCTACCAGACCCGTTACAGTTTGCTCGGGCCATGGAACCCGGTGGCACCCAAACCCCTTCACTTCCGGAACTGTGTCATGAGCTGTCTCGCCAGAGGTCTCAACAGGAGGCTATCCTGGGTCACCTGCGGAACGTCAATTCCCGCTTGGACACTCTGAATCCATCACCAGCAACCACCGCTGGAGCCATGACTCATAATCCGCAGCCCCGCTGACTCCCAATTCCGTGGTTTCCATTCCCGGTCCCCGACTTTCAGCTCCTCCTAGGTATGGAGGCGACCCTGTTATGGCTCGGGGTTTCATTAACCAGTGCACCCTGCATTTCGAACTCCTGGCACACCAGTTTAATTCTGACCGGGCCAAAATTGCCTTCATCATGTCCCATCTCACCGGAGAGGCTCTGGCCTGGCTTAATCCTCTCTGGGAGAGAGAAGATCATCTGGTTTCAGACCTGCCTGCTTTTCTCTCGGCCTTCCGGAGGTATTCGACGAACCTGGACGGAAGACCTCCTCTGCATCATCTCTGTTGGTCTCCGTCAGGGAAGTCTCACCGTTGGTCAATATGCCATACGGTTCCATACTCTAGCCTCAGAACTGGCTTGGGACAATGAAGCTCTAATTTCGGTCTTCTGGGAGGGTCTGTCCGGCCGTATTAAAGACAAACTTGCCGGTCGGGACATTCCAACCTCACTTGATGATTTAATAAATCTTGCCAATCGGATTGATCTACGGTTCCAGGAACGAGCCAAAGAGGTCACCCGTGAAAAAAAGTTTCCTCATTTTACCCCTTCCGTTTCTCCCCAGGTGCACACTGCTGAGCCTATGCAGGTCGACCAGACCAAGATGGTCAAAGCCCGTCAGGACTCACGCCGTGCCGAAAAAGTTGCTTCTACTGCGGCAGTAAGGAGCACTGGATCCGAACCTGTCCGGAGAAGTCGGGAAACGCCTGTGTCTAGGTTCGCTCGGAGAGGTCAATCTAGACAAAAATAAATCCTCTTCATCTCTGCTGCTCTCGGTCTCAATTCTTCTCGGTAAGAACCGTTACTTCGAGATGGCCCAACTTGATTCTGGAGCAGCTGGGAATCTCGTGTCACAGGCTCTAGTAGAGAAGTATCGCATTCCCACCAAACCTCTTGTTGAACCAGTATCTGTTGCTGCTGTGGATGGGGGTCTCCTACCTCGTCCCATCCGACTTATCACCGAAGCCATAACCCTGCAGGTGGGAATGTTGCATTCTGAGAGCATCTCATTTCATGTTCTGCCTGGACTCTCTCATGCTTTCTTACTAGGTCTGCCTTGGCTCCAAAAGCATGCACCTGTGCTTGACTGGCAGAATGGAGAGATTCTTCGCTGGGGACAGGACTGTCATAAAACGTGTCTGGTGCCTGTTCATCCCGTCTGTCCTTCTCCTACTCCTGCTAATCTACCAGGACTCCCGATTCCATATTGGTCATTTGCTGATGTCTTCAATAAAAAGGAAGCAGAGACATTACCCCCGCATAGACCATATGATTGCCCGATCGACCTGCTACCCGGTACCACGCCTCCCCGTGGGCGTATTTACCCGTTGTCCGCTGCTGAGACCAGGTCGATGTCCGAATATATCGAGGAGAACTTAGCAAAAGGATTCATCCGGAAATCTACCTCCCCAGCGGGAGCAGGTTTCTTCTTCGTAAAAAAGAAGACGGATCTCTCCGTCCCTGTATTGACTACAGAGGCCTAAATTTGATCACGGTGAAGAATAAGTACCCTCTTCCGCTCATTCCTGAATTGTTTGATCGTCTTAGAGGGGCTAGAGTCTTCACCAAACTAGATCTTCGTGGAGCATACAACCTGGTTCGTATCCGTCGAGGAGATGAATGGAAGACGGCATTCAACACCCGGGACGGCCACTACGAGTACTTGGTGATGCCCTTTGGTCTCTGTAATGCTCCAGCAGTCTTTCAGGAGTTGGTCAATGACATCTTCCGGGACCTCCTCTACTCCTGCGTTGTGGTGTACCTTGACGACATCTTGGTCTTCTCTCCGGATCTTCAGTCTCACCGGAGGATGTTCGTCAGGTTCTGCTCAGGCTCAGGCAGAATCACCTCTTCGCCAAATATGAGAAGTGCCTCTTTGAGCAGACATCGCTTCCGTTTCTGGGCTACATCATTTCTCAGACAGGCCTACGAATGGATCCGGAGAAATTGTCTGCCATCGAGAAGTGGCCCCGACCGGAGGGGTTGAAGGCCATTCAGCGGTTCCTGGGATTTGCCAACTATTACCGTCTCTTCATACCGCACTTCTCTTCCAGGACTGCTCCAATCTCCGCGCTCACCCGCAAGGATGCTAACCCCAAACAGTGGACAGCCCGAAGCAGAGGAGGCCTTCCTTTCTCTAAAACAGGCCTTCTCTTCCGCTCCAGTGCTGTATCGCCCGGATGGCAACAAGCAGTTCTTCCTGGAGGTGGACGCTTCCTCTGCTGGAGCCGGAGCGGTACTTACCCAAAAAGCTTCATCCGGGAGGATGGTATCCTGCGGTTTCTTCTCCAAACTCTTCTCCTCCTCCGAGCGCAACTACTCCATAGGAGACCGAGAGTTATTGGCCATCAAGTTGGCATTGGAGGAGTGGCGTTACCTACTCGAAGGGGCTCTTCATCCGGTAATCATTTACACGGATCACAAGAATCTGGCATACCTCCAGCATGCCCAGAGACTTAACCCTCGCCAAGCCCGGTGGTCCTTGTTTTTTGCCCGCTTCGATTTTCTTTTTGCATTTTCGCCCAGCTGACAAAAACATCAAGGCGGATGCCTTGTCTCGGTCTTTCCTGGTGTCGGATCTCGAGGAGGAACCTAAGCATATCATCGATCCCGCCAGAGTGATGCAGGTGGCTCCCGTGAGTTTAAATCGTCTCCCTCCTGGTAAGACGTTCGTATCAGAAACTGATCGGAAGAGAATCCTACATTGGGGTCATTCATCTAAACTCGCTGGCCACGCTGTTCAAAAAAAGACCCTCCAACTCATTACCCGGCATTATTGGTGCCCTACCCTGCACAAAGACGTAATAGACTTTGTTTCTGCCTGTGTTTCCTGTGCCAGCAACAAAGTTCCGAGACACCTGCCTACCGGCCGTCTTCTTCCGCTTCCTGTACCCGCTGCCCCCTGGCAGCATATAGCCATGGACTTCATTACTGATCTTCCCGTCTCTGCTGGTTGTACAGTCATTTGGGTGGTCACTGACCGCTTTTCCAAGATGGCTCACTTCATTCCTCTGCCAGGTCTTCCGTCTGCATCCGAGTTGGCTAAAGACTTTATCCGCCACATCTTCCGTCTTCATGGTCTGCCTCGTCACATTGTGTCGGATCGTGGGGTTCAGTTCACCTCACGTTTCTGGAGAGCCACTTGTAAGTTGCTAGACGTCACCCTGGATTTTTCCTCCGCTTACCACCCACAGTCCAATGGACAAGTTGAACGAATAAATCAGAATTTGACCAGTTATCTTCGACACTTCGTTAATGCCCACCATTCTGACTGGGTGGAGCTCCTGCCTTGGGCCGAATTCTCCTACAATAATCATGAGAGCGAATCTTCCACCAAATCTCCGTTTTTTGTAGTCTTCGGTCAACACCCTCGGATCCCTGTCCCTGTTTCCATCTCTGTGGACAATCCAGCTGCGGAATCTCTGGTTAGAGAATTCTCCTCCATCTGGGAGAGTACCCGGTCCGCACTCATTCAGTCATCCGAGCGCATGAAAAGACATGCTGACAAAAAACGTCTGGATCCTCCTCAATTCCGTCCTGGGGACAAAGTCTGGCTTTCGTCCAAATATGTTCGACTCAAAATTCCGTCCTACAAGTTAGGTCCTCGGTTCATCGGTCCTTTTGAGATCATCAGTCAGATCAACCCGGTGTCCTATAAATTGAAACTCCCGGTCAATTTGCGAATTCCTAATTCTTTTCATGTATCTCTCCTCAAACCTGTGGTTCTTAACTCTTTTTTTAAGTCTACAGGTACACGTCCTGCTCCAGTGTCTGCTGATGATGAATTTGAGGTAGAGAACATTCTGGCCACAAAAAGGTTAGGAAAAAAGACTTATTTTTTGGTGGATTGGAAGGGGTTTGGTCCTGAGGAGAGAACCTGGGAACCTCGGGAGAACATCCATGCCCCTCTCATCCTAGCTAAATTTTTTTCTGGCCTAAAAAGGGGGGGCCTAGAGGGGGGGTACTGTAGCGCCCGCGTCCCTGCCTGCTGCCAGACAGGGACGTCGCTCTCCTCACCTGCGCTCAGCGTCCTCAGTGCTCCCAGCCTCCTCTGCGCCTCTGGCATCCTCGGCGTCCTCCTTCCGCCCTGCTGGTCCCGTGCGCTCCTTCCCTGCTGCTGGCCTTAGGGCGCGCGCCCGCACCCTCCCCGTTCTTAAAGGAGCCGCGCGCATTTTCCAAATCAGTCTCCAGCCAATGCTGGTGGACTCCACCCTATATTAAGGGCTTCCTCCTTAATGGAGGTGCCCGAGCAATGTTGTTTCTGTGCAGTCTAACTCTGCTTCAGCCATCAGCTCCTGTTTCCAGTTGCCTGCCTGTTACCTGTCTGTTTGCCTGTCGGCCATCTGACTGCAGCTCTATCCAGAGGTTCGGACATCTTCAGCAGAGATCCCCGGCTGTTGCCTGCTCACCTGGGAGCGATCATCTGCCATCCGACTGCAGCTCTATCCAGAGGTTCGGACATCATCTGCGGAGATCCCCGGCTATTGCAGAGACTCTTGCCTGCTCACCTGGGAGCGATCATCTGCCATCCGACTGCAGCTCTATCTAGAGGTTCGGACATCATCAGCAGAGATCCCCGGCTATTCCAGAGACTCTTGCCTGCTCACCTGGGAGCGATCATCTGCCATCCGACTGCAGCCTACCAGGAGGCTCCACCAGCTCAAGTCGTATATGCCTGTTTGTCTAGAGACTGCCTTGGTCACTTACCGTGACAACCTGTCTGCCCAGAGACTACCCTGGTCACTGCCGTGACAAACCTGCCTGCCAGAGACTACCCTGGTCACTTGCCGTGACAAACCTGCCTGCCCAGAGACTGCCCTGGTCACTAGCCGTGACAACCTGCCTGTCCAGAGACTGCCCTGGTCACTTGCCGTGACAACCTGCCTGTTCAGAGACTGCCCTGGTCACTTGCCGTGACAACCTGCCTGCCCAGAGACTGCCCTGGTCACTTGCCGTGACAAACCTGCCTGCCCAGAGACTGCCCTGGTCACTTGCCGTGACAACCTGCCTGTCCAGAGACTGCCCTGGTCACTTGCCGTGACAACCTGCCTGTCCAGAGACTGCCCAGGTCACTTGCCGTGACAACCTGCCTGTCCAGAGACTGCCCAGGTCACTTGCCGTGACAACCTGCCTGTCCAGAGACTTCCTTGGTCACTTATTGTGACAACCTGCCTGTCCAGAGACTGCCTGGCTAATTGCCGTGATTCCCTGTCCTATTCCCGAATGCCACCCGCTCTCTTACAAGTAAATTGTCTTGTATAATAAAGCTTAGTGGTTCCACCAACCAGACCCGTTTCCGTCAGTGGTTCCACCTACCAGACCCGTTACAGAAAGCTTAATTGATTGCTTTCCACTTTCACTTCAGGTCAGCCAGGGACACAATCAGTGACATCAGAGGGAACTGATTAACAAAAATAGGGGTTCCCTTCGAAAAAAAAATGGCGTGGGGTCCCCCCTATTTTTGTTAACCAGCCAGATGAAGCAGACCGCTGAGGCCTGGATTTTCAGGCTGTTAAGGAGCCAAGATCCATGGACCTTGCCAGCCTGATAATACCAGGCCACAGCAGTCTGCATATCTTGGCTGATTAACAAAAATAGGGGATCCCCTCGAAAAAAATTGGCGTGGGGTCCCCCCTATTTTTGTTAACCAGCCAGATGAAGCAGACCGCTGAGGCCTGGATTTTCAGGCTGTTAAGGAGCCAAGATCCATGGACCTTGCCAGCCTGATAATACCAGGCCACAGCAGTCTGCATATCTTGGCTGATTAACAAAAATAGGGGATCCCCTCGAAAAAAATTGGCGTGGGGTCCCCCCTATTTTTGTTAACCAGCCAGATGAAGCAGACCGCTGAGGGCTGGTTTTTCAGGCTGGTAAGGATCCAATATCCATGGACCTTGCCAGCCTGATAATACCAGGCCACAGCAGTCTGCTGAGCTTGGCTGGTTAACAAAAATAGGGGATCCCCTCGAAAAAAAAACGGCGTAGGGGTCCCCCTATTTTTGTAAACCAGCCAAGTAAAATGCAGACTGCTGCGGCCTGGTATTAAAAGACTGTCAAGGCCCATGGATTTTGGCTCTCAACAGCCTGATAATACCAGGCTACAGCAGCCCCACATTTGGCGCATCAAAAGATGTGCCAATTGTGGCACTTTACCTGGCTCTTCCCACTTGCCCTGTAGCGGTGGCAAGCGGGGTAATAAGGGGTTAATGTCACCGTTGATTGCACGGTGACAATAAGCCCGGTTAATAATGGAGAGGCGTCAATAAGACACCGATCCATTATTAATCCCAAAGTTTTTAAATGTTTAAAAAAAAGACACAGCAAGAAAAAAGTCTTTTAATGAAATAAAAGAGACAACACAGTTTTCATTAATTTTATTATACACTCATTCCTGCGACGCCATCGATCTCCTGTAAAAAAAAAAAAAAAACCAACAGTATACCACCTGTCCGACGCAGTCCATAGTAACGACTGTCCCACGACGATCCAGCTCTGCTACATCGGAATGACAGGCAGAGCCTGACATCCCGGCGCAGCACAGCTGATTACCTGCTTCCCCGGCGGTGACGTCATCGGACTGCTTTACGGCCGCGATTACCCAGCAGTCACTGCAGTTATCGCGAGAAACTGCATGTGACCGCCAGGGAGAAGAGGATGGCGGCCATTAAGCAGTCCGGGATGTTACCGCCGGAGATCTTCTGCCGGGTAAGTGCCGCTGACTCCTGACAGACCCGACCGACGGACACTGACACTCACAGTGACAGTGACATTCCGATTCCGGTATCCGATATGACGAAAATATCGGTACTCAGAATCGGAATTCCGATACAGCCAATATCGGCCGATACCTGAAATTTGCAGTATCGGAATGCTCAACACTAGTTATGAATAATCTTCCTGCGGGACTGGTGTTGGGGTTCCCCTGGTTGCAGAGGCATAATCCTGTTATTGACTGGAGATCTCGTGATATTGTTAAATGGGGTCCGAATTGTTCCAATGGTTGTCTTTCTGCTGTTTTTGTGTCTGCCATTAGTCCGGAGGGTATTCCGGAGTACCTGAAGGACTTTGGGGACATGTTCTCCAAAAAGAGGCTGAGGTTTTGCCACCCCAACGTCCTTATGATTGTGCCATTATTCTTATTCCTGGTTCTAAATTGCCCAAAGCCTGTTTGTACAATCTTTCTGGCCCGGAACGTACTGCTATGAAAAACTATATCTCTGATAGCCTACGCAAAGGTCACATCCGTCCCTCTGTCTCACCTGTGGCCCGCGGGATTCTTTTTCGTTAAGAAAAAAGATGGTGGTTTACGCCCGTGCCTCGATATCCGAGAACTAAATAAAATTACGGTCAGAAATACCTACCCTCTCCCACTCATTCCTGATCTTTATAACCAAGTGTCTGGGCTAAGTGGTTTTCCAAACTTGATCTCAGGGGAGCATATAACCTTATCCATATTCAGGAAGGGGATGAGTGGAAAACGGAATTTCTCACCTCTGAAGGTCTGTTTGAAAATTTGGTCATGCCCTTTGGTCTCACGAACGCGCCCGCTGTATTTCAGAACTTCATGAATGATGTTTTTCTGATTTTATCGGGCGCTTTATGGTTGTATACTTGGATGATATCCTTGTTTTCTCGCCTGACAAGGAATCCCACATTGGTCATCTACGTGCTGTTCTTCACAGGTTACGGGATAATTCTCTGTTTGCTAAACCCGAGAAATGTTTATGTGTCCAGGAGCTTTCCTTTCTGGGGATCATCCTTTCGGCCAATGGGTTTTGGATGGATCCCGGAAAGGTACAGGCCATTGTTGATTGGGTGCAACCCAGAGACCTCAAGGGGTTGCAGCGTTTTCTGGGTTTCGCCAATTATTATTGAAAATTCATCAAGGGGTTTTCTCAGGTGGTCAAACCACTCACCGATCTCACTCGCAAGGGCGCTGATCTCAAAGATTGGTCAATCCCTTAGCAGTTGAAGCATTTGTTACACTAAAGAAATGTTTTATGTCTGCTACTGTATTGGTTCAGCCCGATCCATCTGAACCGTTCATTGTAGAGGTGGACGCATCTGAGGTGGGAGTGGGGGCTGTGTTGTCACAGGGACCCGTTACCTTGACTAATTTAAGACCGTGTGCCTTTTTCTCCCGGAAGTTCTCTTCTGCGGAGAGGAACTATGATGTGGGTAACCGGGAGTTATTGGCCATAAAATTGGCTTTTGAAGAATGGAGGCATTTTTTGGAGGAGGCGGTTCATCGGATCACTGTTATCACGGATCACAAAAACTTGTCTTATCTTGAATCTGCTAAACGGTTGACTCCTAGACAGGCTAGTTGGTCGCTTTTTTTTTCTCGTTTTCATTTTTCAATCACTTTTCGGCCTGGTTCCAAGAATGTAAAGGCTGATGCCTTATCTCACAGTTTTGATTCAATATCACCCCCTGAACCTCCTTCCTCCATTCTTCAGCACGGGGTGGTTGTTGCGGGGGTATCCTCTGAATTGGAACAGGAAATTCAGAAGGCTCAGTCTCTTGCTCCTTCCTCTTTGCCTGATAATAAACTCTTTGTTCCCGTTCAATACAGGTTGAGGGTTCTCCGGGAATTCCACGATTCTGCTCTCAATGGACACCCGGGGATCTCAGCCACTCGGAAAGCCATTGCTAGGCTATTTTGGTGGTCCTCCATGAACTCTGATATCACTATGTTTGTGTCTGCTTGTGATACCTGTGCCCATGCTAAGAGCTCACATAACCGGCCGGCCGGGGAATTGGTGCCATTGCCAATTCCAGATAGACCTTGGACTCATTTGTCCATGGACTTCATCACTGATCTCCCTCCTTCTAATGGCAAAACTGTAATCTGGGTAGTGGTTGACATATTCAGTAAACAGACGCATTTTGTACCTCTGGCAGGATTGCCTAATGCTGAGACACTATCTAGGTTGTTTGTTGAGCACGTTGTACGGCTGCATGGCGTGCCTTTGAGTGTGGTTTCTGATAGGGGGGTGCAGTTTGTGCCCAGATTTTGGAGGGCATTTTGTAAAAGACTGGGTATTTGCTCCTTCTCCTCTGCTTACCATCCTGAGACCAATGGGCAGACGGAGAGGACCAATCAGTCACTCGAACAGATTTTGAGGTGTCTTGCTACGTCTCAGCAGGATGATTGGTGTTCTTCATTGCCGTGGCTGAATTTGCATTCAATAATCGGATTAACCAGTCCACTGGCACCTCTCCTTTCTTCTGTAACTATGGTTTTCACCCCCATTTTGGTGAATTTTCTAGGCTGGATTCAAGATGTCCAGGGGCTGATACGGCAGTACAAAGATTGGGGGAGGTGTGGAGGGAGGTCCAAAAGAACATTGGGGAGGCTCAGGCTCAAACTTTTTGCTGATAAGCGACGGTCTGTAGGACCTATGTTCCTGGTGGGAGATAAAGTATGGTTGTCCACCAAGAACATTCTCTAAAAGTTCCCTCTGCTAAGTTAGGTCCCAGATTTATTGGTCCTTACGAGATCATTGAGGTGGTCAATCCTGTTGCCTTTCGGTTACGCCTTCCTCCGTCTCCCGGATCCCCAATGTGTTTCATAAATCCCTTCTTAAGTCATTTGTACCATCTTCCACAGGGCCTCCATCCCCTCCGCCTCCTGTCTCTGTGGATGGTCAGACCGAGTTTGAAGTGGAACGGATTGTGGATTTGCGTAGGGTCCGTAGTTCACTTCAGTATTTGGTCCATTGGAAGGGTTATGGTCCTGAGGATCGATCTTGGGTCCCGGCGCGATCGGTACATGCTGATCGATTGGTTCGGGCATTTCACGCACGTTATCCTGGGAAGTCTGGGGGTCCGGTGGCCCCCCCTTGAGAAGAGGGTACTGTCATGATCCGTTCCAGGGTTTAGTCCTGTCTGCCCTTGGTCCGGGTGGATCATGTCAAGGGTTAACTTTGCTCTGACTCATTCTGGGTTCAGGTTGGCTATTTAGCTCTCACACATCCTGCTAGCAGTGTGAGCTATACTGCTACCTTCGGCTTGTGAACCTGACTGGTAACCCTTGATTTGTCTTGCTGTTATCCCTGACTTGTCCCGTGTCTGTTGTTCCCCTCTGTCTGCCCTGTTCCCTGCATTTCCTTGTTTGTCTGTTTGATTCTCTGGTTTTTGACTCGACTTGTATTCAGACTCGCTTCTGCTTTCTGTCTTTGTCTTATCTGCTTCTGACCGTTGATTACCTCCTGGCTTTCTCCTGACCACGTGTATTGCTTATTCCTTTTGTCCTGTTGCCTCCGTACGGTTTTGACTTGGCTTGCCTGACCACGCTCCCGCCACTTGGTGGTGCCTGTGTTTCTGCTCTGTAGAGGACTTGCTGAGACCTATGAAACTTCAGCTGACTGATTATTCCTGACTCAGTCTTGGACGTTTTTGCTGCCACCTGGTGGTGGTTAGTCTGCATTACAGCTGCTTGAGAGAAACATAACAGACCTCCCTAAATTTGACATTTCCCTCTCCGTGTGCGGCACCATAATAACACCCCATCAGCAGGCTCGCTGTCTGGGTGTTATGTTTGACACCAATCTCTCCTTCACCTCCCATATACAATCTCTTGCCCGCTCTTGCCGCCTACACCTAAAGAACATCTCTAGAATCCACCCTTTTCTCTCCATGGAAACAACAAAAACCCTCACTGTGGCCCTGATCCACTCCCGCCTGGACTACTGCAATGCTCTATTACTTGGCCTCCCCATTACTCAACTATCCCCTCTCTAGTCCATCCTTAATGCAGCAGCCAGGGTCATCCATCTGGCTAATCGGTACTCGGACGCGTCCGCTCTTCGCCAGTCCTTACATTGGCTGCCCATTCATTATACGATCCAATTCAAAGTACTTGTTCTCACCCACAAAGCTCTCCACAGTGCAGCTCCCCCCTAATCTCCTCCCTCATTTCCATCTATCGGCCTAACCGACTGCTGCGCTCTGCAAACGACTTTCAACTAACCTCTGCACTAATCCGTACCTTCCACTCCCGACTCCAAGACTTCTCCCGCGCTGTGCCAATCCTCTGGAATGCCCTACCCAAAGAAATTAGGACTATCCACAATTTGCATGGTTTCAGGTGCTCCCTCAAGACACATTTGTTCAGAGCAGCCTATCACGTTCAATAATCAAAGTCATTCTATGTGTAAGTGTGTGTTGAGCCCATTCACTATCTCCATCCATCCCTCACTCCTCAAGATGGCTGGACCATCATTGTAAATGCACCATTGTATATACACACCTGTACTTTGTATCTCCCCCACCTCATTGTAGATTGTAAGCTCTCACGAGCAGGATCATCTTAACTTGCTTTAATTATTGTATTATTAACGTTGTTACATATGACTTGTGTTTTGAAACTGTTATACTGTAAAGCGCTGCGGAATATGTTGACGCTATATAAATAAAGATTATTATTATTATTGTCACGTAAATGCACTCTGTGATATCTTTAGTGTGGCATCTGTGCCTGCTGTTGCTGCTGCTGCAGATGTTAACACAAATTTGTGAAAATGTGAACAGTCATGTTCGCTCTACGTCTGCTGGGTTGGCTGTAGTGGAAGACGTTTCGGTCCCAAATATACTATTTCTACTCTCGTGAAATTTATGCCACTTTGGTGGTGTCAGGCCCTCATTTTTTTAAATGTGAAAACTCCTGGTTGGGTGTCCATATGTTGGATTGGGTGTAGTGGAAGAACTGTCGTTCTCTATTATACTATCTCTACTGTGGTGAAATTGATGCCACTTTGGTGGTGTCTGCCAATAATTTTTGCAAATGTGAACACTTCTGGTTTGGTATCCATCTGCTGGATTGGGCATAGTGGAAGACCTGTTGGTCATTATTATACTACTTCTACTTTCGTAAAATTGATGCAACTTTGGTGGTGTCGGGCAATAATTTTTTGAAATGTGAACACTCCTGGTTGGGTGTACATCTGCTGCATTGGGTGTAGTGGAAGACCTGTCGGTCCCTATTATATTTCTACTCTTGTGAAATTTATGCCACTTCTGTGGTGTAAGGCCCTCATTTGTTTAAATGAGAAAACTCCTGGTTGGGTGCCCATCTTCTGGATTGGGTGTAGTGGAAGACCTGTCGGTCCCTGTTATGCTATCTATGCTGTGGTGAAAATAGATGCCACTTTAGTATTGTCTGCCAATATTTTTTGGAAATGTGAACAATCATGGTTGGGTGTCCATCTGCTGGATTTGGTGTAGTGGAAGACATGTCAGTCCCTATTATACTATCTATACTGTGGTGGAATGGTGTCACTTTGTTGATGTCTGCCAAAAACTTTTGGAAATGTGAGCACTCCTGGTTGGGTCCCTCAACCTGTTTGGTTGGCTGTAGTGGAAGAGGAGTCAGTCCCTATAATACTATTTCTACTGTGGCGAAAGTGATACCACTTTGGTTGTGTCTGCCAATAATTTTCGGTGATGTGAACACTCCTGGTTGGGTGTCCATCTGCTTGGTTGGCTGTCATGGAAAAGATGTGACTCTCCATTATACAATTTCTGCTGTAGTGAAATTGGTGCCACTTTATTGGTGTCTACCATTATTTTTTGGAAATGTGTACATTCCTGGTTGGGTTGGCTGTAGTGGAAGATGAGTCAATCCCTATTATGCTATTTATATTGTGGTGAAATTGATGTCACTTTGGTGGTGTCTTCCAATATTTTTGGAAACGTGAATACTTCTCGTTGGGTATCCATCTGTTGGGTTAGCCGTCAAGGAAAAGATGCCACTCCCCATTACACTATTTCAGCTGTGGTGAAATTGGTGCCACTTTGTTGGTGTCTACAAATAATTTTTGGAAATGTGTCCACTCCTGGTTGTGTGTCCATCTGCTGATTTGGCTGAAGTGGAAGATGTGGTGGTCCCTATTAGACTATTTCTACTGTGGTGAAATTGATGCCACTTTGGTGATGTCTGCCACTAATTGTTTGAAATGTGAATACTTCTAATTGTGTCTCCATCATGTGTGTTGCCTGTAGCAGTAGGCCTCTGACACAGGCAGGCCTCCACTTCCTTTGAGTCAACTACCCGTGTTATTATAATTAGATTTTTCTGACAACAGTAGTCTATGAAACTGATATTTGTGCCACCTGAGTGTGGCTGAGCAAGAAAGTAAGTTGTGCTGTTGCATTTGGTATCAGGGCTTCCAGAACAGAAGGCCTTCACCCATCCCTCACCCACCTCATCTTAATTTGAAGTTCAATTCAAAGCTGTAAAAGCTGGCACAGACCATGATACCTCATGCATGCATGATTACTGCCATGCCATTCTAAAAGTTGTACTCTGGGTGAATTGCGGCCACTTTCCTGATGTCTGTCCTTAATTTGATGTGTTTTGGCAGCTTTTTGGCCAATTTGAAGGTGTTGTGGATGCATTTGTTTTTGCCTCCTATTAACTTGAATGCCGTTCGGCTATGTTCGTCGAATATTCGACGAATAAATCGTCGAATATTGCAAATTCGTCGATCATAATACAAACTGAACATTGAATTATTCTCTCATCTCTAAATAATATCTTATAAATTCTAAGCATTTTTTCAATGCACTCATTGACCAATTCATGTTTTTTATGGTGATCTGTATTTAGAAATTCAATAAAGTTATCAGTGTTACTTGCATCTCTCCAGAGTTTGTTGCTGCCACGTGCAAGAAATATCTTTCAGGGCCAGTTCAAAACTCTTCTATATTATACAATAATAACGCTCTTATCTGCAGTTCATCTGCGGTGAGATGTGGCAGTAGGTAAAGTCTTTGGCAGGCATCTATCTAGTTAGGGATTATTGCCTTATAAATTAAAATACTTGCTGCTGCTTTTTTCTATACCCTCATTGACATATTCATGTTTTTTACAGTGATCTAAACTCTGAAATTAATTAAAGGAAGCAAGATTAACTGATTTCATGTGTCCATTTGCAGTTTTCTTGTAGCAGCTGTATGAAAAAGGTAGTGGTGAGAGACTTTACGCTAATGGATATGGAGTTACCACTTCTGAACTCTCCAGTGCTTTTGCTTCCATTCATTTCATGGGAATTCTTGAAGTAAGTTTGGGGTCATTGCCTGGTGGAAGACCCATGACATAGGATGCAAACCCAGCTTTCTGACACAGGACACTACATTGAAACCCTAAATTCTTTGGAAATCTTCACATTTCTTGATGCCCTGCACACAGTCAAGGCATCAAGGGCCAGAGGCAGCAAAACAACCACAAAACATTTTTGAACCTACACCATATTTGACTGTGTTCTTTCATTTGTAGACGTCATTCCATTTAGAGTAAAGCGTTGAACAATGTGCTTTGCCAACAAACTGTATCTTGGTCTCATCTGTCCACGCCAGCTTGGTCTCAAAAAATAGTGAGGGCCACCTGCTGGACCTCTAGAAATTGTGAGGGCCACCTGCTGGCCCTCCAAGTTGCAAACCTTACAGTATTAATATGAAAAAGAAAATTTGCCCACCCCAGATGGACAAATTATATTGCGGTAGCCTTGCATACCCATCTGCTGGCCCTCCAATAATGGTTAGTGAGGGCTGGCTGATGGCCCTCTAAAATTATAGTGAGGGCTGCTTTATGGCCCCGTGACAAAACTGAGGGCCTCCTGATGGCCCTCTACAAATAGTGATGGCCGTTTGATGGCCCTGAAAAAAATTAAAAATTGTGACTGCCAGAGTCCCTTTTTCATAAATTAGGCAGGATGTGTCTGATTATGTTTCACACACCATATGGCCAGATAAGGTATTAGAATGATAAAGTTACATTTCCTGTTGAATGTTTTTTTCATCACTAAAATATGCAAAAAAGCAGCATAAACACTGCATGTGATCATAGAACAAGGTGTGGAGGAGCTTTTAATTTCCTTATATTTCTATTCAATTAATTATCCTGTAAATAATGTTTCTTAACATTTTTTATAGTAAAATCCCTTTTATCTTCAATTTATAATTAAATCTTAATATCTTAATGGGATTCAAAGATGCTTCCAGGAGTCTTCGCCATGCTTTTCCCATGTCATTTGAGCACTGTTTCTATCAATTTCAGCAATTTTTAGACCTTCTCCAGAACTCTTTAGTCTTTGTGTCTAAGAGTACCACTACATGATAATTTGAACAGAATGTGTATGAGGCCCTCCTTTATCTTTAATACAAGGGTCTGAGTCCCTCTTAGATCACATTTTTGGCAGTTCTTTCTCCTTCATAAATTACATAGAAATTTGTTAATAAAAATTTCAATTTTCGTTTACATAAATTATTATTTTTTTAAATCCTTTTTAAATGTTGCCTTATATAAAAGCCATTTTAAGTGTATATATATATATATATATATATATATATATTATATATATTTTTTTTTTTTTATCTCAGTTCTTAAAGTGCAGCAAAAGTGTGACACCATTGTACTCAGCAGCGATCTGGGAGACAGAGATGCTTCCATGGGTTCCCCCATGCTGTTCTCCTTCTATTCAGCAATTTTCCATCCATTTCAACAGTTTCACTGCCACCCTAACCTCTTTGTAGGGTCTTCTGGTAAAATGCATGAATTTCCAATTGACTCCCACTATACTCGTTACTGGAAATGAGCATTCGAGAATTAAGAATTGCTTTTTTCGAGCAACGAGCATTTTAGTGCTAACTCATCCCTAGTCCTAAAATTACCTATGTACAGTGGGGAAAATAAGTACTTTATTCACTCCCAATTTTGCAAGTTTTCCCACCTACAAAGAATTGAGGTCTGTAATTTTTATAGTAGGTACATTTCAACTGTACATGGTTCATGGGGAAAGGGTTGTATTTTTCATCACTATACCTTTGTTTGCCAATGTCCTACAATGTAAGCACTGTTAGGATATGTGCACACGTTGTAGATTGGTCTGCAGAATTTTCTGCACAGAATCTGCATCTCTTGGCAGAAACTGCAGGTCAAAATCTGCGCAGTTTTTAACCTTTTTTGTCCTTTTTATCTGCAGATTTACCGCAGTTTTTGTGCAGATTTCCCCTGCCTTTTGAGACCTGCAGATTCCTATAATGGAGCAGGTCTCAAAACGCTGCAGTTCTGCACAAAAGAAGTGACATGCTGCAGTTTAAATCCGCACCAAATCTGCGCAGAAAAATCTGCAGCATGTGCACTGCGTTTTTTGATTTCCATTGACTAGAATGGTACTGTACATTACTTCCAGTTCTGCAGCAGATCTGCACGGCAAAATCTGCTGCGGAACTGCAACAGAATTTGCAACGTGTGCACATACCCTGATACTGCTCTCACAACAGTCATTTGCTATTCTTCTACCACACATTGCCTGATGCTTATCTTAAGTCACTCCTTTAGTATCCTTCCCTCACACACAACACTTGATGCTTATCTCCTAAAAATATAGATTAGGGAGAGGCTTTATTCATGACTGACAGGGCAGCCATAACAAGTGACACAGAGCATTACATGGTCCTCAGCTTTATGCAGTGTGTGAGAGAAAAACAGGAAAAGACTTTTGCAAAATATGAATCAAGTGGTGTGTGGAAGAATAATAGGAAAGGATTAATATTGCACAGTTGTCCATGATTATGTAAATTGCTGTGTAACATCAATTCTGCAAGTTGCATCACAAAGAGTTGATATTTGCACAATATTTATCTTCCCAAAACCCTGTTAAAGCAGTAGACATGTACCAAAGAAACATCTATTTTATGAACTAATGTATACAGTATACATATGTGGAGACAGAGGAAGAGTCTACTGCTTTAACAGAGTTTTGTGAAGGTAAAGATTGAGAACACATACTAATTTTTATAAGAAAAAAAAAGCTGGAATGTAGTTAAAGGCTTCATGAACATAACAGTTGGGAAGAAGACTACGAGAGCAGTGATGTGTAAGCAGAACCAATGGAGAGGTATCTGTAGTCACATAAACCATCTTGGAAACCCACACATAATCCCTACTGGTCAGTTTCATGTGAAAGGGTTACAAACAAACAATAAAACATAAACAATTTTTGTATTCATGTTATCCACTTTAAACATTTTCTGTGAATATTTCTAGCTGTTTGGGAGCTGGTGAAAGCAAAATGTGTTAAGACACCTTTAAACTTGTAATGACACTTTCAGATTGCAAAACAAACTGTGTGCATCTGTAGAAGTTGGGTAAAATTGTGCTTAACTCATGTTCTACTCCCTCAACTCTGATAAGACATTTCCTATAAATGATAGGCACTAGAGGTTAGCAAATCATTTGAAACTAAAATTTGCCAGATTGGGTCATTGAGGAAATTCACACACATGGACCCAAACCTTTCCTTATATTCGCTTCTAATTATGATGATGGTATCAAAAATGTAGTTATGGAAGAATATTAGTTTTTGCTTGAATGTTTCTATAATTTTGGTGCCTAGTGAAATTGAGGATGTGTGCCATGCATCATGCATTTTCTATTTTGCCAAACCACATCATGGCAGCCATTATGTTTGTGGCATTGATATTTACTAAGGTGACCAATTTTGGTGGTCAATGAGCCATCCAGTATTATATTTGATACAAAATGTTGCCGTATTGGGGATAGGGACTGAGGAGGATGTGAAGAAACTGCATAAGTGTATATGTGTCTCCTGTAAGCACCTGGCATACTTGTGGTAGGGTATCACCGACATTTAAAACTTTGTCCTAATGGACCGTAAAAATAAAGCAAATTCCTTTATTCCCTTGGCTACAATTGTTGCTGCAACAGTAGAATGTACCACATCATCTCCAAAGAATACAAATTGCAAAGCGGGGAGGGCTTTCTTCAGCTGTGAGCTGTGACATTCTCTCACTATCAGATCTAGCCCAATACGACTACTGAATTCCATGCCGCAACTTTTAAACAAAATTATGATAATTTTTACTTGATTGTGTTTTTTTTAACCCCTTCCCGACCCATGACGCCACGTAGGCGTCATGAAAACCTGTGCCAATCCACCCATGACGCCTATGTGGCGTCATGAAAGGATCTCGTCCCTGCGGGCCGGGAGACCGGGGTCACTCAAAGGTCACCCGACCCGCAGTTACAGGACCCTTTGTGCTTCACCACAGGGGGGTTGGCTTAACCCCCCCCGTGGCCACGATCGCTCTGATTGGCTGTTAAAAGTGAAACAGCCAATCAGAGCAATGTGTAATATTTCACCAATTTATTTGGTGAAATATTACAATCCAGCCATGGCCGATGCTGCAATAGCATCTGCCATGGCTGGAGACCGAGCCCTGACCCCCCCCACACCGAGTCACGGCGGTGATCGGCCGCCGCCACCGAAAGATGGCAGCGATCGGTCACCGCCGTCACTTACAGCTCCCCTCCTCTTTTGGTCCACTGCCCCCACTTCCTATCCCCCCCCAGCCTTCCGACCCCCCTACTCACCTCTCCCGATCCACCGATGTCCCACGATCGGGTCCGGCGTCCGCCCGGGCCTCTTCATGGGCGCCGCCATATTGGAAAATGGCGGGCGCATGCGCAGTGCGCCCGCCGGCCGGCGCATGCGCAGTGCGCCCCCAGTGTTCAAAAATTTATTTTGATCACTGTGATAAACTGTCACAGTGATCAAAATAAAAAAAAGTAAATGAACCCCCCCTTTATCATAGGTAGGGACAAATAAAAAAAATAAAGAATTTTTTTTTTTTTTCCTAGCGGATTTTGCTGCTGATCCGCAGCTGATTTTGCTGCGGATCCGCGGCGGATATCGCTGCTTATCCGCGGCGGATTTCGTGCTGATCCGCGGCGGATTTCGCTGCTGATCCGCGCGGACTTCGCTGCTGATCCGCGGCGGACTTCGCTGCTGATCCGCGGCGGACATCGCTGCTGATCCGCGGCGGATTTCGCTGCGGATCCGCTGCGGATTTCGCTGCTGATCCGCGGCGGATTTCGCTGCTGATCGCGGCGGATTTCGCTGCTGATCCGCGGCAGATTTCGCTGCTTATCCGCGGCGGATTTCGCTGCTGATCCGCGGCGGACTTCGCTGCTGATCCGCGGCGGAATCGCTGCTGATCGGCGGCGGATTTCGCTGCTGATCCGCGGCGGATTTCGCTGCTGATCGGCGGCGGATTTCGCTGCTGATCCGCGGCGGATTTCGCTGCTCATCGGCGGCGGATTTCGCTGCTGATCCGCGGCGGATTTCGCTGCGATCGGCGGCGGATTTCGCTGCTTATCGCGGCGGATTTCGCTGCTGATCCGCGGCGGATTTCGCTGCTGATCGGGGGCGGATTTCGCGCTGATCTCGGCGGATTTCGCTGCGGATCCGCGACTGATTTCGCTGCGGATCCGCGACTGATTTCGCTGCGGATCCGCGGCGGATTTCGCTGCTGATCCGCGGATTTCGCTGCGGATCCGCGGCGGATTTCGCTGCGGATCCGCGGCTGATTTGCTGCTGATCCGTGGCGATTCGCTGCTGATCGCGGCGGATTTCGCTGCTGATCCGCAGCGATTTCTCTGCTGATCCGCGCGGATTTGCTGAGTCCGCGACTGATTGCTGCTGATCCGCGACTGATTTTGCTGCTGATCCGCGCTGATTATCTGCTGATTCATCTGCCTAGCGGGTATAGCATAACGCGATCGCGTTATGCTATACCGTTACCACCGGTCAACACTACGTGTTGAACGGGCTGGTAAAACGCAATATGAACCAGCCTTAGGGTTAGAACTAGGGTTAGGGTTAGCATTAGGGCTAAGGTTAGAATTACGGTTAGGGTTGGAATTTGGGTTAGGGTTGGAATTAGGGTTAGGTTTGGAATTAGGGTTAGGCTTGTAGTTAGGTTTATGGTTAGAGTTGGGATTAGGGTTAGGGGTGTGTTGGGGTTAGGGTTATGATTAGGGTTTGTATTAGGGTTAGGTGTGTGTAGGCGTTAGGGGTGTGTTGGGGTTAGGGTTGGAGTTAGAATTGAGGGGTTTCCACTATTTAGGCACATCAGGGGGACTCCATACGCGACATGGCGCCACCATTGATTCCTGTAAATTTTGCGTTCAAAAAAGTCAAACAGTGCTCCCTTTATTCCAAGCCCCGACGTATGCCCAAACAGTGGTTTATCCCCACATATGAGGTATCAGCGTACTCGGGAAAAATTGCACAACAACTTTGGGGGTTCTAATTTCTCCTGTTATCATTGGGAAAAAAAATTGGGGACTAAAAATTATTTTTGTGGAAAAAAAAATGATTTTATATTTTCACGGCTCTGCGTTATAAACTTCTGTGAAGGACTTGGAGATTCAAAGTGCTCACCACACATCTAGAGGAGTTCCTTGGGGGATCTAGTTTCCAAAATGGGGTCACTTGTGGGGAGTTTCTACTGTTTAGGCACATCAGTGACTCTGCAAACGTAACATGACGCCCGAAGACCATTCCATCAAGTGGGCATTTCAAAAGGTCACTACTTCCCATTCGAGCCCCGACGTGTGCCCATACAGTAGTTTTTTCCCACATATGGGATATCAGCATACTCAGGACAAATTGGACAACAACTTTTGGGGTCTAATTTCTCATGTTACCCTTGCGAAAATAAAAAAATTGGGGACTAAAAGATCCTGATTGTGGAAAAAATATGATTTTTTTATTTTCATGCCCGGGCGTTATAAACTTCTGTGTAGCCCTTGGGGGTTCAAAGTGCTCACCACACATCTAGATAAGTTCTTTGCGGTGTCTAGTTTCCAAAATGGGGTCACTTGTGGGGAGTTTCTACTGTTTAGGCACATCAGGGGCTCTGCAAACGTAACAAGATGCCCGCAGACCATTCCATCAAGTTGGCATTTCAAAGCGTCACTACATCCCTTCCGAGCCCTGACGTGTGCCCAAACAGTGGTTCCCCCCCACATATGGGGTACTAGCGTACTCAGGACAAACTGGACAACAACTTTCGGGGTCCAATTTCTCCTGTAACCATTGTGAAAATAAAAAATATGGGCTAAAAAATCATTTTTTGAGAAAAAAAAATGATATTTTATTTTCACGGCTCTGCGTTATAAACTTCTGTAAAGCACCTGAGGGGTTCAAAGTGCTCACTATGCATCTAGATAAGTTCCTTAGGGCGTCTAGTTTCCAAAATGGGGTCACTTGTGGGGGAGTTCCAATGTTTAGGCACACAGGAACTCTCCAAATGCGACATGGCAACCGCTAAATATTCCAGCATATTTTCTATTCAAAAAGTCAAATGGCGCTCCTTCCCTTCTGAGCCCTGCCGTGCGCCCAAACAGTGGTTTATGATCACAAATGAGGTATCTGTGTACTCTGGAGAAATTGCCCAACAAATTTTAGAATCCAATTTATACTGTTGCCCATGTGAAAATGAAAAAAACTGAGGCTAAAAGAAAATTTTTGTGAAAAAAAAGTACTTTATTTTTTTACGGATCAATTTGTGAAGCACCTGGGGGTTCAAAGTGCTCACTATGCATCTAGATAAGTTCCTTAGGGGTCTAGTTTCCAAAATGGGGTCACTTGTGGGGGAGCTCCAATGTTTAGGCACACAGGGACTCTCCAAATGCGACATGGCAACCGCTAAATATTCCAGCATATTTTCCATTCAAAAAGTCAAATGGCGCTCCTTCCCTTCTGAGCCCTGCCGTGCGCCCAAACAGTGGTTTATGACCACATATGAGGTATCTGTGTACTCAGGAGAAATTGCCCAACAAATTTTAGGATCCAATTTATACTGTTGCCCATGTGAAATTGAAAAAAACTGAGGCTAAAAGAAAATTTTTGTGAAAAAAAAGTACTTTCTTTTTTTTACGGATCAATTTGTGAAGCACCTGGGGGTTCAAAGTGCTCACTATGCATCTAGATAAGTTCCTTAGGGGGTCTAGTTTCCAAAATGGGGTCACTTGTGGGGGAGCTCCAATGTTTAGGCACACAGGGACTCTCCAAATGTGACATGGCAACCGCTAAATATTCCAGCATATTTTCCATTCAAAAAGTCAAATGGCGCTGCTTCCCTTCTGAGCCCTGCCATGCGCCCAAACAGTGGTTTATGACCACATATGAGGTATCTGTGTACTCAGGAGAAATTGACCAACAAATTTTAGGATCCAATTTATACTGTTGCCCATGTGAAAATTAAAAAACTGAGGCTAAAAGAAAATTTTTGTGAAAAAAAAGTACTTTCTTTTTTTTACAGATCAATTTGTGAAGCACCTGGGGGTTCAAAATGATCACTATGCATCTAGATAAGTTCCTTAGGGGGTCTAGTTTCCAAAATGGGGTCACTTGTGGGGGAGCTCCAATGTTTAGTCACACAGGGACTCTCCAAATGTGACATGGCAACAGCTAAATATTCCAGCATATTTTCCATTCAAAAAGTCAAATGGCGCTCCTTCCCTTCTGAGCCCTGCCGTGCGCCCATACAGTGGTTTATGACCACATATGAGGTATCGTGTACTCAGGAGAAATTGCCCAACAAATTTTAGGATCCATTTTATCCTGATGCCCATGTAAAAATGAAAAAATTGATGCTAAAAAAAATTTTTGTTGGAAAAATTAAAATGTCCATTTTTTCCTTACACGTTGCTTTAGTTCCTGTGAAGCACCTGAAGGGTTAATAATCTTCTTGAATGTAGTTTTGAGTAGCTTGAGGGGTGCAGTTTTTATAAAGGTGTCACTTTTGGGTATTTTCTGCCATATAGACCCCTCAAAGTGACTTCAAATGTGAGGTGGTCCCTCAAAAAAAATGGTTTTGTAAATTTTGCTTGTAAAAATGAGAAATCGCTGGTCAACTTTTAACCCTTATAACTTCCTAACAAAAAAAAATGTTGTTCCCAAAATTGTGCTGATGTAAAGTAGACATGTGGGAAATGTTATTTATTAACTATTTTGTGTCACATAACTCTCTACTTTAACAGAATAAAAATTAAAAATTTGAAAATTACAAAATTTTCAAAATTTTCGCCAAATTTCCATTTTTTTCACAAATAAACGCAAAAATTATCGACTTAAATTTACCACTAACATGAAGCCCAATATGTCACGAAAAAACAGTCTCAGAATCGCTAGGATCCGTTGAAGCGTTCCTGAGTTATTACCTCATAAAGGGACACTGGTCAGAATTGCTAAAAATGGCAAGGTCTTTAAGGTCAAATAGGCTGGGTCATGAAGGGGTTAACATGTGATGGAGTGGCTGCAAGTCATTAAAAAGAAGCCTGCCAGATAGGGCTCCAAAGTCGTGTGAGCCTTCTCTTACTCATACAATCTTCTTAATGTTATACCTCATACCTTCATATAACAACTTATTCTAGAAAGTTCACTGAAAGAACAGTTATGCTTAAAAATAAAAATAATGCATACTGTTCTTGTATATAAAATAAAAAACATTTTTTTATTACTTTAAAGTTTTTGAATGCATTTACTTATATTTTTCCAATTAAAAGTTATTTAGCAAGAATTTGAAGTCAAATATTAAAGATATATATATATATATATATATATATATTATATATATAGTTATTTATCAAGAATTTGAAGTCAAATATTAAAGATATATATATATATATATATATTATATATATATATATATATAATATCTTTAATATTTGACTTCAAATTCTTGATAAATAACTTTTAATTGGAAAAATAAAAGTAAATGCATTCAAAAACTTTAAATAGAATTATATATATATTATATATATATATATATATATATATATATATATATATATATATACATTGGTCTCTTAACTTCTTGCATGAAATAGAGAAAAATAGAAATAAAGTAAATTCTAGTAGCATTAGGAACTAGTTCAAGTTGATCAATTTTGTCTCATTTTAATATTATTTTACCCAGTATAGCAGTTCCATTTTGTATGCATGACCACAGATATTCATGCTGCTTAAGTAAAATGGTGTGATTATTTTGTTGTTGGATTTACTCATGATCTGTATAAATTAATGCTTCTTTGGTCAGTGATTCTATTTTAATTGAGAACAAACTTTTACTATAGGGATTATCAGAACACAATGATTTGAATGTTAATTATTTGCAGATAATCGCAAGTTGAGCTATTTAAAATGTTTTCAACAGTTTAGGGACATGAAATGCACAATTTTTAATCTTTAAATACAGCACATTAACAACAATTGCAATCCCATTTTAACATAATACCTAATTAAACTACTATTTTCTATTTCACTATATGACTATTAAATGGTAGCTACAGCTAAGTGAATGGAAGAGTTGTCGACAAAAGTTTTGAAATTGACACAAATTTTGGTTTATACAAAGTTTGCTCCTTCAGTATTTTTAGATTTTTTTGCCATCAGTCAGGATTTGGCACAAAAGCTGATACCCAGCATGCCAGAATGAATTGCAGAACTCTGCAAATATTGTTTTGCGGCATAAATTTGATATATTTGTTAGTAAAAGTTTAAAAACATATGTAATGCTTATAATTGTATTTCAGTAACCATAGATACAAATGATTAAAATATTTAAAAAAAAAGCTGAAAAACTAAACTTAGTGAAAACCAAAATTTGTATCAGTCTCAAAACTTTTGGCCATGATGTCACGTGAAAATACTAGCGCACTGTCTAATTAAGGAAAGTGATAATACAGCTGGCATAAGAAGATATATAAATGGAAAGAAGGATCCAGCTCCAAAACATAAAATCCCAAAATCTTTAATGATATATTCAATAAAAATTCAGTCACAAAAACATACAGAGACTGGTTAAACCGATGAAAAAGTGCCTGTTTCCAAAAACTGTGCGCGCTTCAAACAACTCAGTGTTCTTAGATTCAGTTACAATGTAGCAGGCATGAGTGTAATTTATTAGAACAGGTGTAACACATTAGAAGAGAAAAAAAAAACACAATGGTAATGGAATATAACAATATAATAAGAGGAATATAAAAACCAATAATGCAAAACTAATTCGTATAAGTTAATAATGCAGCATAATTTCTATTTTAAGATTTAGTCCAGATGGAATACGTGTATTCAACATGTAGATCCAAAAAGCTTCTCTGTCTCGTAGCCTTCTTTCCCTGTTGCCGCGTCGAGGATTCAGGTTAACCTGTTCTATTGCGAACACCTGTAAATGAGTAGTCTGTCGATTGTGTATAGTTACAAAATGGTTAGAGACATTTGATATGCCACTAACTGTAGGATGTGTAATATCATACAGGTGCTCCATGATTCTATTCTTTATTTACGTATTGTGGATCCAACATACTGTTGATTGCACACTGAGCAGGCTATGATATATACCACATATTCTGAATTGCAGTTCAAGAAATTTTTTATAGAAAAAGTACGTTCATTTTTACTATCAGAAAAAGTCAGAGTTTTCGTGACATGTACCCATGTTTTTCAAGTAAAATTACCACATTTAAAAAAACATTTTGTAGTTAGCCAATGTGCAGAATTTTTATTCCTCTGGGCATTATAAAATCTAGGAGATAATGCAGTACCTAGAGTTGGTGCACATCTTGCTACTATTTTAATGCCCTCCTTGAGAATATGATTCAATGTATCATCATTTTTAAGCAAGTTTTAATTGTGACGAACAATATTGGAAATGGCTTTAAATTGAGAGTACATGTCAGAGCTGTTTGGGGGACTGGCTGTTTGGGGGAGGAATTGGTTAACTGATTAACCTGTTGTTTGGGATTTACCAGGTCTTCTTTGGATTTAGTTTCAGAAATTTGAAAGGCTCTATTTATGGTCCAATTAGGATAATTTCTTTTGCAGAGATCTTCTTTTCTTGTGTTTTTTTCCAGCTCATAAAAAGACATGTCACTGCAATTGCGCTTAGCTCTTATAGTTTCACCAACGGGAATAGCTTTGATAGTATGGATTGATGGAACCTATCCGTATGTAAAATGGTGTTGTCTGCAGTTTTTTTCCAATAGGTTCGGCTGGAGATGTAATGAAATGGCACACCTGTTAGGGTTCGAGTTCCCGCTGCTGCACAAGGGGAGTCTCGAACCCGTCCCGCTGCGGTCTCCCATACATATCTGGCCGCAGTGGAGCCTGCTCAGCAGAGACGTTGGTCCAGGCGTCTTGCCCACTCCTCTACTGTGCAGTGACTTGCTGCTGCTTTTCCTGGATCTGCTATTATAGCCAGTGCTGGAGCAGCCGTCTTTGAGACAAAGTCCTGCGTTTTCACATCTGAGAATGCCCAGAGTGAGATCTCTCATTGGAGATCAGGGGTCACATGTTCAGGTGCTGCAGCGGCTCCTATTGGTCCGCCAGGAAGGTCATGTAGCTACGTGTGTTTGTAACAGCTTCTCATTGGTCCTTGTTCCTGAAAGGTCCTCTAGCTGTTGCTATAAAAGGGTAGCATGGCTGGGCCGCCATGCGCTAATATCAAGCATTGTATGCTATGCACCAGTGTGATCTCGGCCTTTTGGCTGCGATCGTGTGTCGCGGTCAGAGGGTGCGAGTTTTCCTGGAGTGATCCAGGGGCTTTGCTGGCAGCGTGCTGCTGATTTTCTACTGCGGTATCCGTACCGGCAGTCTGGACTGAGGATGTTCATTAAGAATACGATCCGTGTGGTGGTGGAAGGTGGTGAGAAAAACAACCTGGTGTACGTCGTTCGTGACCTGTTGGAGGGAAAGGCTGGAGCCCATCGTCAGGATATCTACAGCGTCAATGAATTCCGGAGTCAAGGTACATATGATGTAACCTTTGTGAATGAGGGATGCTGTTTGACCGTCTTTGAATGGCTCAGAAGTAATGAAGGTGATCCATGCCTGGAGGGAGTGCGGGTGGAGCCCCTGTTTGGGCTCATGGAAAAAGTGGTGACTGTGACTGTGTACAACCCCTATACAGAAGTAGCACTACTGGAGCAGTTCCTGGAGCGGTACTGTGAATAGTGAAGGGAGGGGAGAAGCAGAAAAATGTCTTGGGCATTTTCAACTGCAAGTATGTGTTTCGGGTGAAATTGAAGAAGGACCCAGGTTGTTTGGGAGGTTTCACCCACCCACCAGCGAACTTTTCAGTGGCGGGTCATAGGGGCTTCCTGTCATACCCAGGGCAGCCACTATACTGCAGGAGGTGCTTTCAGTTCGGGCACCTGCTAAACATGTGTAGCAAGGAGTTTGGTTTGCCGTAATTGCAAGCAAGAGGGTCATGTGGCGGCTAGGTGTCCGATGCCTCGTGAATGTGACAGGTGTGGCAGTTCAGAGCACCTGTATAGAGACTGCCCGTTTGGTGTGCCGAGGAGGTCAACTAGAGAGGAGGAGGAAAGAAAGAGACGTGAGGAGGAGCGGAGGCGGGAGGAATAAAGGAAGAGAGAGGAGGAGGTTAAGAGGCGGGAGGAGGAGAAGAAGCGGAGGGAAGGCGAAGTCGCCGCGCTGCAAAGCGTTGTGAGGGCGCCACCCACTCCTGCCGAGAGACGGAGGGAGAAGTGGCAGGAGGACAAGGAGGCTGAGAGAAGGAAGGAGAAGCAACAGGAGGAAAAGGAGGACAAGGAATTTTGGAAGGCCATAAGGCGAGAGGAGCGTTCATGGCCTAAAAAAGAAGTAAAAAAAGAAGTCCCAGTTGCTGAATCATGGTCAGAATGCCTGATGGATTTCGATATATCTGTGGCAGAGGAGGAGGCTGAGGTTTTAGTTCATGAGTCTGATCCGAGAAATATTGGTGCCTTCTCCTCGGAAGAGGACTCAGGAGGGTTAAAGTGTCACAGGGAGGGTTGTGGGGAAAACAGAGACATTGAGGTGGTGGAAGAAGGAATGGCCCAGAGGAAGAATGGGCAGAAAAAGGCACGGGTGGAGGAGTATATGGAGGCCAGCGGCTCGGAAGGCTGCTCGGCACAAATGGTGGAGGAGGACACTGGCGGTACTGGTTAAGTACGTTTTACTTTTCCAGTAGCCAGGTAGGGTTTTTTTGTGTACATAGCTTTGCTCTTTAAGCAATGGCTATCTGTTTTTTTTGTGTGTTTTATGTAATGTGTGTCAAGTTATATCTGTAGGTTGTTTTTGTATTTTTTTTTCCTTTTTTGGCTTTTTTGGACAAGTGTTTTTTTAAGCCTTTTGGTTTGTGTTTAGTATGGGTGTTAGAATTAATCTCAAAATGTGAGGGTTTTTAAAAATAAGTTGCGGCGTGCGGCCATTTTTGAGTTTTTTGCAGCGCAAAATGCGGAAATTTTTTGTTTACAGGAGTGTGGGATTATGGATGGTGTGAAGGGGAGTGAATGGCCTCATGGTGCGTCTGTGTGGTCAGGGAGTGCATGTAATAGAAATGACGGTGTTGGTTTTTTGGTGAAGGGGCGTAATGTGAGTTTGTGTGACTATATGGTGATTGAGGTTGGGAGATGCGTGTTAGCAAATTTTGAGTTTAGAAATATTCGTTTTAGTGTTATTAATGTGTATACTCCTGTGAAAAAACAGGAGCGTAAAGTTTTATTTGAAAAAATTAAGTTTTTTATTCCAGGTAGAGTGCCTGTTGTGATTGTGGGTGATATGAATGTTGATGTGGGAAAGGTGAATGTGGATGTGTCAAGGAAAGAGTTAATGGACATGGTGAGTGATTTTGGTTTGAGGGATATGCAGAGGGAGTGTAAAGTAACTCCATTGTTAAATACATTTTTTTCTGAGAGTGGGAGGGTGGCGTCTAGACTGGACTATTGTTTTGTTTCAAAAAACCTGATTGCTGTTAGTTATGCACAGGAGAGTGTGCCGTTTTCAGATCATGTGTGTATGAAGTGTGAAGTGGATGTGCATACTGAGGAGGTAACTGGGAAAGGTATATGGAAGATGAATGTGAGTTTACTGGATGGGGTGGAGGTGAGAGAGGAGTATGAGAGACATTATAAGGAGTGGTGTGAGAGCAGAAGTGAATTCAGTAATGTGTGTGAATGGTGGGATTGGGTTAAATGGAAAACCAAGGTTTTTTTTAAAAAAACTTGGTTACAAGTGTGCAGCTGCTAAGAGAGAAAGGTTTGCAGGGTTGAATGCAAGATTGAGTGTGTTATATAAGCTAAGAGAGGGCGGGATGGATGTGAGTGAAGATTTGTTGAGAGTGAAAAAAGAAGTGAACGAGTTTTTGAGAGAGAGAGGGAGGAGTATTGTGTATAGGGCTAAAATAGAGAACTTGGAAAAGAATGAGAAGTGTTCGCGTTTTTTTTTCAAGAAAGTTTTTGGAAAAAGACAGAGCATGAGTGTTTTGAATGGAGTGGATGGAAATGAAGTGAGTGGTGCGGACTTATGTGAGGAAGTGGCAAAGTTTTATGATGATTTGTATGCAGTGAAATGGAGGGATGAAGGTTTGGAGAGTGATGTGCTGAGTGTTTTGGAAAATAGATTGAATGGGACAGAAAGGGAGAGTTTGATGGGGGAGGTGACGAGTGAAGAAATATGGAAGGTGGTGTGTAGCATGGCGCTGAATAAAACGCCGGGGGATGATGGTCTCCCGGTGGAATTTTATCGTGTGATGTGGGATGTGATTGGGAAGGATTTTGTTGATGTATGTAAGTATATGTGGGCGAATGCAGAGGTGGCGAATGGTATGCGTGCAGGAGTGGTTGTGCTGTTGCCAAAAAAAGGTGATTTGAAAAATCTAAAAAACTGGAGGCCGATCACGTTGCTTAATTGTGATTATAAAATCTATGCGAAGCTTTTGGCAAATAGGATGCGTGATGTGGTTGGGAGTGTGGTGGGTGAGGAGCAGTGTGTTAGGTGCCTGGAAGGCGTTACATGAGGGTGTGTGTATGCTGAGAGATTGTTTGTGGGACTGTTTGAACCGTAAGAAGGGGGTGTATGTGTTGAGTTTGGATTTTGAGAAGGCGTATGATAGGTTGGCGCATGGTTTTCTGTTTAGAGTGTTGGTGAAGATGGGTTTTCCGGCTGAGTTTGTTGAGAGAGTGAGAAGTTTGTATAAAAATATTTATAGTTGTGTTTTGTTGAATGGGAATGTAGGGAGGAGAGTGAATGTGTTTTCCGGTGTACGGCAGGGGTGCCCATTGTCCCCTGTTGTGTTCATTTGCGCGATTGAGCCGTTGTTGTGTATGTTGAGGAAAGATAAGGTGATTCGGGGTGTGCAAGTGCCGGGGGCGGGGGGGAGGGAGTGGAAGGTGAATGGTTACATGGATGATGTGTGTGTTTTGTGTGATTCAGAGTGTTCGGTGCGTCGTGTGAAGTTGTTGGTATCCGTTTTTTGTGGAGCGTCTGCGTTTAAAGTGAATTGGGAGAAGACTGAATGTAAGATTTTTGGTGGGAGGACTCTAAGCAATGATATTGGGGTGAATGTGGTGAGTGGACCGATAAAGGTGCTGGGTGTGAAATTTTCAGAGAAGTTGGATGGAGAGGAAAGTTGGGTGGATGTGAGAGAGAGAGTGGAGCGCAAGTTAAATTTTTGGAAGATGAGAGATTTGACGTTTTTTGGTAAAATTTTAGTTATTAAGAGTGTGGTGTTACCAATTTTTTTGCATGTTGCGGTGGTTTTTCCACCAGGTTATATGTGTGTTAGAAGGTTAAATAGGGTTTTGTTTGTATTTTTTTTGCGTTCAAGTATGGAGCGTGCAAGGAGAGAGGTTGTGATGAAGAGAATGGATAAGGGGGGGCTGGGATTCCCAAATTTGAATGTATTTTTTGGCGTGAATATTATGGTGTTTGTATTGGGTGTGATTAGGATGGATGGGAAGTGTGCATGTATGTGCAGGTATTTGTTTGGAAGTTTTCTGTTCCGTTTGAAGTGGCGGGAAAGGGATCTAAGGTGCCCAGTGGCTTTTGAGGTGCCTGTGTGGTATGTGTGGGTTTACAAATTTTTGGTGAAGTATGAACTGTGTGATGTGGATGTGAGGTTGTTAGAGAAGAAGAAAGCGGTATATAGGATGATTGAGTGTAGAGAGATGGAATGTGGTATCTATATGGTGAGAGGAAGTGATGTGCAGAAGGTATGGAAGAAGGTACGTATGGATGGTATGACAAATAGACAGAGCGAGATTGTGTGGCAGTCATTGCATGAGGTGTTACCGGTGAGAGACTTCCAGAGAAACCGGGGTTTAGTGAGGAGTGAGATGTGTCCGAGGAGGGGATGTGGTGGGAGAGAGAGTGTGGTGCATTTGTTTTGGAACTGTCAGTATGCTAGAAATGTGATTTCAGGTTTGGGCCCGTTGTGTAAGGAGTTGTGTGATGTGAATTTTTTGACGTTTGAGTTATTTATGTTTGGGTTGGGTATGTGTGGAGAAAAGGAGAGAGTGTTGTGGTTGATGCTTGCATGTATAAAAGAGGTGTTGTGGGATGTGAGGAACGTGTATGTGTTTAAGAGGAAGGAGATTGAGGTTAAAAATTGTTTAAAAATTGTTTTGGGAAAATTGTATTTTTGTTTTGTGTGTGATAAGAGAAAGAGGGGGGAGGAGGACGCAGAGGGAATTTGGAAAGTTAAAAAGTGGAAACATCTTGTTAATGTGTCTTAGTTTTGTGTTTTTTTGTGCTTGTAAATAAAGTTGGTTTTCCGATGATGATGGGAACAGCTGCTGCATTATGTAAGTGTACACGCTGTTTGGGAGTCGAGTTCCTTATAGTTTTGGTTATCTGACTGTGGAACTTCCCATCTGAGGGAAAAAAAAAAAAAAAAATCATGCGTATGTGTGGTTAGGGACCCGGCTGAAATAAGCCACTAGAATACCGACTTAATCGGTGAGGAGTTTGGTATGGTAGCTAGCCAGGGTCGGTGTCCTAGATGCCCTAGATTACCGGCGTAACCGGTGAGGAGTTTTGATTGCCGTAATCAGGGTCTGGCGTTCAGACGCCATAGATTGCGGGTGACTCCCGCGAGGACATTAGCACATGATCACGCGTTATGTACGCTTAGCACTTAACTGTGTACCTGAGAGCCTGACAGGACACAGCACTTTTCCTCAGCGGCCCTGTGACGTAACAGGGTTTGCTTTCGACGCTAGACAGCGCCCTAGCGTTTTACTTTGCGGCTCACTGAAGCTAAGTGAGTTCGCACCTATCGCCATATAGCGCTGTGGCATTTCCGTTAGCGGCTCTGGGTATTAACAGAGTTCGCACTTACTGCCACAACGCGCTACGGCGTTTATTTTAGCGACTCTGCGGGATAACAGAGTTCGCTACTTTCGCCATTTTACTAGCAGCAGGTTCCGCCTGCACGGTGGACCCCGGGCTGCGAACGCACCTCTCTACCTCATATATTTGGTGCGTTCCGCAGACCCTAACATAATATTAGCGCCAGGGTCTGGCTGGTAAAATGGCGGATGACCAGCGTCTACTACGGGACATCCAACTGCTGGAGGGTAGGTTGGCGGCTCTTGAGTGCACAACCTCAGCTGTGGATGTTACCGCAGTCGCTGTTCAGGCTGCTAGCGTGGCTGCAGCCAGTGTGTCCACTGCCACCTCTGCCCCCACAATATCCTACCTCCCGCTTCCAGACAAGTTTGCTGGTGACAGCAAGCAATGTCGGGGATTTGTGAGTCAGTGCTCTATATAACTCGAGCTTCTGGCTGCTCGTTTCCCCACGGATCGGGCACAAGTGGGCTTTATAATTTCGCTTCTGTCAGGCAGAGCGTTGGAGTGGGCCACCCCGCTGTGGGAGCGTGACGACCGTGTGGTGCGGAGTGCTCCTCGTTTTCTGGAGGCTCTAAAAAAGGACTTTTAAGGACTTCAGGTCACCCACGATACGGCGCTACAACTGCTGGCATTGGCACAGGGTTCGTCTTTGGTCAGTCTGTTTTCCGTCCAGTTTCGGACTCTGGCCTCAGAGCTAGACTGGTCGGATAAAGTACTCATTCCAGTCTACTGGCGAGGACTGGCTGATCATGTTAAAGATGCTTTGGCTACCAGGGAGATTCCCGCCACACTGGAGAAGCTTATCGCCATATCTACCCGCATCGACCTCCGTTTTCACGAGCGGAGGTTGGAGCGGTCCCAGTGTAGGCAGAGGTTCCGGCTGGCTCCCACCTTCGCCAGACCTCTGGAATCTTCCAGCCAGGCGCCCGACTCCCATGAGGCCATGGAGGTTTCTCGAGCGGGACCTAAGTCCCGGGCCGCTCGAGTACCCGTGGTCTGTAACATCTGCCAGCAGTTAGGACACTATGCCAACAAATGTCCACAGCGGTCGGGAAAACGGTCGCGTCTAGTGACCTTGGGAGGAGGTTCACTAGACACTGCGGCATTTTCCACCAAGTTGTCCTTTAAAGGGACAATTACAGTAGGTCCATCCACGCTCTCCGCTGAGCTCTTTGTGGATTCCGGAGCCGAGGGGAATTTCATGTCCTCTGCATTTGCTCTCCGCCACACTATACCTCTGGTGATGCTCGCCAAACCGGTGACTGTGCGAGTAGTGAATGGATCAACTCTGCCCTCCCAAATCACCCACCAGACGATCCCTCTCACTTTATCTATGTCCCCGTCCCATCAGGAGAGTATTTATTTTCTTGTCCTGCCCGAGGGAATAGACGAGGTGTTGCTAGGAGTACCTTGGCTCCGTTACCACTCTCCCCATATTGAGTGGTCCTCTGGGAGGATACTGGGTTGGGGTGATTCATGTAGAGGCAGGTGTATCAGGAGTGCGTTCAGGTCACCACCACAGAGATACCCGTAGATCTCACTTCTCTTCCTCAGTGTTATTGGGCATATGCAGACGTTTTCTCCAAGAAGGCGGGGAGACTCTTCCACCTCATCGCCCCTACGACTGTCCTATTGATCTCTTGCCTGGAGCAGAACCTCCTCAGGGAGAGTATAACCCCTCTCGCTCCCTGAGATGGAGGCCATGTCCCAGTACATTCAGGAGAATCTGGCAAGAGGGTTCATTAGGAAGTCGGTGTCACCAGCAGGGGCAGGGTTCTTCTTTGTGCAAAAGAAGAACGGAGAATTACATCCATGCATTGACTACAGGGGTCTTAAAGCCATCACCGTCAAGAATAAGTACCCGTTGCCCCTAATCTCTGAGCTCTTTGATAGGCTCCGAGGAGCAAGATTATTTACCAAGCTTGATCTACGTGGTGCCTATAAACTAATTCGCATCCGTGAGGGGGACGAGTGGAAGACAGCTTTTAATACCGGGGATGGGCATTACGAATACCTGGTGATGCCCTTCGGCTGTGTAATGCTCCCGCTGTTTTCCAAGACTTTGTCAATGATATCTTCCGGGATATGCTCTCCACCTCTGTGGTAGTCTATCTGGATGATATTCTCATCTTTTCACCAGATATAGACTCTCACCGGAGGGATGTCAACAAAGTCTTCGACCTCTTACGGGCAAACTCCCTCTATGCCAAGCTGGAGAAATGTGTGTTTGAGCAGGAGTCCTTACCTTTTCTGGGCTATATCATCTCTGCCCAGGGATTGGCTATGGATCCTGCCAAACTACAGTCTGTAATGGACTGGCAAGAACCCCATTCTCTTAAAGCGGTGCAGCGCTTTATGGGGTTCATTAATTATTATTCCCATTTCAGTTCATTCCCCATTTCTCAACTTTGGTAGCTCCCTTGGTAGCCCTCACCAGAAGGGAGCAAATCCCAAGTTGTGGTCTGAGGAGGTCTCCAAGGCGTTCTCTTCCATCAAGTCGCATTTTGCCGTGCTCCCATATTACATCGCCCTGATATTGATAAACCGTTTGTTTTAGAGGTGGACGCCTCTTCTGTTGGTGCTGGAGCAGTCCTATATCAAAAGGATGCTCAAGGTCGGAAGCATCCCTGCTTCTTCTTTTCTAAGACCTTTACACCAGCAGAGAGGAATTATTCCATCGGGGACAGGGAGTTGCTGGCTATGAAATTGGCCTTCTCAGAGTGGAGACATCTTCTGGAGGGCTCGTTTTCCCTTCCAAGTCTTCACCGACCACAAGAACTTGGTATATTTGCAAACGGCTCAGCGGCTAAATTCTCGCCAGGCCAGATGGTCCCTATTCCTCTCTCGGTTCCATTTCACCCTCCATTTTCTCTCCGGTGAGAAGAATGTTCGGGCCGACGCTCTCTCTCGCTCCTTAGTGTCATCAGAGGAGGAGGATGAGGAGCCTCGCTTATTGTCCCTGAAGAAAGCCTGAGAACTGTAGCCCCGGTTTCGCTAGAGTCTGTGCCTCCGGGCAAGACTTTTGTGCCCACTAATTTGCGACCGGAGGTACTCTCTTGGGCACACTCGTCCAGGGTGGGTGGACACTTTGGGGCAAAGAGGACAACTGAGCTATTGGCGAGGACATACTGGTGGCCACATATGGTCCGTGACATCAGGAGTATGTTCAGGCGTGTGTCTCCTGCACCAGGAACAAGTCCCCTCGACAACGGCCAGCTGGGTTACTTTTTCCTTTGCCGGTGGCAGACAGGCCCTGGGAGATGGTCGGGATGGACTTTGTGGTGGGCTTACCCAAGTCTCGGGGTTGCACTATCATTTGGGTGATCACCGACCACTTCTCCAAAATGGTGCACTTAGTGCCGCTACCACGGTT
>JARQOD010000002.1:197322319-197354819 GCA_033576555.1 Oophaga sylvatica
GAAGGGAGGAGCGCCATTTTGGAATGCAGACTTGATGGAATGTTCTGTGGGCGTCATGTTGCCTTTGCAGAGCCCCTGATGTGCCTAAACAGTAGAAACCCCCCACAAGTGACCCCATTTTGGAAACTAGACCCCCCAAGGAGCTTATCTAGATGTGTAGTGAGCACTTTGAACCCCCAAGGGCTACACAGAAGTTTATAACGCCGGGCCATGAAAATAAAAAAATCATATTTTTTCCACAAACATGATCTTTTAGTCCCCAATTTTTTTATTTTCTCAAGGGTAACAGGAGAAATTAGACCTCAAAAGTTGTTGTCCAATTTGTCCTGAGTACGCTGATATCCCATATGTGGGAGAAAACTACTGTATGGGCACACTTCGGGGCTCGGAAGGGAAGTAGTGACGTTTTGAATTGTCGACTTGATGGAATGGTCTGCGGGCGTCATGTTACGTTTGCAGAGTCCCTGATGTGCCTAAACAGTATAAACTCCCCACAAGTGACCCCATTTTGGAAACTAGACCCCGCAAGGAACTTATCTAGATGTGTGGTGAGCACTTTGAACCCCCAAGTTCTTCACAGAAGTTTATAACGCAGAGCCGTGAAAATAAAAAATCATTTTTTTTCCACAAAATAACTTTTTTAGTCCCCAATTTTTTTTCCCAACAGTAACAGGAGAAATTAGACCCCCAAAGTTGTTGTGCAATTTTTCCCGAGTACGCTGATACCCCATATGTGGGGGTAAACCACTGTTTGGGCACACGTCGGGGCTTGGAATAAAGGGAGCACTGTTTGACTTTTTGAACGCAAAATTTGCAGGAATCAATGGTGGCGCCATGTCGCGTATGGAGATCCTCTGATGTACCTAAATAGTGGAAACCCCTCAATTCTAACTCCAACCCTAACCCCAACACACCCTAACCCCAACCCTAACCCCTACACACCCCTAACCCTAATACAAACCCTAACCATAACCCTAACCCCAACACACCCCTAACCCTAATCCCAACTCTAACCATAAACCTAACCACAACCCTAACCCTAATCCCAACCTTAACCCTAATTCCAACCCTAACCCTAATTCCAACCCTAACCCTAGTTCTAACCCTTACCCTAGTTCTAACCCTTACCCTAGTTCTAACCCTAACCCTAGTTCTAACCCTAAGGCTGGGTTCATATTGCGTTTTACCAGCCCGTTCAACACGTAGCGTTGACGGGCTGGTAACGGTATAGCATAACGCGATCGCGTTATGCTATACCCGCTAGTGCAGAGGAATCAGCGATGATTCATCTGTGCTAGCGGTGATGGAGCCCAGACGCTGCAGCCTGCGTCCAAGGCTCCGTCACTGAATGACGACACGTCGCGAACGCATGCCGCTTCATGGCATGCGTTGCGATGCGCACACAAATGGGGTGAATGGCAGCGTTAACGGACTGCGTTACACCGCGTTATACCGCGGTGAAACGCAGTCCATCTAACGGACTGCCATAATGCAATATGAACCCAGCCTGACCCTAAGGCCCGTGCACACGTTGCGGATTCACTTGCGGATTTTTCTAAAATCCGCAGGTAAAACGACCTGCTTTTTACCTGCGTATTTAGCGCGGATTTGCTGCGGTTTTACTCTGCGGTTTTACGCCTATAATGGAATAGGTGTAAAATCGCTGCGGAATCCGCACAAAGAATTGACATGCTGCTGATTTAAAACTGCAGCAAATCCGCGCTGAAAAATCTGCAGCATGTGCACAGCGTTTTTTTTTACCATTTATTTGCATTGTACTGTACATGGTTTCTGGATCTGCTGTGGATCCGCAGCGCCAAATCCGCTGCGGACCTGCAGCAAAATCCGCTGCTGATCCGCAGCAAAATCCGCTGCGGATTAGCAGCAAAATCCGCTGCGGATCAGCAGCAAATCAGCTGCGGATCAGCAGCGAAATCAGCTGCGGAACAGCAGCGAAATCCGCTGCGGAACAGCAGCGAAATCCGCTGCGGATCAGCAGTGAAATCAGCTGTGGATCAGCAGCGAAATCAGCAGCGGATCAGCAGCGAAATCAGCAGCGGATCAGCAGCGAAATCCGCTGCTGATCCGCAGCTGATTTCGCTGCTGATCCGCAGCTGATTTCGCTGCTGATTTCGCTGCTGATCCGCAGCGAAATCAGCAGCGGATCAGCAGCGAAATCAGCTGAGGATCAGCAGCGAAATCAGCTGCGGATCAGCAGCGAAATCCGCTGCGGAATCAGCAGCGAAATCCGCTGCGGATCAGCAGAGAAATCCGCTGCGGATCAGCAAGAAATCAGCTGCGGATCCGCAGCAAAATCCGCAACGTGTGCACAGGGCCTAATAGGAAAAAAAAAAAATTCTTTATTATTTTTCCCTACCTATGACAGGTGGGGTTCACTTACTTTTTTTTATTTTGATCACTGACAGTTTATCACAGTGATCAAAATAAATGTTTTGACTATGCAGGGCGCACTGCGCATGCGCCGGCCGGCGGGCGCACTGCGCATGCGCCCGCCATTTTCCAAGATGGCGGCGCCCATGAAGAATCCCGGGCAGCCGCCAGGAAGGATCCAGGGACATCGGTGGACCGGGAGAGGTGAGTATGGGGGTCGGAAGTGAGGGGGGGATCGGAAGGTGGGGGCAGCGGAGGCCAGGACGAGGGGAGCTTTTAGTGACGGCGGTGACCGACCGCTGCCATCTTTCGGTGGCGGCGGCCGATCGCCGCCGTGAATCCGTGTGGGGGGGTCAGGGCTCGGTGTCCAGCCATGGCAGATGCTATTGCAGCATCGGCCATGGCTGGATTGTAATATTTCACCAATTATATTGGTGAAATATTACAGATTGCTCTGATTGGCTGTTTCACTTTTAACAGCCAATCAGAGCGATCGTGGCCACGGGGGGGTTAAGCCAACCCCCCTGTGGTGAAGCACAAAGGGTCCTGTACCGGCGGGTCGGGTGACCTTTCAGTGACCCCGGTCACCCGACCCGCAGGGACGCGATCCTTTCATGACGCCACATAGGCGTCATGGGTCGGATTGGCACTGATTTTCATGACGCCTCCGTGGCGTCATGGGTCGGGAAGGGGTTAAATAAATAAAAAAGAAATTACGTGGGATCTCTTCTATTTTTGAGAACTGATGTGACCGCTATCCAAATCATCCGGATCATCATGGGGCAGTATGGATTATCTTCACTTCGGACAGGTGAGGAATATGGTTGTTTTCTATTTTTATTTTTTTGCAGGTGACATAGGCATCAGTAGATTAAGCATAGGGTGAGTATCATGGTTGTTTACTATTTTCTGTTTTTTACAGGTGGCAAGGTCTTCAATGGATTAGCCGTGAGGTGAATATAACTGCTATTTCATTTTTATTTAAAATAAAGGAGTCTATGCCTTTCTTTCAAAATAAAGGATTTTACTCTGGCTGTATATGTTTTATAATCTAACTATGGTGTTATTTATGGCGTCTTATAGATGCCTTTCCATTACTAACCTGTGGGCTTGATGTTAGCGGCTATAAAACAGCTGACGTCAATCCTACAAACATTACCTCCCTTGCCACAGCACCAAAGCAAGTTGTGAAAGCTGGGCAAAGCATCAGAATTGGCACATCTAATAGATGTGAGTTTCTTGGGAGGTTGCGGGATGCTATTTTTAGACTGGGGGAAAATATCCAGCCTCCAGATATCTGCCTAAGCTTGGCTGGTTTTCAAAAATGTGGGAGGCTCCACACCATTTTTTAAAATTATTTATTTTAATAATTAAAAAAAACAGATTGGGACTAGAGTTGAGCGATACTTTCCGATATCCAAAAGTATCGGAATCGGAATGGTATCGCCGATACCATTAAAATATCGGCGATACCCGATACCGATACCGGAAATCCAATGTAAGTCTATGGGAACAAAATATCGTAACTAAAAAAACCTCTTTCTTTCCTTGTAAACACTAAATATACACACATAGAATACATATATATATATATATATATATATATATATACATGTCATTGTGACATATATATATACATATATTTATAGTTTATACACTTCTACATAGTAAAATAGCCTCTGATTCAATTGCCGGGTAAAGTCGGCTTTTGTGAAAAGACAGAAGCACCCGACATGAAATGACACTTGGTTTACATAGAGTTAACCATGTCTTTTCATGTAGTTTGATATCTGATTTGCACAAACAATTACATGAGTGTAAGTGTGCAAAATTTCACACCTGTAGGGGTTAATTATAGGTGTAAATTCGTTGTAAAAAAAACGGACTTTTTTGCTACGAATTTACACCTTTAATTAACCCCTACAGGTGTGAAATTTTGCACACTTACACTCATGTAATTGTTTGTGCAAATCAGATATCAAACTACATGAAAAGACATGGTTAACTCTATGTAAACCAAGTGTCATTTCATGTCGGGTTCTGCATTTTCACAAAAGCCGGCAATTGAATTAGCGGCTATTATACTATGTAGAAGTGTATGAACTATAAATATATATATATATATATGTGCCACAAACTCAATGACATGTATATATATATATGAGGTGTAAAATTGCTGAAAAAAAATGCGTGGGCTCCCGCCCTATTTTCGCAACCAGACAGACAAAGCCAGTGAGTGGGGGCAGATAATAATAGCCCAGAGAGGGACCATTATTTTTGCCCCCCCCGGCTACAAAAATCTGCCCCCAGACACCCCAGAAAGGGCAAATCTCTAATTAGATTTGCCCTTTCTGGCACTTTGCCCGTCTATTCCCATTGCCCTCTAGCGGTGGCGAATGGGTTAATAAGGGGTTAAAATGACCTTGCAATTGAAAGGTCACTTTAAGCCAGGTTAATAATTGAGAGCTGTCAATTAGACAACTATCAATTATTAATCCTATTGTATGAAAGAAAAATCAAACACACACACTTTAATAAAAAAAAGTTTAATGAAATAATCACACAGTTTTTGACCATATTTTATTTACCTGCTAAAACCATTTCCTGTAATAAAAATAAATAATAAAGCAAAATTATTCTTACCTATCCCATGCACAGTCAGGTCCCACGGTGTAATCCTTCAGAAAGGGTTAATGTTTACTGCAGGGACCGCAGCTAATGCTGCAGCCTCACAGTAAACCCCCAAATGAATGAGCTCCTCTCCTGGTTGACAGGAGAGGAAGTGGAAAGCTTAATTGATTGCTTTCCACTTTCACTTCAGGTCAGCCAGGGACACCATCAGTGACGTCAGAGGGAACTGATTAACAAAAATAGGGGTTCCCTTCGAATAAAAAATGGCGTCGGGTCCCCCTATTTTTGTTAACCAGCCAGATGAAGCAGACCGCTGAGGCCTGGATTTTCAGGCTGTTAAGGAGCCAAGATCCATGGACCTTGCCAGCCTGATAATACCAGGCCACAGCAGTCTGCATATCTTGGCTGATTAACAAAAATAGGGGATCCCCTCGAAAAAAATTGGCGTGGGGTCCCCCCTATTTTTGTTAACCAGCCAGATGAAGCAGACCACTGAGGCCTGGTTTTTCAGGCTGGTAAGTATCCAAGATCCATGGACCTTGCAAGCCTGATAATACCAGGCCACAGCAGTCTGCTTAGCTTGGCTGGTTAACAAAAATAGGGGATCCCCTCGAAAAAAAAACAGCGTAGGGGTCCCCCTATTTTTGTTAACCAGCCAAGTAAAATGCAGACTGCTGCGGCCTGGTATTAAAAGACTGTCAAGGCCCATGGATTTTGGCCCTCAACAGCCTGATAATACCAGGCTACAGCAGCCCCACATTTGGCGCATCAAAAGATGTGCCAATTGTGGCACTTTACCCGGCTCTTCCCACTGCCCTGTAGCGGTGGCAAATGGGGTAATAAGGGGTTAATGTCACCGTTGATTGCACGGTGACAATAAGCCCGGTTAATAATGGAGAGGTGTCAATAAAACACCGATCCATTATTAATCCCAAAGTTATTAAATGTATAAGAAAAAGACAAAGCAAGAAAAAAGTATTTTAATGAAATAAAAGAGACAACACAGTTTTCATTAATTTTATTATACACTCATTCCTGCGACGCCATCGATCTCCTGTAAAAAAAGAAAAAAAACAAACCAACAGTATACCACCTGTCCGACGCAGTCCATAGTAACGATTGTCCCACGACGATCCAGCTCTGCTACATCGCAATGACAGGCAGAGCCTGTCATCGCAACGCAGCACAGCTGATTACCTGCTTCCCCGGCGGTGACGTCATCGGACTGACTGCTTTACGGCCGGGATTACCCAGCAGTCACTGCAGTTATCGCGAGAAACTGCATGTGACCGCCGGGGAAAGATGATGGCGGCCATGAAGCAGTCCAGGCCGTGACCGCCGGAGATCTTCTGCCAGGTAAGTGCCGCTGACTCCTGACAGACCCGACCGACGGACACTGACAGTGACAGTGACAATTCCGATTCCGGTATCCGATATGACGAAAATATCGGAACTCGGAATCGGAATTCCGATACAGCCAATATCGGCCGATACCCGATATTTGCAGTATCGGAATGCTCAACCCTAATTGGGACCCATCTATTCTTTTATAACCACCCATGACAAAGCAGACTGCAAAGGGTTTCAGCCCGCAGCTTTGAGTTTGCCAGCAAAATGGAAGAGACCCACGTAATTTTTTTTTTTTTATTTATAGCACGGGTGCCGGCTGATGAATACTCCCATCAGCAGCAGCGCATGCTCTCGCTATTTTTAGTGACAGTAGGCTTAGGCTTATGGGAGTAGTACTCTCCTATCAGCCAACTCTTGTGATTGGAGGTAACTTTTTGACAACTGGTCACAGCTGTTGGCTTACGCTGTTATCTGACAACGTGGGAACCGCAGTTCTCTAACAGGCGGCAATGATCTTGCCGCTAGTCAGTGCCCGTGTTTGCACTTTTTCATGCAGATGACAGAGTAGTGAACAATGAATATCGGGCCTCCCATTCAGCTGAATGAGGTTCGGGTTCGGGTTCAGGTACTGTTCTGGTATCCGACTCGAACATCCACGGGTTCGCCCATGACTAATGATGTGTATTTGTGTTTAAACATAATTTTGAATATTTGCATTTATTTGTACTTTAGATCTGAATCTTTGTAAAATTATAAAACCATTAAGCAAATGCTGTTTGCAATTGGATACTGGTTTTCTTGAATCTTTGGTGCATATGTATGGAGACTATTTTCAACTAAGTTAATCAACTTTGTTATTTACAAGGGTTTATAAATCCTATAAAAAGTTCATCTTTTGCATCTACACCATTTTAAACCTACAGTATGCAACCTTATTTGAGTAATGCATTGAAAGGTTTTTAAAGGATTTATTTTCCTGTATATTACAGTAAAGGTTAGAATTATACTTCTTTACTACTTTCTTACCACTTTTTAATGCAAATAGCAAATTCTTCTCAAATAATGTTAGAAGCTGGCAATTTTCTGCAAAAAAAAATTACAGGTCAGACAACTACTCTCAAAGTTCTTTTCTTACAGCTCTTAATTGTGTTCTACCTGTATTCACTGCATACAATAATCAGTTTCAATACACAATTTTCTTTTTTTAAAATAGCCATTTAAAGGAACTTAGAGAATGTACTGCATAAATCTAGCCATAGCATTTCATTGTGAATGGTCCATAGGATTCGCTCGATTGTCAACTGTAATAAATTCTCAAAGAAAACTTAGGCGTAAAACCCCATATTGATCCTTCTGCTTCTCGTGCTCTCCACTGCATGAATTTTCTATGAAATTATTAAAGCAACTCTTGCTGTAATTTTTTTTTTTTTTTATTTTTATGGCTGAAATTCATACCCTTCTACACTATATTATATCATTTTATAATGCGGTATAGTGTTGTGATTTTTAACCATTTCTTTAATTTGCTAAACAAAAATATAGGCTTCTTTGAATTGTATTGCATCTGATACTTAATATAGGCAACTGAAAAATACAATCTTTAATATCCTGTGTGCTTTCTGAACATAATCAAAGGAGTTCTGTAAATTTGGAAATACTTCAGCCGTGAGATAAAGTCTCTTTAGATAAAAGCTCTTGCTAATGGCATATCCCATTTGCAGCCCAGGATTCCCAAGCAGCCACTACTACGTAAGTATCATTGACAGCAAAGTAGTCTGACTTTCCATTCCTGACTCCTGTGAGAATCTCTGCGCTGTAAGTTCTAGCTCTTAGTCGGCAGCTATGGCTGGTATCCATAGAAGCAGGAACCCATGGATGATGTCCTGCCTGAAGAGCTTTTTAAAAAAGAATGGACATAAGCTTCTCATATGCATGTCTTCCTATATTATAAAGTGCTTTACTAAATCCTGTTCAGACAGGACCTGGATCTGTTCACTTTCTGCTCCTTTTGCATCCTCTTAGATTTGCTGCTTGATACAGTCCTTTTGTCTTTTTCTTGGTTCTGATCTCTTGCTTACTCTCCATTATGCTTCTGTTACTTTTGCATACAACTTCCAATCCATCACTATTTGAGGGACCAGGGAATCTAAGGAGGAAAGTCCACACCCTATTTTGGGGTATCCAGCAGTATTACATAAATGTTAACAATTTGTAACTCTTATTCATTGGGTTCACTCCTGGAGTTTGCTTAAAATGTGTGAAGGAAAATGCTGTTCCACTCCAAACTAAAATGCAAATATAAATGTTAGACAAGTAGCTGATGTATTATATTCTGACTTTGCAAACACATTTGATAGCCTTAGGCTGGGGTCACACTTGCGAGTGTGATGTGAGAAACTCACGCGAGTCTCTCACATCAATACCCGGCACTGCGGCGGCACTCGGACCGGAGAGTGTGGCTGCATAGAAATACATGCAGCCGCACACTCCGGTCCTGAGTGCCGGTGGCAGTGCTGGGTGTTGATGCGAGAGACTTGCGCAAGTTTTTTGCATCACACTCGCAAGTGTGACCCCGGCTTTATACTGAAGCTTCAGAAGCATGGACTAGTGGACACTATATGCACTTGGCTGAAAAAAACTGGTTAAGGAGCAGAAAACAAAGACTCCTTTTAAATGGTACATTCTTTAAGTGGGCAAAAGTTAGAAGTGGATCAGTGCAGAGTTATTCGCAGGCTGGAGTTATGATATTGCTGCATAGACATTGAATGCATTTATTCTAGGAATTACAAAAACAGGAAAAGGACTTGGGTATTATAGTTACAAGTAAGCTAACAGCAGTACGCAAGAGCAAATATAATATTAAGGTGTAGAAAATCCTGTGATCCAAATGTAATATTAACCCTTTATCTCTAAATGTGATCTAGTTTTGGGTTCCACATTTTATAAAGAATATTGGAAAGCTAGAGTTCGTTCAAAGATTAAACTAAAAAAATGGGTTGAAAAGCCTCTCTTATAATCAGAGGTTCAAAGAGTTGGGCTTGTTTAGCTTAGAAAAGAGATATCTCAGTGGAGAATTAACACAAGACTTAAAATAGGCTTAAAAAGGACTAGGGGACATTCATTATGTTTGAGGGAAAGGTGATTAAGATGTCTAAGTAAGAAAGGGTTCTTTACTGTTAGGGCCCCGTCACACATAGCGACACACCAGCGATCCCGACAACGATCAGGATCGCTGGTGTGTCGCTACATGATCGTTGCTGAGCTGCCAAACAGGCAGCTCAGGGAGCGATCAGGACAGCGACACTGCGGGTAACGTCACCTAGTTACCCGCAGTGTACCTTCAATACCAGTCCGCTGGAGCAGGGAGCTGGTAACCAAGGTACACATCGGGTTTCCAGGTGCCTGGAAACCCGATGTGTACCTTGGTTACCATTTCCCCTGCAGCAGCGCGCTGGTATCCAACATACACATCGGGTTTCCAAGCACAGCCCCGCACCTGGAAACCCGATGTGTACCTTGGTTACCAGCTGATCGCTGATCTCCTGCCTGCCACACGCAGTGATGCGTGCTGGCCAACAGGAGACCAATCGATCAAAGAAAAGTCCAGTACATCCAGCGACGATCAGTGATACCCAGCAGGGGGGCTGATCATAGCTGAATGTCACACACAGCGATATCGCTGTGTTGATCGCTGTTGCGTCACAAAACTAATGACTCAGCAGCGATCTCGCTAGCGAGATCGTTGTGTGTGACAGGGGCTTTAGTGTAGCCAAGCTGTGGAACGCCCTATTACAAGAGGTAATAATCGAAGGCCTTTATTAGCATTAAAAAAATGAGCATTGTGAGTCCAAAATAATCCAGCCAAAGATAATGTATTATTGATTGAGAAAGTTTACAGAAGATGGATATAGGTTTTTTTCAACTGTGTAGATATGTTATATGAAGATGTCCTAAGTAATTTTTTAAATCTCCCAGGTCTCCCAAATACTCGGAGGGGACGCAAGCATGCTCAAGGAACACCCAAGCAATGAGAATACTCGCTCATCACTAATTGCTAACCTTAATTATGATTTTCACTAGTGTTTCAGTCATGCGGACACTTAGAATAAAGTAATCGTATTTTTTAATCTAGAAAAAAAACATATAAAAAATAGTCAAATAAATTCCCAGAGCCAACTTCAGCCTGTCATATGGCTATTCTCTTCCAAATTATGGTTTGTTATATCCTGTTTTATTTAGGGTATATGTTGGTTACCCTTTATGTACGCTAAGCTACCTTGATTGTTACTTTTGGTTTGTATTTACTGCATTTTGAAATAATGTATTTTTTGTTTTGAAATAATCCCAACACACAACACTGGGTTTTCTTGCACCTGAATAGCATTATGTTATTTGGTTTATTTTCAACGTGAGAAAAGCAAAATGTTGGAAGAAAAATGTTTTTTTTTTTCATGCATTTTAAATGCTTTTTTGATACATTTTTTATGCTTTAATTTGAAAAGCTTAAAAACACAGCAAAAAATTGAAATCAATGACAAACTGCTGTTTTACACCCCAGCTCAAAAAAGGCACCATGGGAATGAGATTTTAGAAATCTCATCTATAGGGCAGCAACTAAAAAATTATGCATTTTTCAGCATGAATAAACACAGGAAAAAGGTAACAATGCTAAGATGGGAATCCCTAAACACAAATACACATTTTTTTACAAATAGCATAGGGATAGCTATCATATTGGGACCACAACATGTATATGAAGAAGAAACCGATAAAATGTTTTACATCTCTATACTGTGTATTAAGCTTTTCTGTGGATTTCATAATAGGGGAGACCCACGTTTAAAAAACAAAATCAGGTATACTCCAGGGCTGAGATTCACTTAGTTTAAATTATATTTATACATGCTACCTTGTTTGTTTTAGATTTTTCCTTTTTCAAAAATTACGAACTGTGGAAAAGAAATGATGGCAAACACTTGCTAGCCACATTATGTTAATAAGACCATTGGAAACTTCATTACATTATGCTCAATAAAACATGATTCACATTCACATTGCTGGATATTATAAATACATTGAATTGATTTTCCACTTCCGCATAATTATCAGTAAGTTGTATGTCCTATGTGTCCTATAATCCCATCTGAATTTAGTCTAAAATTTATTTGCGCGTGTTTCATACCATAAAATATTGACGACACACCATTTATGTATCAGTTTAAGAATTAATGAAATAGTTTGCAGAGGATGGATCAAAATGGCTGAGACTACAACGGCTTTTGAAGTCAGCATTGAAAAACCTATTGAAATATTAATATCCTATCTCATACCTAAAGCAATTCATAGAAGTTATAAGAATCCCTGACAGAGAACTTTCAATACAGCACATTAACAATACAGCTGACTTAATAATGCACCTCGGCAATAAAAAAAAAAGTCAGAGTTTATCTAGAGTGCATAATACATTTTCGATGGCTTAATTAGGTTATGGGTGCATGAACTTCAGCTCATTTAGTTGCATTAAAATAATCTTCACACGAATAATCGGCCACTTAAAAATGGACATTTAATCAGGTGTATTATGGTCCATTGAGATTTTGTGCATAAGGCTTGCTGACATTAGAAAATGAACATAATTATTAAAAGTTCTAAAAAACACATTTTGTAAAATAATAGCATAAATGATTTATTTTCCACCAAAATGTATGGAACAAAAGTCACATTCATACAAAAATAATTATTATAGCATTACTAATTGGATTGCAGAATGGATATGTGATTGCTATATCTCAGTATTGGCAATTTATGTCCTTACTACAGAGAATGCATCAGTGTGTCTTACGCACAAATGTGTTCCTTGCTCAAAACAGCCATAGCAAAAAAAAGTCTAATGATGTCAATATCAAATGCTCAGTAACCTAGCAACAAATGTTTAGAAAAGGAAGAAATACCTTAAATGGAGCCCTCAACAGACGTTTATACAAGCCGTATCTGTGACTGCTAGCATATACTAAGAGTAATGTGGTCATGTCAGCCATTTCCATGTTATTGATATCTCATCTCTCATATCTTAATTTTCCAAGATGCTGTGAGATATTAAGATTTAAGATATTAGAATTTCAGACAGTGGAGAAGGAGGCAAAAAGGGAAGAGAAATAAGCCATTCGAAAAATGCTGTGCTTCATTTTGCTTACTTTATAATAACATGTTGTAGAGTAAAATGGGTAAAACATCTGCAATAAACACAATAAATGCATATACATGCCAAGCCCTATTCAATCAGTAATCGTTTTTATCTAATAGGGAGTACATAGGAAACATAGAAATACAACATTAGCTAAAAAGCAATCAGAAACTAGATGTGCATTTCCTGAAGGAACTACAGATTGTGCTTTGAATTGGTGCCCGGTAGTGTTGAGCGAACATGCTCGGACATGCTCCGTTAACCCTTGAGCATCGGGGTGCTCGGACATGCTCGGAACTCTGCAGAACACCTCATGTATTCGGGCAGGAAGCTCGGATGCCTGCCCAGCAAGTATGGGAGCCCATTGATTACAATGGGGCCATTAATTCCTATGGCAATTTATTTTTACGCCATTTTTTTACGCACGTTTTGAGGTGGCAAAATTTTTTTTCTAAAAAAATGTCCTCAGGGGGTTAACAGTCGGAGGAAAAATATCATTTTTCGATTTTAAAAAATTCCAAGCCCGAGACGTACATTTAAGTTCAAAATCAATGCATTCCAATGGGAAGATTTTTTTTTTCAAACGTAAAGGGTTAAAAAGCAAAAAATCCGATCGACTCCAAAAATACTTAGCACACCTGTCATGGCAGCTAGCTTCAAAACCTTGTTTGAATGGAGTCTGTACACCGAGCGGTTCGGGCTGTATTAATTGCGCAAATCTGGAGAAGATGAAAAACACGGAAAAAGAATAATGTGAATAACAATATAGTGCTTTTTCCAAAGCACAATAAAAAGTCGCTCATAGAGTTAGAATGTCTGGATACAGAAAAAAGTGAAACTGAAAATTAATTAACCTCTTCACGACATTTGACGTACAGTTATGTCATAGATCAATTTGTGTCTCTGACTATGACGCGTACTAGGCCCATATCTTTCCCGGCATATGAGGGCTAGTTTAATCAGCCATAAGGTGCTTCTAACAGCTCTGCTCTTCCCTAGACTGTTGTCATGTTGAATGCCACTGTCAATAATTCACAGTAGAATTTAACAAGCGCCAGCAAGGAGCACTTCATTCCATGCTGCCATTGGCGCTCCACTGACTTAACCGCAGGACACCAATAGGTTGTCATGACAGCCAGAGGTCTGATGAAGACCTCCATGCTTGTTATAATAGTCCTCCTGTGAGAGACAGATTTTAGCTGGTATTCATATGAGATCATGATTTTCTCCACACATAGCACTGCTGTACTCCTTTAAAAATTTCTCATTTAGTTATTTTAGCTGAAATTTAACCAAATATGCTAAATAGGATGTTCAATGTTCCTCCAGCAGGGTGAAAAATTGATGGCCCAGATTCATGAAAATGTTTATGCCAGACCACAAGCAATAAAACAGTTTGAAAAGTCACAACATTTTTGTGCAATATGAAATCACACCCATCAAATTCTTTAATTTGGCATAATTTCTTACACCAGAAATGTTACTCCAGTCTCTGAGGTGCATAATGACACACACCAGTGACAAGATTACTGAATTAGCCCGGGTTCACATTAGTGTTCGGCTGCTCCGCATAGGGCTGCATACTTGATTCCTTAAGCTCCGCCTACGCTCCACCTACTTCCGCATGTGCCCTGAGTACCTATCTTTAACATTGGATACGCAGGGACATGTGTTGTATGCGGATGTGTTCACGTGTTTCGTTTTGACTCGCCCTCTGAACGCAACATGTTGCATTTTTGCGGATTTGGCGGGCACATCAAAACGACGCATGCAGACGCATCCGCATACAACGCATGTCCCTGCGTACCCAATGTTAAAGATAGCATATGCATGCATGCGAAGCTTAAGGAATCAAGTACACAGCCCTACGCAGATCAGCCGAACGCTAATGTAAACTTAGCCTTAAATGAGTAGCGTGTGCCTCTCCAGAATTTGGTGAGTCTTATTTCTGCATGCCCATCATTAAGACTGGCATATGAAATATCAGCATTAATAAATCAAGAATAACAACACTAAGGAAACATATTCTATTATGGTCCAAAAACGAAGAGATCCAAAGTTATTCAAAAATTACAAAATGTATTAATATCCATTAAGAACACTACATAACATGAAATCCACAGTGGAATAGTACCTAATCAAAACACCCAATAAGGGGAGATAACATGAAAGCAGACTATACTGCACAAAGTGTAACAACCACCTAAGTACATCCCAGATTGAATAAAGGTCAAATCATTGTGAAATCATATTCAGTAAAAACCTTACCCGGAGATGTGACAAAATTGTGGCGACACCCGCAGCGCTGCCTTCAGGGATCTCCCCCTCACCCCCTTCAGGTCCCTGAAGGCAGCGCTGCAGGTGTCGCCACAATTTTGTCACATCTCCGGGTAAGGTTTTTACTGAATATGATTTCACAATGATTTGACCTTTATTCAATCTGGAATGTACTTAGGTGGTTGTTACACTTTGTGCAGTATAGTCTGCTTTCATGTTATCTCCCCTTATTGGGTGTTTTGATTAGGTTCTATTCCACTGTGGATTTCATGTTATGTAGTGTTCTTAATGGTGTAAGCTTTTCAGGGCATATAGCTCTGGGATCGCCGTCCGGGTAGACGGAGTGGCACGGAAACAGTTCATTCACAGACAGCAGTTCTGGTAAAAACTGGCCGCAACCAGTTTTATTAAAGTCTACAGCAAACAGAACATAATCAAACCAAATCATAAACATAAGACCTGGGCTTGTCCAGCCACTTACTACACTTAGATAGATTTCCCTATCTACCTGGGACCAGACTCTAACAGCCTGGGCCAAAACAACACATATGTTCAGCATTTACCAGCATGGAGTTTCACAGAGTCTCCTCCTTGTGTCTGAAGGCACCTTCAACGTCCAGACTTGAGAGAGCTCCCCTCCTATTCAGCAGCTATCCGCATGGATTCTCAAAGAGACTACTCCTGTGTCCGGGGTACATCGAGCACCCAGACTGAGACAGCTCATACTCCTGGAGACTCCTTCTTGTGCCTGGACTCCTTGTCCAGACTAAGCGAGCTCTCTGTCTGTGTTCGCAGACACCTACTTCTGGTCTCCTAATTAACAGCTGAGTGGTTTCAGGCCTGAGCTGCAAGTGTGTACTGAATGTAAGGTGTAGTGACCTTTCTCTACCACTAGGTTTACAAAGCCATACATTTCCCTTATACCAGTCAGCAAAGTATCTAGGTGAAATGTACACCCCATTCAACACACATACTCTCACTGTCTCACATATCCCCCCCTCTTCTCCAGACCGGAGGGCTGGTCATCCAGACCGGAGGGCTGGTCAACAATCCAAAAGAGACAGTGAACTCTGGACCAGTCATGGCCCTCATCAGCTTCATCTTCACTACTGTCATCTGTATCTTCACCTGAGCCATAGCCAACATCAGCTTTCTCTTCATCTGAAGCATCCGCACTACCCTGTACCCTCCCAGGTCTATGCTCTCTGCGGGCCTCGGGTATCCTGCACGGTTTCATCTTGACCTTAGGGCCGGGCTCAATTTCGATATAGTGCCTGGCCAGAGAAGTACGACCCGGCACATCAGAACACTTCTGCTGACTCTTCCTCAGAAACTCACGTACCTCCTGTCCCTGGTGCACTGACCATGTGTCACCAACTATCACAGAAGGTATAGGGGGTTTTTCACTTTTCTCTAGTTCCCCTTGAACCCTCTTTAGCACATCTATTTTCTTGAATATCAGTTGACTCATAAAGTCTATTTCACAGACCTTAAGCTCCTCTACCATGGTCTCTGACCATTTTAAGCTGCACTGTTCAAATGATTGGGACTGTAGAAGGAGCTGATCGTTTTTCTTTTGCAGTACACATAATTCATCCGCTAAGTCTCCAGCTGAATTGTAATGTTCTACCGTAACAACAGCATTCTTATATAGAGCCTTAGACTTATTGAGCAGCATTTGCTCTTGCAAAGAAGAGATTCCCTGTATCCTTCCTTTTACTTCATTGACCTTCTTCACGAAGATGCTCATGGCTTTCATCACACTCCTTCATCACAGTTTGGAGTTTTTTCTGAGAAGTCATCAATTCATCTGGTACCTGTTGGACGTCTTTTATGTCTTCGGCCCCTTCTTCAGGCTCTTCTGGTAGAACATGCTCAGAAGCCCTACCGTCAGTCTTACATTCTACCTCTTCAGTCACATCATTATGGTCTCCAATATTTCCATTTATTCCGGCTTTCAAGTTCTCCTTGATAGCTGCATCTGTATACTCAGAACCCGCCGGATTCTTCTCTTCCACCATGTTCTGCATCCCATCTGAGCTCCCGTGTGTCTGCAGCGGCAACGGAGTGACACATCGCTTTTCCCATTTGTTGGGACGTGGCTCCGATGTAGACTCCATGAAAGTGCGCTTGAGCTCACCAACGCCAGCCTGATGTCTCAAAATCTCATCTTGTGACTTATCAAGATCCTTGGTGTCACTCGGGAATACCGCTGGGGCTCCGGGCGCCGAACTTCCAGCCTGAGCTTCACGAGTTGCAGCTACTGATCCGAACCGCAACCCGTCCACGCCGCTGTCTTCGGCAGAAACAGATTCCTGGACAGAGTCAGTCCCCATATCTTCAGTCTTGTTCCTCACAGCTTCACTTGAGACCTCAGCTTCTGATGAGGCATCTGGCTTGGTGACTACCACTTCTATGGCTTTTTCCACCTCTGCAGCATCTCCCTCAGAGTCCTTGCACGATACAGATCCACACCATACCTTGGTAACTTCACATTTCCAACAGCATCTACTTGGGCTGTGTTCAGTTTCAGAGTCCTGCCTTTAAAGCTCAGCTCTCCTCCTTTCACCTTAGTCTTCGCCAGGGAACCGGCCAACTGTAAAACATCTTCAGATGCCATCTTCTGTCCGACTGCAAGGTCAGCATCAGCCTTCCTCTCAGGACTCTCAACCTCCTCTGCTACCATGCCTTCCTCATTTGCACTGGTTGCTTGATTGTCATCAGATGATTCACTATCACTACCACTATCCCTGTCTGACCCCTTTTTCTCAGCCACATCTGGCTCACTTTCAGGGTTATACACTTCATTTTCATTCACATCCTGCTCACTGTCAGGGTTATACAATTCATTCTCATTCACATCCTGCTCACTTTCAGGGTTATACACTTCATTTTCATTCACATCCTGCTCACTGTCAGGGTTATACAATTCATTCTCATTCACATCTTGATCTGGAACCTTAGTTAACATGTCATCCACAACATTAACTTCACCATCTGGTCCCTGGTTTCCCTCAGTGGTCCCTCAAGTATGTGACTATGTGACAACCCCAGCACTATACTTCCATATAGCTCAGGTACTAGGAGCTGGCTCACGACCTCTCCCTGGACTTCAGTGTCCCTATACAACAGGTGAGTGTTTATGGCAACATGAGGAAACCTCTCCTCAGAGCCAGGCTCTTGGGAAACCTCATTTAGAACATTTATATTTTCCTGGGCCGTTTTAAGAGAGGGGTCTCACCACTGCTCACTCTCAAAATTGTCACAGGACACAGGTAAGTCAGGGACACTCGGTTCCCGAGAACCACCATCCTCGTCTCCCAACACCACCTGCAAAGGAATTTCATCACTATCACAGTCATCATTATTATCAATATCATTATCATGATTATGATCAGTATCATCATCACTATCATGATCATCATCATTATCATATCATCATCATCATCATTATCACATAAGTTTAACGGCCCACTAGCATTGTGTTCCGCCCCTCGGGACTGCGCACCCTCAATAGGAGCTTCATCACACTGTCCATCAGAAACATTTTTCCCCCAGAGATCCTTAGACCGGGGAAAGTCATTACCCAATATGACGGGGGGCACCAGGTTCTTCACTACCCCCACTTCACATGAAACCTCCCCGCGTTTGGGGATCAAGTCCACGGCAGTCTCTGGGTAGACTTTGGTGTCTCCATGGACGCACACCACACTCAGGTGTTTATCAGGGATAAAGTCCCTATCAATCAGGCTGTCCCATACGGAAGTCACTGGACTCTCTGAGTCCAAGAGGGCCTGTGCTGGGCAGTCATTTACAACCACCGGGGACCCCTGTGGTCCAGTCTCTTCGGCTGAGGTGGACACACACACAGGCTCTGCGCAGGGAGAGAGGGATTCCCCAACATCACAACACATAGGCTCCCCCTCTATTGGACAGTTGGCTGCAATTTCACGACATCTCCAACACTGTCCATCACACTCTCCCACCCACACGACCCCAACAGCTGGAACGCTCTTACCGGAAGAGTTCGGCGTCCAGGAACTCTGAAGTGACGACCTCTCAGACGGCTGGTCACGGAGGCAGTCTTTGGTGGCGAAGGCCCTCTCCATCAGGCTGACCAGACGATTGGCGTCCTGGTGGTCTCCTTGTCCGACCTCTGGCAGTACCTCAGGAGGACGTGCTTGGGTGTAGCGGTCCACTATCACCTTTTCAACTCCATAATCAGGTTTGCTGACTGCAGACTCCCAACTGCATCTCCAGTCATGAACTCCCCTAGCACGGGCTGTCACCGTAACACCCAGCCGGGTAAGAATCTCCGCTTTCAGCTTGGCATAGTCTTGGCTGTCCTGCTCGCTCAGGTCAGCATAGGCCCTTTGGGGTTCTCCAATCAGATAGGGTGCGACCATCATGGCCCATTCAGATAGGGGCAGATTCTCCTTCTCTGCCAGTCCCTCAAACCTAGTGAGATATACCTCCACATCGTCACGAGGTGTCATCTTTTTCAGGGACCGTCTTACCGCCTTCTTTACAGCGGACAATGCAGGTGACTTTGCAACATTACTTTGGGACGATGCGCTGCAAGTCTTTTGTAGTGCTGCAACCTGCTCAAAAAACAACCGGTTATTCTCCTGCTGCTGCTGCAGGAATTGCTGCTGGGCCTGCTGCATGCGCTGCTGGTGCTGCAGGCGCTGCCGCTCCATGCTCTGCTGCATGCTCCGCTGGGCCTGGACCAGGTACTCAACGAGCTCCTCCATACTGCCGGACTTATCTGTCTCAACCACGGCAGTCTTATGTTGCACATTAACTTGCGCCATTTGTTCAAACAGCGCCTCCATGCTGTCATCCATGCTGTCAGACTTCTCTGTCTCAACAACGGCAGTCTTCACTCAAGACATACACACTCCACAGTCTTTTCCACAGAAAATTCAGCCGTGCTGTGCAGACACTTTTTTTTTTCTTTGCAAAGTCTATTAGGGCCACTGTCTCTTTAAGACTGCTCCAACAGACGTTTCTCCTTTATTGACACACTTTTTTTTTTCTTTCTCTGCTGCTGCTTCAACAGACTTCACCTTTTATTGCTGTCTCTCGCCACTGTGCTGCACGCACATTCCAGCACCAATTGTAAGCTTTTCAGGGGATATAGCTCTGGGATCGCCGTCCGGGTAGACGGAGTGGCACGGAAACAGTTCATTCACAGACAGCAGTTCTGGTAAAAACTGCCGCAACCAGTTTTATTAAAGTCTACAGCAAACAGAACATAATCCAAACCAAATCATAAACATAAGACCTGGGCTTGTCCAGCCACTTACTACACTTAGATAGATTTCCCTATCTACCTGGGACCAGACTCTAACAGCCTGGGCCAAAACAACACATATTTCAGCATTTACCAGCATGGAGTTTCACAGAGTCTCCTCCTTGTGTCTGAAGGCACCTTCAACGTCCAGACTTGAGAGAGCTCCCCTCCTATTCAGCAGCTATCCGCATGGATTCTCACAGAGACTACTCCTGTGTCCGGGGTACATCGAGCACCCAGACTGAGACAGCTCATACTCCTGGAGACTCCTTCTTGTGCCTGGACTCCTTGTCCAGACTAAGCGAGCTCTCTGTCTGTGTTCGCAGACACCTACTTCTGGTCTCCTAATTAACAGCTGAGTGGTTTCAGGCCTGAGCTGCAAGTGTGTACTGAATGTAAGGTGTAGTGACCTTTCTCTACCACTAGGTTTACAAAGCCATACATTTCCCTTATACCAGTCAGCAAAGTATCTAGGTGAAATGTACACCCCATTCAACACACATACTCTCACTGTCTCACAATGGATATTAATAAATTTTGTAATTTTTGAATAACTTTGGATCTCTTCGTTTTTGGACCATAATAGAATATGTGTTCTTAGTGTTGTTATTCTAATGAGAAGTGCCAATTTATTATTGGTGAGGACCCCCTGCTTTGGTAGGATTAATAAATCAAGGCCTAAATGCACTTTATGCCTATTAATTTTGTATAAATTTACCTCTTTCAATCATAATTAAGACTGCTGGCTTGCCTGGAGTGAGCATTGTTTCCAGAGAAAATTCAAGCAAAATGGCACTGACGATGACCAGTGAGGGAAGTGAGGACTTGCAAGTCAGGATGTAAAATAGTGCACTAAGATTCACTACAATGCTTAGTTTAAACTGACAGTTTGACAGTTATTTTTCCTCACATTCTAGGAGCATATAGGTAAATTATTTTTCTTTAATATTTGGTAATGTGTGTTATTGTGCTCACGTTCCTGAGGGATATGAATAACATGAAAGTAATCAATAAATCAAAAAACAATTGTTAGAAACAAGTCGGTTTTCAATCTTTTGTTCAACCAATGACTTGTCAAAAAGATTCTGAAAAAAAATAAATTTGTAATATTTGGAAAATTAAGCCTTCTTCCATATTTAAACATTCAAAAGTATTTTAGATTTTGCTTTTAAACATTCATCATACAAATATACGAATTAGATGTCTAAGGAATAGATGTAAAGAACTTCTTGATGAAAAATATAATGTGTGAATCTCCTAAAGGAATTAATTTATAACTGAACTATGATCTCTTATGTGAAATTCTGACAAATACTACAAAAAAAAAAGTTCACTTACCTATGGTGGCCTGTATATTCTTCCTCAGAGCATGAGCTGACACTCCTCTTCCCTGTATGCAATTGCCTGATCTAATGCCCTGCAATGCAAAAGCACTGCAGAGCAGTAGATCAGTGATGAGGGAGGGATAAGTTGATGACCCATGGAGGGACAAGGTAAAAAAGTAAAGTTTATTTAAATTTCTACAAATTTTTTTAAAAGTCAGTAAAGATGTATATCTTTGTACAGTGTGTTAGGGGTTGAGTTCCCGCTTTTGCACAAGGGGAATCTCAAGCTATTCCTGCTGCGGTCTCCCATTCGTCTCCGGCCGCAGTGGACTCTGCTCAGCTTAGACGTCGGTCCCAGCATCTCGCCCAGTCTGGCAGTGTGCAGAGGATTACTGCTGCTCCTCCAGACTCTGCTATTGTGGCCAGTACTGGTTAGCGGCGAGCAGACGTCTTTAGGACAAAGTCCTTGTTTTCCCCTTCTGAGCATGCCCAGGGTGAGATCTCTCATTGGAGATCAGGGGTCACATGCTCAGGTACTGCAGCATAGAACATTAGCGCATGATCACGTTCTATGTTCGCTTAGCTCTTAACTGTGTACCTACGTGCCTGACAGGACACAGAACTTTTTCTCAGTGGCTCTGTGACATAACAGGGTTCGCTTTCAATGCTAGACAGCGCCCTAGCGTGTTTATTTTGCGACTCAGTTGTGTTTAGTGAGTTCGCACACATCGCCATATAGCGCTGTGTCACTCCTACTAGCGGCTCTGTGAAATAACAGAGTTCCCACATATTGCCACAGCGCATTGCGGTGTTTATTTTGGCGACTCTGCGGGATAACAGAGTTCGCCTCTTGCGCCATTTTACTAGCAGCAGGTTCCGCCTGCACGGTGGACCCCGGGCTGCGAACACACCTCTCTACCTCATATATTTGGTGCGTTCCGCAGACCCTAACACCGTTTTAGCCAGTAGATAGAAAAATATTTAGAGTTGAGAGTCCTCCATGGTTGATACCTTTTAATGGCTAACTGAAAAGATGGTAACAAATTGCAAGCTTTCGAGACTACTCAGGTCTCTTCATCAGGCTAGACTAATACAAAATCTGAAGAATCACATATTTATACACAACACAGCACTGAAAAAATGCAATAGGTAAGACAAGTGACGTGAAGCAGAATAGTCATTATGGCAGAGGGATGAGCATAAATATTGAAACAGTTCATAGATAAGGAGTGTGAAAGTTTTATTGCCCTCTGATTGGGGTCTGGTAATGTTTTTTGATGTTCTCACAGGGTCTTTGGAGTAAATTCCTTAATTGATGTAAAACGTCATAAATCCGTGTGACAGGTTCATTCCAGCATTAAGAGTGTCAAAGGGCACCATCATTTTGTATTCGCAAACACTTCTATGTCTCTGAGATGTGAAACTACCTTTCAGTATATGTAATTTCATATCCAACATGCTATGATCAGGGGAACAAAAATGTTTTGCCACAGGTAGATCCATTCTTTTTTCTCTTATTGTGTGGCGATGAGAATTCATCCTTGTTCTCAGTTTTTGCCCGGTCTCTCCCACATACAGATCCACAGTTGGACATTTAGTACATATAATTAGGTACACCACATTAGATGTGATGCAGCTGAAAGTACCTGGTATCTTGTAGTCCCGATGGGAGTTGGGGATCTTTATCTTGTCCGTGGTCATTATAAATGGACAGGTTTTGCATTTCTTCTTGTTGCAAGGAAAGGTTCCTGCAGCTGTTGGGGGGGACAGGAAACTTCTGACAATGATGCTTCTTAGATTTGGGGGATGCCTAAAACACAGTAGTGGGGGGTCTGGAAATATGGATTGTAATCGGGCATCTTTTGTAGTAAAGGTTGTAGTTTCCGTGCAGCTCCCCTTAGCACCTCCAGATTTGGATTGTAGGTGACCACTAGAGGCACCCGGTTATTTTCTTCTTTAGTTTTGTAATGTTGCAGGTGATTCCTTGATATTCTGGTGGCTCTTGTAATTTGGTTTTCAATTGTTCTTGGATGGTAGCCCTGATTTAAAAAGGTCTTTCTAAGGCGACCAAGTTGTTCATCTTTATCCATGGGGTTGGAACATATACGGTTGTATCTGATGGCTTGGCTGTAGACAATAGAGTTTTTTATGTGTTTTGGATGGAAACTGTCCCATTTAAGGTATGTTTGACGGTCGATTGGCTTCTGATACAGGGATGTCTCTATTTCATTGTCCTTTAGCTTAATGATGGTGTCCAAAAAGTTAATTTCAGTGCTGGAGTAGTTGAGTGTTAAATTGATGATGGGATGAAATTGATTGAACTGTTTATGGAACGTCTTAAGCTGTTGCTCAGACTCCGTCCAGATGATTAAAATCTTCACATCTCAGAGACACAGAAGAGTTTGCGAATACAAATTGATGGTGACCTTTGACACTCTTAATGCTGGAATCAACCTGTCACACGGATTTATGACGTTTTACATCAATTAAGGAATTTACTCCAAAGACCCTGTGAGAACATCACAAAACATTACCAGACCCCAATCAGAGGGCAATAAAACTTTCACACTCCTTATCTATGAACTGTTCCAATATTTATGCTCATTCCTCTGCCATAATGACTATTCTGCTTCACGTCACTTGTCTTACCTATTGCATTTTTTCTGTGCTGTGTTGTTAATAAATATGTGATTCTTCAGATTTTGTATTAGTCTAGCCTGATGAAGAGACCTGAGTAGTCTCGAAAGCTTGCAATTTGATACCATCTTTTCAGTTAGCCATTAAAAGATATCAACCACTGAGGACTCTCAACTCTAAATATTTTTCTATCTACTGGCTAACACGGTACAAAGATATACATCTTTACTGTATCAAAATAGAGGATACCAGAATGGAACTAAAACCACTTCTGAAGAAACGCACACAAATAGACAGCAACAGTTTTTTCTTATCTAAATGCAAAAAGGAGAATTTAATTCCCAAAGGACTCTGGATTACAAACCCAATTCTTCACACCTACAATACCCATTATGCAAAAAACCTTTGTCACAGGACTTCTGAGAGACTAGGAACCATATTTTGCATGTAAGCTACAGCTTAAGGAGTAGCGTCCAAGGGCAATTTGAAAGTCTAAGGAAAACACTTACAGAAACCACAGAGCAAAAATTACAACAATACTACAACAAACTACGGACCTTTCTGATTCATAACAAGGAAAAGAAACTACACAGATTGCGCCTCAATTCAGGACTCTATACAAACAGATCCAAAACAAAGCCAAAACCTGACAACCTGTACAACCACTCCATTCCAGACACAAAAGCATCTAACTGTGTCATCAATCTCTCGGATTACAAACCCAACAAGGTGGAACTGGACCGTGCTTTCTAGAGGACTCTCATTTTGTCCCACTAAGGCCCTGGATAAAACTGAACTCTGCAGTGATATGGAACATTTTTTCAGGAGACTGCGCCTTAGGGAATACTTCAATGATACAGAAGATTCAGAAAACACTCGGACTAAAGGAAAAGGGATCCCAACAACCAAGAAGAGGTCAGACTGGACACCTCCTCCTGGACGCAACCCTCATTTGGATAAATATATAGACTCATTCAGATATTTGATAAAATCCACTATCATAGACATCAACAGGAGACAAGCATCCAACATCAGTGCCCAGGAGAGAAAGGCTATACAGTCTCTGAAAACCAACAAAGAAATCATCATTAAACCTGCTGACAAGGGAGGTGCAATAGTCATGATGAACACATCAGACTATATGAAGGAAGCAAACAGACAACTTACGGACACACGCTACTACAGAAAACTGGAGTCGGACCCTACATAGGACTATTACAAGGAACTAAGCAAGTTGGTATCTTGTCTGCCTGACAAATCCTTAAGAGCCGATGACCTGATACCAGAGAGTACAAGAACAGGGACATTTTACATGCTTCCAAAAATCCACAAAGCTGGAAATCCAGGGAGGCCGATTACTTCATGTGTGGACTCCCTTACTGAGCAGGTATCTGGATGGGTAGAGGGCATTCTTAAACCCCTGGTAAAGGATACACCCAGCTACATTCAGGACACAACTGACCTACTGAATAAACTAGCAGCAATAGGTCCCCTACCAGAAGGAACCATCCTGGCCACCATGGATGTGGAATCTTTGTACTCTAATATCCCACACCAGGATGGATTAAATGCCTGCAAAGACTTCATGGAAAACACAGAGAATGATGCTGATTCTGTGGTGAAACTCACAAAATTCATCCTCATCCACAATTACTTGAATTTGACAACAAGATCTATTTACAGGAGACTGGCACAGCTATGGGAAGTAAAATGGCTCCACAGTATGCAAATCTTTTCATGGCCAAGCTTGAAAGCGACTTTCTGTCCTCATGTCCCATCAGGTCTCTGGCCTACTACCGCTACATTGATGACATTTTAATCACCTGGACGGATTCTGAGCAACAGCTAAAGACGTTCCATGAACCGTTCAATCAATTTCATCCCACCATCAATTTAACACTCAACTACTCCACCACTGAAATTAACTTTTTGGACACTATCATTAAGCTAAAGGACAATGAAATAGAGACATCCCTGTATCAGAAGCCAATCGACCGTGCAACATACCTTAAATGGGACAGTTTCCATCCAAAACACATAAAAAAACTCTATTGTCTACAGCCAAGCCATCAGATACAACCGTATATGTTCCAACCCCATGGATAGAGATGAACAACTTGGTCACCTTAGAAAGACCTTTTTAAATCAGGGCTACCATCCAAGAACAATTGAAAACCAAATTACAAGAGTCACCAGAATATCAAGGAATCACCTGCAACATTACAAAACTAAAGAAGAAAATAACCGGGTGCCTCTAGTGGTCACCTACAATCCAAATCTGGAGGTGCTAAGGGGAGCTGCACTGAAACTACAACCTTTACTACAAAAAGATGCCCGATTACAATCCATATTTCCAGACCCCCACTACTGTGTTTTAGGCAGCCCCCAAATCTAAGAAGCATCATTGTCAGAAGTTCCCTGTCCCCCCAACAGCTGCAGGAACCTTTCCTTGCAACAAGAAGAAATGCAAAACCTGTCATTTATAATGACCACGGACAAGATAAAGATCCCCAACTCCCATCGGGACTACAAGATACCAGGCACTTTCAGCTGCATCACATCTAATGTGGTGTACCTAATTATATGTACTAAATGTCCAACTGTGGGTCTGTATGTGGGAGAGACCGGGCAAAAACTGAGAACAAGGATGAATTCTCATCGCCACACAATAAGAGAAAAAAGAATGGATCTACCTGTGGCAAAACATTTTTGTTCCCCTGATCATAGCATGTTGGATATGAAATTACTTATACTGAAAGGTAGTTTCACATCTCAGACACAGAAGAGTTTGTGAATACAAATTGATGGTGACCTTTGACACTCTTAATGCTGGAATCAACCTGTCACACGGATTTATGACTGTAACGCTGGTATTGTCTGTACTTTGTTTTCCAGCGTTACTCTGCATGTCTTTTGCATTAACCCTTTTGCTCCTTTCCCCCTAACCAGCTGGGATACTGTTGTCTGTTACCTGTATGGATGCTGCTCAGTTCCCAGCTCTGCTGCATGGCCGTACTTGTGTGAGTGTCTCCGCTGCGTTGCATGACCACCCGCATGTGCGGTTTCTGACCTGCTGCAGAAGCCATCCGTAGGTTCCAAAGTCCTCTGCAATGGTGCATGATTTACTACGTGTGTGGCAGCAGCTTCTGTCAGGCGCCTGGCCTGCTGTGAAGACCATCCGTAGGTTGCAAAGTCCTCTGCAATGGTGCATGATTTACTACGTGTGTGGCAGCAGCCACTGTCAGTTGTTCCTCTGTAATGAGTTGTCTGGATCTGCATAGGGGGCGCGGCCCACACCTGTCCTGCTTTTATGAGGATTGGGTGTGTACTAGAATTACTGCTCCAGCCTATCGCTGTGAAGCAGTTCATATATAAAGTTCCCCAGCCCTGATGGGCGTTGCCAGAGCTTCACATTGAATCTTCATTGAGTTCCTGAACCTAGCCGTATGTGGTGTGTTCAGCTCCTGCTCTGAGTTTGATCAGCTCTGGAGAGCTGATTCCCCTTGTCCTGTCTTGTGTTTCTGCCTGGGGCTGAGTACCCAGATCGCCGTTCCTGGAGGCTGCATATCCAGGCCTGTTCCTGTTGTATCTTGTTTCCTGAATCCCTGATCCTGGATCTAACCCGGTACCCGAATGTCTGAACTGTGTCTTGTGTTTCCGCCTATGCTGGGGGCTGATTACCCAAATCGCCGTTTCTGGAGGCTGTATATCCAGGCCTGTTCCTGCTGTGTCTTGTTTCCTGAATCCCTGATCCTGGACCTAACCCGGTACCTGAATGTCTGAACTGTGTCTTGTGTTTCCGCCTATGCTGGGGGCTGATTACCCAGATCGCCGTTCCTGGAGGCTGTATATCCAGGCATGTTCCTGCTGTGTCTAATTACCTGAACCCCTGATCCTGGATCGCATACTGTACCTGACTGTCTGAACTGTGTCCTCTGTGTTATGTTCCTGAAATCCTGCTGTGTCCTGAACCCTGTGCCAGTGACTTTGAATCCTTGCTATATAACCTGAGTTCATCTTGGAAGGAGGAGTCCGGTGTGTGCTGAGTTTCTGTTACTCTGTGCTCAGCTTCTGTGCAATTCCCGGCCAGCTCCCGTTGAGCCTGGCGGGGCTTGCACCAGACCGCTGGGGTTCCTTTTCAGGTCGCTGCCAGATGTCCGGATCCTATGCCTGATGACCATGGCCTGATGTCCGGATCCTATCCTCACTGCCTGATGTCCGGAGCCTGCCGATCGTTGCCAGATGTCCGGAGCCTGACGATCGTTGTCAGATGTCCGGAGTCCAATGTCTATGTCCTGTCCGTGTTCCTGGGATCCAATCCGTGTTCCTGATGTCCTGTCCGTGTTCCTGACTCCCTGAGATCCAATCCGTGTTCCTGATGTCCTGTCCGTGTTCCGGACTCCCTGAGATCCAATCCGTGTTCCTGATGTCCTGTCTGTGTTCCTGTGTCCCTGAGATCCAATCCGTGTTCCTGTGTCCCTGAGATCCAGTCCGTGTTCCTGATGTTCCGATGTCCTGCCGGTTCCTCCTTGGTGTACCCTGTGATGACGTCTGTCCTGGGTCGGTGTCTGATGTTCTCCTGCTGAGCCTGTGCTACGCCTGAGGCCTGAGAGTGAGGCCATACTAGTATGCCCGTGCCAGATGATCCTGGACTGCATCTACCCGTGATGACCCCGCCATCGTCTGAAGTCTGTCTGAGGTCGGTGTCTGATGTTCTCCTGCTGAGCCTGTGCTACGCCTGAGGCCTGAGAGAGAGGCCGCCCAAGTATGCCCGTGCCAGATAACCCTGGACTGCATCTACCCGTGATGTCCTCCTGCACTCGTCTTTGATCCTGTGTTGTGTACCCTTCTCTGATGTGCGGAATCGGGAGCCCGGTCTTATGTTCTGTTTATGTACTGTGTTTCTTTAAGTAAACTTTATGTTTCTTCTTACCTGAAGTTGTGCGGTGTTGTCTAGTCCTGCAGGTCGCCACCTTGCCCACATGTTCAGCTGCCACGGATCCCGGTCGCTGTCCTTCCCTAGTCCGGGCAGGCCCGGGTCTCCCTCCGTGGTCCAGTGGGTCCACATTCTCTTACCATCTGGGACGCATGCCTCATGTCGTCGTGGACTGGCGACGTGGGAGCATTGGCTAGTTAGGCAAGCTATGCCATGTCCCAACGCCCCGCAGCGTGGGAAGCGTCACAATGACGTTTTACATCAATTAAGAAATTTACTCCAAAGACTCTGTGAGAACATCACAAAACATTACCAGACCCCAATCAGAGGGCAATATAACTTTCACACTCCTTATCTATGAACTGTTCCAATATTTATGCTCATCCCTCTGCCAAAATGACTATTCTGCTTCACGTCACTTGTCTTACCTATTGCATTTTTTCTGTGCTGTGTTGTGTATAAATATGTGATTCTTCAGATTTTGTATTAGTCTAGCCTGATGAAGAGACCTGAGTAGTCTCGAAAACTTGCAATTTGTTACCATCTTTTCAGTTAGCCATTAAAAGGTATCAACCACTGAGGACTCTCAACTCTAAATATTTTTTTAAAAGTCACAAATTAAAGAACAAAGCATAGAAAATTATATATATATATATATATATATATATATATATATATATATATATATATACAGGGTGTTCCAAAAGTAGGTGGACATTAAGTGTAATAGGGTTACGAAGGGGGAGATTTATCAAACCAGACTTGACCCCAATGGAATTTTTCTTTTGAGGAGTGCTCAAGAACAAAGTTTATAATCGAAAACCAAAAAGTGTCAGTGATTTGAAATATTATATAAGAGATGCATTTCAATAAATTAATACCGAAAGAGACATGTGCAAAAATGTTTGTAGAAGCGTAAGAGGCAGACTTCAAAGCTGTGCAAATTGTGATGGAAAACAGTTTGAACACCTGCGTTGATAAAATTTAAGGGCTTTTGTATTATTGTTCAGAATAAAATTTAATTGTCAATGTTATGCTTGAGTTAGTAAAAATAATGTTATATATGAATCAAAATAAATGTTTTTATTTTCTGTTTGCCTACTTTTGGACTGCCCTGTGTGTGTATATATATATAAGAGTGTGTAAAGCAGTAATCAAAGCAAAAGGTGGCTACTTTGAAGAACCTAGAATATAAGACATATTTTCAGTTTTTTCACACTTTTTTTGTTAAGTATATAATGCCACATGAGTTAATTCATATTTTTGATGCCTTCATTGTGAATGTACAATTTTCATAGTCATGAAAATAAAGAAAATCTTTGAATGAGAAGGTGTGTCCAAACCTATGGTCAGTACTGTATATATATATACAGTCAGGGCCAGAAATATTTGGACAGTGACACAATTTTCGCGAGTTGGGCTCTGCATGCCACCACATTGGATTTGAAATGAAACCTCTACAACAGAATTCAAGTGCAGATTGTAACGTTTAATTTGAAGGGTTGAACAAAAATATGTGTTAGAAAATGTAGGAATTGTACACATTTCTTTACAAACACTCCACATTTTAGGAGGTCAAAAGTAATTGGACAAATAAACATAACCCAAACAAAATATTTTTATTTTCAAAATTTTGTGGCGAATCCTTTGGAGGCAATCACTGCCTTAAGTCTGGAACCCATGGACATCACCAAACGCTGGGTTTCCTCCTTCTTAATGCTTTGCCAGGCCTTTACAGCCGCAGCCTTCAGGTCTTGCTTGTTTGTGGGTCTTTCCCTCTTAAGTCTGGATTTGAGCAAGTGAAATGCATGCTCAATTGGGTTAAGATCTGGTGATTGACTTGGCCATTGAAGAATGTTCCACTTTTTTGCACTCATGAACTCCTGTGTAGCTTTGGCTGTATGCTTGGGGTCATTATCCATCTGTACTATGAAGCGCCGTCCAATCAAGTTTGCAGCATTTGGCTGAATCTGGGCTGAAAGTATATCCCGGTACACTTCAGAATTCATCCGGCTACTCTTGTCTGCTGTTATGTCATCAATAAACACAAGTGACCCAGTGCCATTGAAAGCCATGCATGGCCATGCCATCACGTTGCCTCCACCATGTTTTACAGAGGATGTGGTGTGCCTTGGATCATGTGCCGTTCCCTTTCTTCTCCAAACTTTTGGCTTCCCATCATTCTGGTACAGGTTGATCTTTGTCTCATCTGTCCATAGAATACTTTTCCAGAACTGAGCTGGCTTCTGGAGGTGTTTTTCAGCAAATTTAACTCTGGCCTGTCTATTTTTGGAATTGATGAATGGTTTGCATCTAGATGTGAACCCTTTGTATTTACTTTCATGGAGTCTTCTCTTTACTGTTGACTTATAGACAGATACACCTACTTCACTGAGAGTGTTCTGGACTTCAGTTGATGTTGTGAACGGGTTCTTCTTCACCAAAGAAAGTATGCGGCGATCATCCACCACTGTTGTCTTCCGTGGGCTCCCAGGTCTTTTTGGATTGATGAGTTCACCAGTGCTTTCTTTCTTTCTCAGGATGTACCAAATTGTAGATTTTGCCACTTCTAATGTTGTAGCAATTTCTTGGATGGGTTTTTTTCTGTTCTTGCAGCTTAAGGATGGCTTGTTTCACCTGCATGGAGAGCTCCTGTGACCACATGTTTCCTTCACAGCAAAACCTTCCAAATGCAAACACCACACCTCAAATCAACTCCGGCCCTTTCATCTGCTTAATTGAGAATGACATAACAAAGGAATTGCCCACACCTGTCCATGAAATAGCCTTGGAGTCATTTGTCCAATTACTTTTGGTCCCTTTAAAAACAGGGTGGCACATGTTAAGGAGCTGAAACTCCTAAACCCTTCATCCAATTTTAATGTGGATACCCTCAAATGAAAGCTGAAAGTCTGAACTTCAACTGCATCTGATTTGTTTTGTTTCAAATTCATTGTGGTAATGTCTAGAACCAAAATTAGATAAATGTTGTCTCTGTCCAAATATTTATGGACCTAACTGTATATATATATATAATATATACACTGCTCAAAAAAATAAAGGGAACAGTCAAATAACACATCGTAGACCTGAATGAATGAAATAATCTCATTGAATCTTTGTTCTGTACAATGTTGAATGTGCTGACAACAAAATCACACAAAAATCATCAATGGAAATCAAATTTATTAACCAATGGAGGCCTGAATTTGGAGTCACCCACAAAATTAAAGTGGAATGTAATGTCCTTAAAACAAGTCAAAATGATGCTCAGTAGTGTGTGTGGCCTCCACTTGCCTGTATGACCTCCATACAATGCCTGGGCATGCTCCTAATCAGGCGGCGGATGGTCTCCTGAGTGACCTCCTTCCAAACCTGGACTAAAGCATCCACCAACACCGGAACTGCTGCAACCCACCAACCTGCTGTCTCCTTCCCCATCATCATGTAGAATGTAAGCCCGAAAGGGCAGG
>JARQOD010000002.1:197357319-197365814 GCA_033576555.1 Oophaga sylvatica
CAGAATACTTTTCAAAGGAACACTGGACAAAATAGAATGCAATCTCCAAAAGGTAGCTGGGAGCCAATGTGACAGGCGCCTAAGACAGGCTCAAATAGGTTGCTGGAAAGGCACTGGGAGTCTGGATCTGAAGACACGCTGTGGAGGCAAGAGAAGCAGGAGTCTGCTGCAGTAGGAGCTCCTGCTTCTCTTGCCTCCACAGCGTGTCTTCAGATCCAGACTCCCAGTGCCTTTCCAGCAACCTATTTGAGCCTGCCTTAGGCGCCTGTCACATTGGCTCCCAGCTACCTTTTGGAGATTGCATTCTATTTTGTCCAGTGTTCCTTTGAAAAGTATTCTGATGAAGGTCCAATAGTTGGACCAAAAACGTTCTATTGTTTCGTGTCTGGATACACCATTATTAAACAAATTCTCGTGTTACACATTTGAGTGCCAAGTTATTTTTTATATTTTTATATTTTTTACATTTACTTTTATCAATGTTGTTTTGATAGCTTGATACTTGTATTCTAATCTGAGTCTGTTCTTGCTGGCCACTTCAACTTTATAGCTTGACCTCAGCAGGTGTCAATGTGTCCTGTACCCACAGCCGATGTTGGGCACATTGGTTTTTGTTTGATTTCTGTAGAAAATTTACTGGGCAGATATATTACTTATAATAAAAAAAAATGAGTCATATAGATAAATACTCCAGAATTGCTTCAAAATACTAAATTCATATACAAGAACATTGAAGCTTTTTTTAGACTACATATAAGTGGATAATTTGTACTGACAATGTGAAGTAGTCATTTTAATATGGCTTGATAATAAGAATCACATTTTGACAAACCAGTGTCACTATAGTGTAAGTAATTTGCATAATCACACTTGTTTTAGCCTGAGGATGCACTCCAGTGTACAGTATGCCATTAAAATTCTTGCTGTTATCAGCATGGAAGGGCAATGATCCAGTCTGTGCTTTTTAACTTAATTGTGGCTTACATGGATGCATTGTATATTCAGAAACAGTTCAATTTTGCAAAAACTATTTTAAAGTACTAAGTACATTGTGTATCTTGTTTTCAACTTTGCAAGTGATGCTTTCCTTCCAGACAGGTCATAAAGGTACACATATTTACCATATGTTTTATGCATTTTAAAAGCGGACGGAGCTTAAAACTGCTGTACATTATTCTTGGTTTAGGTTGTCATTAGATATTGCTTTTCCAAAGTATTGTAAAAGAAAATTAAAGCAATGATAATGAAGCAATTTGCGTGCTGAATAAAATAAAGCCTAAATATCCTTGTCTTATTTCAAAGAGATTTTTGATCTGACCGTAAAATAATTACAAGGGTTGTAAAATGTATTATCTGGATTTAATGCGAAGCCTAGTAAGATGAGAACAGTGAATGTCTGAATGTGTTTTACATCATACAGTAAGGGGTTTACGTTAACATTCTATTTATGGCACTTTTGAACGACAAATACATGGAAAAATGTCATACATGATCTTCATGACTGTGGCGATTTTGCAGAATGAAATAATTGATAAATCCAACCATAAAATCTAATGACGTTACATGGGATAAATTAGTTTACAGTAATTTACCATACATAAAATGTTTGCTTTACATTTTAATTGATGTATGTAAGCAAACTTTTATGGAAATCATTAATACAGTTGAATATTTGATCTTTTTGGAAGAAAGTGTTATCTCCCTTACATATCAGGATCATTTGTATCCGCTCTGCTTACCTACAGGTTCTCTAAACGTGTTCAGAAATCTACAGCATAAAAACATCCTAGTGTATGTTTAACACGTTTTCATCCTGTAACAAAGGGCCCCAGTGTTCTCTAAAAATACTAATAAAAATTGGACTAACCTTCCATTGCTAAACTATTCTTCTGTAACATTGCCAAGGTTCCCTGCTGGTCTTCTTTTTATCTTCGACCTTAGTCAAAACACAACAGCTAAAGCCAAATACTGTGACCCTTTGAAAAAAAAGTGGGGATGAACAACCCCTTTAAATAGAGGACAAAAAGGGATGAAAGGATAAGATTACTGCTTCTTGCACAGTGGAGAGGAGAGAAGATAGCGAACAACCAACGAGAAGTAGACATGTAAGTGGCTCAGAGCACACAGAACAGATGTTTTTTACACCATTAATGTAAATTTACATAAATCTACCTAGGAAAGGAAAAATACTTAAAAAAGCAGGATAAATACAACATGTTGGCAAAGTAGGAGCTGCTTTTTTCAGTATTTTTTTATTTTTTGTAATTTTAGTAACCCTATAAAATATCTGTGATAGGCTCTGGAAGCGTATACATGTATTTATTTTTTTATGTTCCATATGATGTAATGCAGATATAATTTATTTTTTAGAAAATTACTTGTCATAACATTGAATAAGGAAAGCATGCATGGCTATACTAGTACAGCATCTCAGCCTATAATTTAGCCGGGATAAAAATCCGTAAGATATCCAACCTCTGATTGATGTCAGACTAAAAGACTTAAGGCCATAAATGTCTTAGACACAGCTTGTCTCAAAGATGAGCATTATATGACTTTATTGTAAATCCTATTGACTGGCTGACAGGGTTTGCTCCCAAATGTACAAAGACTGAATGAAACAAGATGTGCTATGGAAGCAATGTTTTTTGCCATAACAAATAAGTTTCCAACTATCACAAAGTATCTTGAGGATTCTACCTGACGTTTTCATCTTTGACTACTGTAGTCATTTCCTGCGAGCATGCACTCCAACACACACTATGTAGGATAATCAAGTTACACACTTGCTGTAGGCCAATATCTTTTATGATATCTTACATGATACTGGAGAAAGGGATTATTTAATTATTTTTTCTTACACCAAAGGCTATCAGTAGGACTTGCCAATTATTTTCTTTATAAATCAGGTCCATCCGCACCATTAGATCAATGTCCTATAAAGCAACAGCAGCAATTTACAACAGTCTAATGCTTTATCTATAATTGCATTGTCTACTTTTATAGTGCTACTATTTCTACCCTATGATTGTTATGTATGCAACAACTTTGGGTAAAGATATGCTTCAGCACGTTCAGTGTTTCACACTCCTGCCTTCTTTCAGTATTAGAGCATCACATCTGATCCCGGAATTTATATTTATTTTAACTATTTTCTCCTGTACATAGTTCAATTTGAAAGTGTCTGTCACATTCTTCGTTTCAATCTAATCTTAAATCTACACATATTAAGATCTCAGGCACAGAATTACTAACGCAATCCAGACATATATAACTGCTTGCATCATTATTCTCAGAACAAGAGCGAATGCATGAAAGAAGGTACATTTTAATAAAATAAAATTCATATTTTCACATTTTAATACATTATTATCATCAGTGATCAACACGTCTTCAGACGAAAAAAAATATTAGATGTTTTATTGCAAAGCATTGAGGTAAAATAGCAATCAATATAATGTCCTTGAAAAATGTACTGATTTATACTATGAGTATATTTATTATTTTTCTATAGAATTAATATTAGTGCCATCCACATAACTGTATGTTAGGCCCAACAAAATTTAAAGGGAGGAAGACTCCTGATTAGTGTTGAGCGATACTGCTCGATATCTAAAAATATCGGATCGGAATGGTATCGCCGATATCACTAAATATCGGCGATATCCGATTCCGATACCGGAAGTCCCATGTAAGTCTATGGGAACAAAATATCGCAACTAAAAAAACACTTTCTTTCCTTGTAAACACAAAATATACACACTTAGAATACATATATATATATATATATACATGTCATTGTGACATATATATATGCATATATTTATAGTTTATTCACTTCTACATAGTAAAATAGCCTCTGATTCAATTGCCGGGTAAAGCCGGCATTTGTGAAAAGACAGAAGCACCCGAGGGTCCAGTCGCCACAGAGATGTTGCATCGCACCCAGCGGTGTGACAACTTACTCTCAGGTAAGGAGGAAACACCCCATTGACTCCAACCACTGCATTCAACAGTATACTATGCCAGCTGAGTGTAGGCGGACCCAATGGGATGGTCTAGCTCAGGCTGGTTAGAACAGGGTGTAGCTAGTTGGATGGGAGGGGTTGAGGTAGCCTTATGCTGCATGTCTTTGTAGTAAGAATTGTTTCCTTTCCTGCTTTCTTACTACGTCGCATACTCCACTCTGCTACATCACTCTGCACCATTGCTCTATCTCACATCTATCTGCCCTGGAAGGATACTGTTTTACCTGTACAAGACTTATCACCTAGCTGCACTACACCATCCCTGCCAGAGGACCTGCACAGCAGCGCTGGTCACCCTGACCAGGTACTACAGGTGGCGTCACGACAAACTACACAAACATTCTATCATCCCCTGGAAATATCCCACATTCCAGTGAGCGACCAGGGCACGGACATAGCTGTGCTACCCGTCACATCCCCCATAGAAGTTGACGGGCTTGGTGCCGAGTACCCCCAAAACCTGTGGCTCTGTGCGACTCAACTTTGGCATCACAAACAGGATTCAGAAGCTCGCTATAAGCGAGTCCTGTGTGCCTTAATTGAACTGTTTTTTTGCTTGAGAATTGCAAAAATCATCATAGACTGTATTTGCCATTTTTCCGTCATATCTGCGCCACGAGGCACAGGTGAAGAATAAGGGCGTGCTCTCGTGGGCGTACACTCACTCCGTGGCGCGAAAACGATGTCCGCACACTCTAAATGTTACTGCAATGTAAGATCGTGCCCCACAGCTCTGGAGTTTCGCCTCCTCATCCTCCTCAGTGGGCGGAAACGAACGCGAAGGTCCCGCCTCCCTACAAAAGATGGCGCCTCTCCTGATGCTAATGACACATGTGACTTGGCAGAGATGGCGAACGGACGTGAGCAGAAGTGGGAAGGGATGGAGGAGTCAGAGCTCTCCCCCCACGGAAGCGACCCGATCGCCACGGAGCCACCATTTGGCACCCGGCCTGGAAACCCTCCTACCCTGGAAGAAGCGGAGGATACCCTGAGAGACCTGGTCCGGCACCGGGAGGAGGTCGCCAGGATGGAAGCGAGCTGGCGGGCCCTAAAACTACAATTGGAGCGGCGCCAATCCCTCTTACCCCCTGAAGTGTCTGTACCGGAAGGTGAGGCACCCGTTCCAGTAGAGGAGGCCGTGCGGGCATCCCAGCCCTTGCAATCTGAACCGGTTGCCAGTATCTCAGTGGAGGCACCCGTTCCAGTACAGGAGGCCGTGCGGGCATCCCAGCCCTTGCAATCTGAACCGGTTGACAGTATCTCAGTGGAGGCACCCGTTCCAGTAGAGGAGGCCGTGCGGGCATCCCAGCCCTTGCAATCTGAACCGGTTGCCAGTATCACAGTGGAGGCACCCGTTCCTGCAGAAAACGCCGCACCAGCACCCCAGATCCCGCTGTCTGCCCCCGTCGCTGAGGCAGAAGAAGCGACACCCGTCCTCATGGAGGAGGCGGCGGAGGCACCAGAGCTCTACCTGCCTGTACCGGAGCCCCGACCGTCATCTGTTCCAGAGCCGTCTGCTTCCGCCACAGGTGAGCGCCGCCAGGACTGGCGGGCGCCAGGAGAGCTGCCGAAAAACCGGACATAGTAAGCTGGCGTTTGATGGTGGAGACATGGAGCTGCTGGTGGAGGAGAATTACAACCGGCGTCAGGAGGAAGAGTGGAGACGTCGGGAGCGGGAAGCAGAGCGACAAAGGGAGCAGCGAGAATCCCAAAAGCTTCGGCAACGTCACCTGGAGAAGGACCTGGCAGAGAAGGCACGTATGAGAAATGATAAAAGTACGGTGAGGGAGCCGCGGCGTAAGGGTGCAGTACGGAACTTTAAGTTAAAAGGTGGTTGGGGCTTCATCCAGGAGCCTGGACTTTATTTAGAAGTTTTTGTAACCCGGCGGGACGTGGAGGCTCACCTCCCAGAAGGACACCCGGGAGGGACCTGTTGCCAGGAGACTTGGTGACTTACACCCGACACTGGGGTTACAATGGATGGTACGCCCTAAATGTTACCAGGTGCGACCCCTACTCCCCAGAGTGTCAGGAAACTGACAGACCCTACGAGCCTTCAGCCTCCCCCAACCAGGCCTCTGCACAAGTGCCCACCCCACGCCGTAAATCTCCCCAGCCTCCCTCAGTGGTCTCCTCAGCAGCCCCAGCTATGGACATGATAATGATAGCTGGCCCGTACCCGCGCCTGTTAGGCCCCCTGGGGTTCGTTCAGTCCGGGACATAGGGGTCCAGACCCGGAGGGAGACGAAAGAGGTGGCCACACAGACCCAGATAGCTGGTCACGACGTCACTGTACAGGCCACACGACGTCATCAGGTCTGGGTGGACCCTCCTGTCACGGATGTTTGGCAAGCTCCAGAACAGTACCAGGTGGTACCTGTAAGAGGCCAGCCAAAGAAGTCTAAATAACCCGGACAGGGTCTCTGTATGTAAATAGTTAAATTATTGATGTACCCGGATGGGTGAATGTTCATAAAAAGAAGTTTATTGTTGCCTTAATATACCCAGGTTGGGTAATGGTTTGATGTACCCGGACGGGTGAATGTTCAGAAGAACAAGTTTATTGTTGCCTTAATATACCCAGGTTGGGTAATGGTGTTTCACTATAATCAAAATGTTGAACTTTGAAGCCATGAACTGTACTGGCTCACAAACTTTTCTGTAAATAGTTGGCACTTCGGTGCTCCATCTTGGTTTTACAAAAAACTTAACTGTGCACTATTTTCAACTACCTCAGAAACTAAAAACCCGTTTGGTGTGGCCGAAAGTGAGGTCTGCTCAAGGAAAGTCTTGCAGCCCACCCAAGACCACAGTTGGAGGTTTGGAGCGGGTCCTCCACAAGCACAAGTAAAGGACACTGTGAAGTTACCCCGGAGGGGTAGTCCTAAGAAGTCTCCACGAACTTCGGCACTAATGCTATTTGAACTTTTGTAATGTTATTATTAAAAATTTTATTATGCAACGTTTAACTTGAAGTGTTTCCTGCTTTCTTACTACGTCGCATAGTCCACTCTGCTACATCACTTTGCACCATTGCTCTATCTCACATCTATCTGCCCTGGAAGGATAGCGTGTTACCTGTAGAAGACTTTTCAACTACCTGCACTACACCATCCCTTCCAGAGGACCTGCACAGCAGCGCTGGACACCCTGACCAGGTACTACAGGTGGCGTCACGACAAACTACACGAACATTCTATCATCCCCTGGAAATATCCCACATTCCAGTGATCGCCCAGGTCACGGACCGAGCTGTGCTACTCGTGACATCCCCCATAGAAGTCGACGTGATCGGTGCCGAGTACCCCCAAAACCCCTGTCTCTGTGCGACTCAACTTCCCTCACTGTGCTGGCACTTTACATTTACAATGCCTCTGGGTTTTTTTTTTGGGGGGTGGGGAACATTCAGACTTTTGCTATGGGGCCCCATGATTTATATGTACGCCCCTGCTGCTGAGGCATGGTATTTAAGGCTGTTAAGGAGCAAACATACATGGACCTTGCCAGCAGCGTCGGACTGGAGTACCTTGGGCCCACCAGAGAAAATATATTCTTGCGGCCCAACATCATACTTCCCAACCTTTGAATAAGGGAAAGAGGGACAAAGGCTGTGGCACGCTGTGCATGCTGCAGAAAATTTTAGGCCATGCCACGTTGCACCACAGACTGTCCAGGAGTTGGTGGATGCTTTAGTCCAGGTGTGGGAGGAGATCCCAAACGAGACCATCCGTCGCGCTCATCAGGAGCATGGCCAGAAGTTGTAGGGAGGTCATACAGCATACATCCCAAATTTGGAAGACAGGAAAGAGGATTAAATGCTGCGGCGCGTGTTGCGCGCCGCTGAAAATTTTAGGCCACGCCCCGACAACACCCATTTCACAGCTAATCACACCCATATCCTCGCCCCAAGCGTAACCATTTAGCACTGCTGATCACACTGACTGGTAATGAGGGCACAGTGGCTGGTACTGAGGAAAAGAAAGAAAGAGCAGCGAGAGAGAAAGAACAAACAGAGAAAGAAAGAGAGGAAAGAAAGAAAAGAGAGAAAGAAAGAACAGAGAGAAAAAAGAACAGAGAGCGAGAAGGAAAGAACAGAGAGCGAGAAAGAAAGACTAGATTGAGAGAGCCATAGGCGTAGCTAGGGTTTTGGTTTAGTGGGGGCAAAACTTCTGAGTGGGCCCATCATCAGAGAACCTCAGCAAATTACCGCGCTGTTGGCCAAAATAATCTATATATAAAAAGACCAATATTGATATTACCGCCATATGGTCTGTGTTAAATAATACCAGTCCTACAGAACATATAATAGATTACAGCACAGGTACAGATAATGACTTACCGCTGATGTTCTTTCTAATGGAATTGTTCACTTTTCATGTCTTTTCCATCTGGCCCACACCGACATGATGACTTCTCCAGCAGGACTCGACTGCACCCCCATTAAAAAAAAAATCAAAAAAAAAACTC
>JARQOD010000002.1:197365914-197538931 GCA_033576555.1 Oophaga sylvatica
GGCCAGATGGTCCTTATTTTTCTCCCGCTTTTACTTCACCCTTCATTTTCTTTTAGGAGAGAAGAATATCCGGGCTGATGCTCTCTCTCGCTCCGTCGTGTCTTCCGAGGAGGAGGAGGGGGAGCCGCGGCTTATTGTCCCCTCTGAGAGCCTGAGAACTGTAGCTCTGGTGTCGCTAGAGTCTGTGCCGCCCGGCAAGACTTTTGTACCATCTAATTTGCGACCGGAGGTTCTCTCTTGGGCCCATTCATCCATGGTGGGTGGACATTTTGGGAAAAAAAGGACATCTGAGCTCCTGGCGAGGACGTACTGGTGGCTGCATATGGTCCAGGACATTGGAGACTATATTCAGGCATGTGTCTCCTGTGCCAAAAATAAGTCCCCTCATCAACTGCCAGCTGGGTTACTTTATCCATTGCCGGTGGCAGACAGGCCCTGGGAGATGGTCGGGATAGACTTTGTGGTAGGCCTACCCAAGTCTCGTGGTTGCACCATCATATGAGTTATCACCGACCACTTCTCTAAAATGGTGCACTTGGTACCGCTACCTCGGTTACCTTCTGCACGGGCATTGGCGGCACTGTTTATCAGACACATCTTCCGTTTAAACGGTATGCCGGACAAAATCGTCAGTGACCGGGGTCCCCAGTTTGCGTCTCGGTTCTGGAGAGAGCTTTGTCGCCTTCTCAGTATAGAATTAAATCTCTCTTCTGCCTATCATCCTGAGACAAATGGGTTGGTAGAGAGGGCCAACCAGACCTTGGTCACATATCTGCGTCATTTTGTTTTGGCCAGGCAGGATGACTGGGCATCCTTGCTACTGTGGGCGGAGTTTGCACTAAACAACGCCGTGGCTGATTCCACTGGACAAACTCCTTTCCTCATTAATTACGGTCAGCATCCGAGGGTTCCTGTACCTATGCCCGTGTCTTCTAAGGACTCCAGGGTGGCAGACTGGGCTGTGGAGGCACGGGACATTTTGGACCACACTCAGAATGCCATTCTGGCCTCCAAAGAGAGGATGAGATCCACCGCCAACGCACATCGGCGCCCCGATCCAACTTTTGCCCCTGGCGACTTAGTGTGGCAGTCCGCCCGTAACATCAGGCTGCGAGTAGAGTCCACTAAGTTTGCACCTCGCCTCTTGGGCCCCTTCAAGGTCCTCGAACAGGTCAATCCTTTGGTCTACCGTCTAGCCCTTCCGCCACGCCTGGGTATCACCGACACATTCCATGTCTCCCTCCTGATACCCGTATACTTGTCCTGCTTTTCCGAGTCATCTGCCGGAACATTGGGTTCATCTACGGACGACTATGAGGTGAATGCTATTCTGGGGTGCAAGGTGGTACGTGGCAAAAAGTTTTATTTGGTGGATTGGAGGGGTTATGGGCCTGAGGATAGGTCATGTGAGCCTGCTGAGCGTATTCAGGCTCCACAGCTCATTGCTGCCATTGAGCTTAGCGAGGCCCAAGGAAGGGTGGCCCTAGGGGGGTAATGTTAGAGGTCGAGTTCCCGCCTCTGCACAGGGGGAATCTCGAGCCATTCCCGCTGCGGTCCCCCATCCGTCTCCGGCCGCAGTGGAGTCTCCTCTGCAGAGACGTCGGTGCCAGCTTCTTGCTCAGCCTAGTACTGTGCAGAGGTTTACTGCTGCCTCTCTAGGTTCTGCTATTGTGGCCAGTACTGGTCAGTGGCGAGCAGACGTCTTTAGGATTAAGTCCTGCGTTTCCCCTTCTGAGCATGCCTAGGGTAAGATTTCTCATTGGAGATCAGGGGTCACATGCTCAGGTACTGCAGCAGCTCCTATTGGTCTGCCAGGAAGGTCCTGAAACTACATGTGTTGTGAATAGTTTCTCATTGGTCCTTTTCTGGCATGCCCTGTAGTTGCTTCTGTAAAAGGGTTGTGTGGCCATGCGGCCATGCGCTAGTATCAATTGCATTATGTGCTTTGCGCCAGTGTAATCAAGCACGCATGATGTTAGGCCTCAGCTGAAATAAGCCGATAGAATACCGGCACCTCCGTTGAGGAGATTTGTGTGCACGTGGTTAGGGCTTGGCAGTAATAAGCTCCTAGAATACCAGCTTCTCAGGTGAAGAGATTGCTTGATTGCGTTGCTGTCAGCATGATCACGGACTGCTATTCGCACAGCAGTTATCTGTGTATTCCTGTGGAGTTAACAGGACTAGTGTTGAGCATTCCGATACTGCAAATATCGGGTATCGGCCGATATTAGCTGTATCGGAATTCCGATTCCGAGTTCCGATATTTTCGTCTTATCGGATACCGGAATCAGGATTGTCACTGTCACTGTCCGTCGGTCGGGTCTGTCAGGAGTCAGCGGCACTTACCCGGCAGAAGATCTCCGGCGGTCACGTCCTGCACTGCTTCATGGCCGCCATCTTCTTTCCCCGGCGGTCACATGCAGTTTTCTCGCGATAACTGCAGTGACTGCTGGGTAATCGCGGCCGTAAAGCAGTCAGTCCGATGACGTCACCGCCGGGGAAGCAGGTAATCAGCTGTGCTGCGTTGCAATGACAGGCTCTGCCTGTCATAGCGATGTAGCAGAGCTGGATCGTCGTGGGACTGTCGTTATGGACTGCGTCGGACAGGTGGTATACTGTTGGTTTGTTTTTTTTCTTTTTTTACAGGAGATCGATGGCGTCGCAGGAATGAGAGAGTAATAAAAGAAATGAAAACTGTGTTGTCTCTTTTATTTCATTAAAAGACTTTTTTCTTGCTGTGTCTTTTTTTTATACATTTAATAACTTTGGGATTAATAATGGATCGGTGTCTTATTGACGCCTCTCCATTATTAACCGGGCTTATTGTCACCGTGCAATCAACGGTGACATTAACCCCTTATTACCCCACTTGCCACCGCTACAGGGCAAGTGGGAAGAGCCGGGTAAAGTGCCACAATTGGCACATCTTTTGATGCGCCAAATGTGGGGCTGCTGTAGCCTGGTATTATCAGGCTGTTGAGGGCCAAAATCCATGGGCCTTGACAGTCTTTTAATACCAGGCCGCAGCAGTCTGCATTTTACTTGGCTGGTTAACAAAAATAGGGGGATCCCCACGCCGTTTTTTTTTCGAGGGGATCCCCTATTTTTGTTAACCAGCCAAGCTAAGCAGACTGCTGTGGCCTGGTATTATCAGGCTTGCAAGGTCCATGGATATTGGATCCTTACCAGCCTGAAAAACCAGGCCTCAGCGGTCTGCTTCATCTGGCTGGTTAACAAAAATAGGGGGACCCCACGCCAATTTTTTTCGAGGGGATCCCCTATTTTTGTTAATCAGCCAAGATATGCAGACTGCTGTGGCCTGGTATTATCAGGCTGGCAAGGTCCATGGATCTTGGCTCCTTAACAGCCTGAAAATCCAGGCCTCAGCGGTCTGCTTCATCTGGCTGGTTAACAAAAATAGGGGGGACCCCACGCCAATTTTTTTCGAGGGGATCCCCTATTTTTGTTAATCAGCCAAGATATGCAGACTGCTGTGGCCTGGTATTATCAGGCTGGCAAGGTCCATGGATCTTGACTCCTTAACAGCCTGAAAATCCAGGCCTCAGCGGTTTTCTTCATCTGGCTGGTTAACAAAAATAGGGGGGACCCCACGCCAATTTTTTTCGAGGGGATCCCCTATTTTTGTTAATCAGCCAAGATATACAGACTGCTGTGGCCTGGTATTATCAGGCTGGCAAGGTCCATGGATCTTGGCTCCTTAACAGCCTGAAAATCCAGGCCTCAGCGGTTTTCTTCATCTGGCTGGTTAACAAAAATAGGGGGGACCCCACGCCAATTTTTTTCGAGGGGATCCCCTATTTTTGTTAATCAGCCAAGATATACAGACTGCTGTGGCCTGGTATTATCAGGCTGGCAAGGTCCATGGATCTTGGCTCCTTAACAGCCTGAAAATCCAGGCCTCAGCGGTTTTCTTCATCTGGCTGGTTAACAAAAATAGGGGGGACCCCACGCCAATTTTTTTCGAGGGGATCCCCTATTTTTGTTAATCAGCCAAGATATACAGACTGCTGTGGCCTGGTATTATCAGGCTGGCAAGGTCCATGGATCTTGGCTCCTTAACAGCCTGAAAATCCAGGCCTCAGCGGTCTGCTTCATCTGGCTGGTTAACAAAAATAGGGGGGACCCCACGCCATTTTTTTTTCGAAGGGAACCCCTATTTTTGTTAATCAGTTCCCTCTGACGTCACTGATTGTGTCCCTGGCTGACCTGAAGTGAAAGTGGAAAGCAATCAATTAAGCTTTCCACTTAAGGGCCCGTTTCACATAGCGATATCGCTACCGAGATCGCTGCTGAGTCACTAGTTTTGTGACGCAGCAGCAAGCTCACCAGCGATATCGCTGTGTGTGACATTCAGCGACGATCAGCCCCCCTGCGGGTATCGCTGATCGTCGCTGAAATGTCAGGACCTTTGATCGCTGGTTTCCCGCTGACAGGCACACATCGCTGCGTGTGACAGGCGGGAGACCAGCGATCCGCTGGTAACCAAGGTACACAGCGGGTTTCCAGGCGCGGGGCTGTGCCTAGAAACCCGCTGTGTACCTTGGATACCAGCGCCCTGATGCAGGGAGCTGATATCCAAGGTACACAGCGGGTTTCCAAGCGCTGCGCGGTGCCTGGAAACCCGCTGTGTACCTTGGTTACCAGCGGATCGCTGGTCTCCCGCCTGTCACACGCAGCGATGCGTGCCTGTCAGAGGGAAACCAGCGATCAAAAAAAGGTCCTGACATTTCTGCGACGATCAGCGATACCCGGCAGGGGGCTGATCGTCGCTGAATGTCACACACAGCGATATCGCTGGTGAGCTCGCTGCTGCGTCACAAAACTAGTGACTCAGCAGCGATCTCGGTAGCGATATCGCTATGTGAGACGGGCCCTTAAGCGATGTTACCCGCAGTGTCGCTGTCCCAGATCGCTGCCTGAGCTGCCTGTTTGGCAGCTCAGCAGCGATCATGTAGCGATACACCAGCGATCCTGACAAGTGCATATCGTTGTCGGGATCGCTGGTGTATCGTTATGTGACACCCAGCCTTTACTCTCCTGTCAGGCAGGAGAGGAACTCATTCATTTGGGGTTTACTGTGAGGCTGCAGCATTAGCTGCGGTCCCTGCAGTAAACATTAACCCTTTCTGAAGGATTACACCGTGGGACCTGACTGTGCATGGGATAGGTAAGAATAATTTTGCTTTTTTATTTTATTTTTATTACAGGAAATGGTTTTTGCAGTAAAATAAAAGATGGTCAAAAACATGTGTCTTTATTTCATTAAAATGATTTTTAATTAAAGTGTGTGTGTTTTATTTTTATTTCATGCAATAGGATTAATAATTGATAGTTGTCTAATTGACAGCTCTCAATTATTAACCTGGCTTAAGGTCACCTTTCAATAGCAAGGTGGCTTTAACCCCATATTAACCCATTCGCCACCGCTACAGGGCAATGGGAATAGACGGGCAAAGTGCCAGAAAGGGCGAATCTAATTATAGATTTGTCTTTCCTGGGGTGTCTGGGGGCAGATGTTAGTAGCCGGGGGGGGCAAAAATAATGGTCCCTCTCTGGGCTATTATTATCTGCCCCCACTCACTGGCTTTGTCTGTCTGGTTGCGAAAATAGGGCGGGAGCCCACGCATTTTTTTTCAGCAATTTTACACCTCATATATATATATACATGTCATTGAATTTGTGACACATATATATATATATTTATATTTGTAGTTCATACACTTCTACATAGTATAATAGCCGCTAATTCAATTGCCGGCTTTTGTGAAAATGCAGAACCCGACATGAAATGACACTTGGTGTACATAGGGTTAACCATGTCTTTTCATGTCCTTTGCTATCTAATTTGCACAAACAATTAAATCAGACTATGTGTGCAAAATTTCACACCTGTAGGGGTTAATTAAAGGTGTAAATTCGTAGCAAAAAAGTCCGTTTTTTTTACAACGAATTTACACCTTTAATTAACCCCTACAGGTGTGAAATTTTGCACACATAGTCTGATTTAATTGTTTGTGCAAATTAGATAGCAAAGGACATGAAAAGACATGGTTAACCCTATGTACACCAAGTGTCATTTCATGTCGGGTGACATGAAATGACACTTGGTGTACATAGGGTTAACCATGTCTTTTCATGTCCTTTGCTATCTAAGGCCGGAGTCACACTGGCGACAAAATCGGACGACTGCAATGCGATGAAATATCGCATTGCAGTCGGACCTATGTTAATCTATGGAGCAGCTCCCCGTATCAGATTTTTTGTGGTCCGTTTTAAACGTCCGTGTACAATCGCAGCATGCTGCGATTGTCACCGATTGTCGGTCGACAATCGCCAATGCAAGTCTATGGGAGCGATGAAAAATCTGATTACAAACGGACCACACTATGTGACTTGCGATGAAATCGCATCGGTGTCCTTTAGAAAAGCCGGCAATTCATCCCCGCCTATACTGTAAAATCACACTGACAGCTTTAATAAAGACTAGAAAGAATAGATATATACACATAGAACACATACATATATATATACATGTCATTGTGACATGTATATATACATATATTTATAGTTCCTAGACTTCTACATACTGTAATAGCCGCTAATTCAATTGCGGGTTTTGTGAAATCACAGAAGCCGACATGAAATGATACATTGTTTCCACACATTTAACCATGTAATTTCATGTATTTTTATATATGTTTGAAACATACAATTACATGAGTGTATTTGTGCAAAATTTCAGACATGTAGGGGTTAATTAAAGGTGTAATTTCGTTGAAAAAAATGCGTGGGCTCCCGCTGTATTTTCTCCACCAGACAGACAAAGCAAAGCGAGTGGGGGCAGATAATAATAGCCCAGGGAGGGTGCATTTTTTGTGCCCCCCCTGGCTACTAACATCTGCCCCCAGACACCCCAGAAAGGGCAAATCTATAATTAGATTCGCCCTTTCTGGCACTTTGCCCGTCTATTCCCATTGCCCTGTAGCGGTGGCGAATGGGTTAATCTCACCTTACTGTCACCTTGCAATTGAAAGGTGACCTTAAGGCAGGTTAATGATTGATAGCTGTCAATTAGACAACTATCAATTATTAATCCTATTGAAGTAAATAAAAAAACACACACACTTTAAGAATAAATAATTTTAATGAAATAAAAACACATTTTTTTGACCATATTTTATTTTACACTAAATCCGTGCGAAGCCATTGATCTCCTAAAATAAAGAAAAAGAAATAAAACAACATTATTCTTACCTATTCCGCCGATCTGTCACGTCCCACGCTGTAATCCTTCACAAAGGGTTAACTAGCTTTGAGCCAAGCAGTGCAAGTAATCCTGCATGCTCAGCTCAAAGCTCATGAATGAATAAGTTCCTCTCCTGGCGACAGGAGAGGATGTGTTTCATGAATGAAGCTTAATTGATTGTGTCCACTTTCCCTTTAGGTCAGGTCACTACAGTTAAATTGGCAAGAAATCAATTAAGCTTCATTCATGAATCTATTCCTCTACTTTCGCTGGGAGAGGAAGTTATTCATTCAGGGGAATACAGGTCTGAGACAGCATTATTAGCTCTCTGCGACCTTTAACCTGTTAACCCTTTCTGATGGATTACACCGTGGGACCTGACTGTACATCGGATTGGTAAGTATAATTTTGCTTTTTTATTTTATTTTTATTACAGGAAATGGTTTTAGCAGGAAAATAAAATATGGTCAAAAACTGTGTGATTATTTAATTAAACTTATTTTTTATTAAAGTGTGTGTGTTTGATTTTTCTTTCATACAATAGGATTAATAATTGATAGTTGCCTAATTGACAGCTATCAATTATTAACCTGGCTTAAAGTGACCTTTCAATTGCAAGGTCATTTTAACCCCTTATTAACCCATTCGCCACCGCTACAGGGCAATGGGAATAGACGGGCAAAGTGCCAGAAAGGGCGAATCTAATTATAGATTTGCCCTTTCTGGGGTGTCTGGGGGCAGATGTTAGTAGCCAGGGGGGGCACAAAAAAAATGTACCCTCCCTAGGCTATTATTATCTGCCCCCACTCGCTTGCTTTGTCTGTCTGGTGGAGAAAATACAGCGGGAGCCCACGCATTTTTTTTTAACGAATTTACACCTTTAATTAACCCCTACATGTCTGAAATTTAGCACACATATACTCATGTAATTGTATGTTTCAAACATATATAAAAATACATGAAATTACATGGTTAAATGTGTGGAAACAATGTATCATTTCATGTCGGCTTCTGTGATTTCACTGAAGCCGGCAATTGAATTAGCGGCTATAACAGTATGTAGAAGTGTAAGAACTATAAATATATGTATATATATATATGTCACAATGACATATATATATATATATATATATATATATGTGTATATATCTATTCTTTCTTTTGGCATTTAAATACTATTCTTTTGGATCCATTATATGTCAGTTTTGCAAGCCTGCGAGAAAATCTCGCAAGTCGGATGAAAATCGGATGTTACAAGGTACACACACATGCGATTAAATCGCATCTTTGAAGGAAAATCGGATGCCAGAAGGATGTGTGATGTTTTTATTTTGATCCGATTGTCGACCGTCTAAAACGGACCGATTTTTTGTGGTTGTGTGTGACTCCAGCCTAATTTGCACAAACAATTAAATCAGACTATGTGTGCAAAATTTCACACCTGTAGGGGTTAATTAAAGGTGTAAATTCGTAGCAAAAAAAGTCCGTTTTTTTTACAACGAATTTACACCTTTAATTAACCCCTACAGGTGTGAAATTTTGCACACATAGTCTGATTTAATTGTTTGTGCAAATCAGATAGCAAACGACATGAAAAGACATGGTTAACCCTATGTACACCAAGTGTCATTTCATGTCGGGTGCTTCTGTCTTTTCACTGAAGCCGGCTTTACCCGGCAATTGAATGAGAGGATATTTTACTATGTAGAAGTGTATAAACTATACATATATGTATATATATATGTCACAATGACATGTATATATATATATATGTATTCTATGTGTGTATATTTAGTGTTTACAAGGAAAGAATGGGTTTTTTTTAGTTGCGATATTTTGTTCCCATAGACTTACATGGGACTTCCGGTATCGGTATCGGGTATCGCCGATATTTTAGTGATATCGGCGATACCATTCCGATTCCGATACTTTAGGATATCGGAAAGTATCGCTCAACTCTAAACAGGACACAGTAACTATCTCTGCGTCTTTTCCTCAGCGACTCTGTGGTGTAACAGAGTTAGCTTATACCGCCATATTGTGCCACAGTATTTATGTTTGTGACTCTGTGAAGTAACAGAGTTTGCCGATACCGCCATCTTACTAACAGCAGGCTCTGCCTGGACGGTGGACCCCAGGCTGCGAACGCACCCACTATTTATATTTATCTGGTGCGTTCCGCAGACACTAACACATATATACAGTCATGGCCCAAAGTTTTGAGAATGACACAAATATTAATTTTTTCAAAGTCTACTGCTTCACTTTTCTAGTGGCAATTTGCATATACTCCAGAATGTTATAAAGAGTGATCAGCTTAACAGCAATTACTTGCAAAGTCAATATTTGGCTAGAAAATGAACTTTATCCCCCAAAACACATTTCAACATCATTGCAGCCCTGCCTTAAAAGAACCAGCTAACCTCTTTTCAGTGATTGCTCCATTAACACAGGTGTGGGTGTTGATGAGGACATGGCTGGAGATCAATCTGTCATGATTAAGTAAGAATGACACCACTGGACACTTTAAAAGGAGGCTGGTGCTTGGCATCATTGTTTCTCTTCTGTTAACCATGGTTATCTCTAAAGAAACACGTGCAGTCATCATTGCAATGCACAAAAATGGCCTAACAGGGAAGAGTATCGCAGCTAGAAAGATTGCACCTCAGTCAACAATCTATCGCATCATCAAGAACTTCAAGGAAAGAGGTTCCATTGTTGCCAAAAAGGCTCCAGGGCGCCCAAGAAAGACCAGCAAGCGCCAGGACCGTATCTTAAAAGTGTTTCAGCTGCGGGATCAGGCTACCAGCAGTGCAGAGCTTGCTCAGGAATGGCAGCAGGCAGGTGTGAGTGCATCTGCACGCACTGTGAGGCGGAGACTCTTGGAGCAAGGCTTGGTCTCAAGGAGGGCAGCAAAGAAGCCACTTCTCTCCAGAAAAAACATCATGGACAGACTGATATTCTGCAAATGGTACAGGCAGTGGACTGCTGAGGATTGGGGTAAAGTTTTTTTCTCTGATGAATCCCCTTTTCGATTGTTTGGGACATCAGGAAAACGCCTCATTCGGAGAAGACAAGGTGAGCGCTACCACCAGTCTTGTCTCATGCCAACTGTTAAGCATCCTGAAACCATTCATGTGTGGGGTTGCTTCTCAGCCAAGGGAATCGGCTCTCTCACAGTCTTGCCTAAAAACACAGCCATGAATAAAGAATGGTACCAGAATGTCCTCCAAGAGCAACTTCTCCCAACCCTCGAAGAGCAGTTTGGCTATCAACAATGCCTTTTCCAGCATGATGGAGCACCTTGCCATAAAGCAAAGATGATAACTAAATGGCTCAGGGAACAAAACATAGAGATTTTGGGTCCATGGCCTGGAAACTTCCCAGATCTTAATCCCATTGAGAACTTGTGGTCAATCATCAAGAGACGGGTGGACAAACAAAAACAAAAATTCTGACAAAATGAATGCATTGATTGTGCAAGAATGGACTGCTATCAGTCAGGATTTGGTCCAGAAGTTGATTGAGAGCATGCCAGGGAGAATTGCAGAGGTCCTGAAGAAGAAGGGTCAACACTGCAAATATTGACTTGCTGCATTAACTCATTCTAACTGTCAATATAAGCTTTTGTTATACATATGTTTGCAATTATTATATTTCTGTCTGTGATAAAAACATCTGTCAAACACACATAAAAACCAGAGGGCAGCAGATCATGTGAAAATAATATTTGTGTCATTCTCAAAACTTTTGGCCATGACTGTATATATATATATATATATATACATCTCAGTGATATATGCTGTATATATTTTTTTTTCAGTATCTCACCCCTAGATATGACACTTTAATACAATCTAAAGTAGTCAGAGTACAGGTTGTATAACAATGTAGGTGTGCCCTCTAAATAATAGCCATTAGCAAATAGCAATTAATATCATTGCTGCAGAGGTTAAAGAGGTTGAATCAGCTTGTTGGTGCTCAGACTATATGCCACACACTGCATTAAACTGGTATGCATGGCTATCGTTCCATAAGGAAGCCTCTTCTAAAGATGATGCACAATAGAGCCCAAAAACAGACTGCTGAAGACAAACAGACTAAAGACATGGCTTACTGGAACCATGTCCTATCATCTGCTGAGACCAAGATAAACTTATTTGGTTCAGATGGTGTTTAGCGTGTGTGACACATGACACCAAGTATGCAAGTATACTCGTGGTTATGTGATAACTGACGGAACCATATGGAACAGGCAGAGCTCAAACATGTATATATTACATTACATTAAGTGTTTAGTATCTGTATCATCTGGTAGGTACTATATTCATTGTCAATAGAACTGATGAAATTAACTGAGCGCAGTGTTCAGCAGCTCTATAGATTACACAGGTCTGCAAAAAATAAAATTTCAAGCGCTGTTTTGGTTATTCCACACAATCTTTGTTTTTTGATGCACTGAATCTGAAATGACCTCCGTTTTTTCATAGGACATCATGTTTCCTGACAATTTAGGGAACTATGCTAAATAGGGCAATACCGCAAAATAAATGAAAATAGACTTAGAAAATTAATTTTTTATTGCAAATGTTTAATGAAAATCATGTTTGAACTGAAATCAGCTAAAACTCAATAACATAGATTTTTTTTCCTGTGATGCTCCTCTTGGTACATTTACGCTTGTGAGTAGCATCTGGAATGTTTCTCTGAAGCATCCAACAGTAGTCTGCTATCATTGCAATTCTCCATTTTTCCTGGTATCTTCTTTCCATCTCTTTAATCTCCTGGCCTTGCTCTTCACTCACAGCTCCCAAATTTTCAGGAAATTAATCAATATAGTAATGGAAAAAATGCACTTTCAAACTCAGCAGGCAACATAAAGCATGAAATGCTTTCAGCATTCATCTGATGATCTTTTTGTAGTCAGGATCTTTTTTATTTCCTAAACATTTCTCAATGACCTCTTTAAATGCAATCCATCCTTCTTTTTTAGGATCCGTCATGGTATTGACAAACTCTTTATCAGTTTATAAGCCTTCAAATGTCTAGTCTGACGAACCCACCTTCCTTCATTTTAATTAGTGTTGTATGCCCTTAGACCACTATAGACCCCAGAGCATAATGAACATAATATGTAATAGAAAATAAAGATACTTATATTCACCTTACCAGTCACATTTCTGGCCCCTCCGCTCATCGCTATTATTTATCAGGTCCTTGTTGCATCATCTGATCCCCATCACTTATTCTGAAATCACTAGTCCTCTCATACTGTGCCGAAATTGTCTACAAGTAATGATATGCCCTGTTACATTTCACATGCATACAAAGAACCCTCCCAGGGGATTTCAAATTGAGCAGTGGCAATCAAAACATGGGACAAGGAATATACAGGTGACAGTGTGTAGTGGAGAGGCCGGAGAAGTAAGCACTGAGGTGAGTAAAAGTACTTTTTTATTGTTATCTTTTTGATGGCCCTTAACAGTTCATCAAATACAAGCACAAGCAAATTACTTAACATCCGTATCTGCTAAAAAGCAGATTTTTGTAATATTCAAATAGATTAAATAGATTTCAACTCCACTTCATTTTATTTGCTCATCGCTACCACTTTGTTTTCATGGTAGTGTGTTGTACAGATTCAGGGAATCATACGCTTTTCAGGGTACACACGCATAAAATAGCATCCAGAATAAACTATTCTTTAAATGATTTGGTTGCAATCAATTGTTTATTCTCTTTGTAAACAGCTAGTTTACGATAAAGGATAATATTTGAATGGCTTGAAATATTTCATTGCTTCTTCATTTAGCAAAGAAAAATACTCTTGAGGCTCTTCATACAGTGATAATTTTTGTACCACACAATGAATCCATGGCTTCTTCCATTTTCACAAATTGAACATGAATATCAGCAAGTCAAGCATTTGCCATAAAAAGGGATCATTTTTAGATTGTGTTTGCAATTTTATTAGGCTAAAAAGTTTAATAATGTAGTGTGATGTTAAATAAAGTTTTGATTTTCAACAGTTAGCATATATTTTCCCTTAGCCAGATAGGTTGAGGTCACTTTGACAATGATAAAACTGTTTTTGAATTAAAGAGCTCAAATGGGATTCAATATGACTGTTAGCCACATATCTTCCAGACAATTGGAGGTTTTGCAGTGTTATGATTCAAATTTTGGGGAAAATTTGGATAAAACTGATGAATTTGAATTTCAAGCAATACACTAATCGATAGTCTACCTGATCACAAATCAGAGACATCATTTTTAACATATTTTTAAATAAAATAACAGGAAACATCTACCAGCTCACTGTTATAAATGAATAATACACAAATCTTTTTAGGTCAGTTGGAGCAAATGGATGCAAATCAAATTTCGGGGAAAAATTTGTCAATCTTAGCGATCATCTTTATTGCTAACAGGTTCCCTTTAAAAACCTTGCTTTTTATGTGCAATCGAAAAGTCGGAATTTGTAAGCATCAAATGACATGTAGAAAGTACTGTCAGTTACTATCATCTTTTACATTGGCCAGTAAGGATGATCAAATCTGCAGAGATTCAAATTAGGCAAATCTCTCAAATTTATTAAGGAAATTTGAGTTGCAGCAAAGTTATTTGATGTAAATTGAATGTTCCTTATTGTGTTCTTGGGTTTATCCAGCATAATGTACATAGGATGTAAAAAAAATAATACTCAGTTTACTTGTCCCCAATTTCAGGATTATAGCTTACATGTTGAGTGTAGGCCAGAGAAACTACATGGCAATACTTACACTCTGTCGAGGATTTACTTTTCATGGCAGAAGTTGACAAGACCCCGCTTTTTGACAGAGGTGGGTTATGTAAGATGGCTATCAGACAGGTCCTTGAGGGGAGATATGTATCATCAAGGTTAGTAGCCTCAGTGATGTAAGCTAGGAAAAGCAGGCACCAGCACGCATAGTGCTGAGAGAGTTAATAGGGCATGTTAGGGCTGGGTTTATGAGCAGTCAAAGACTGCTGGAGGGACTGGCTGCTCACATATTCCCACACCAGATGGCAGATAAAAAAGAAACCATTGGTCTCATTCAGTGTCTTAGCGTGGAGATAAGATGTCCTTCTGTTTTTAGTCTGCCAGAGTATTTTGTAGTTGGATGCTACGCTGTCTGGGTGCTCTGGACCAATGCGTAAGTGTCACTGTTCTATGTTTGTTTTCCTTACAACCAATGACCATTATATGATTCATTTATTGCATTGTGAAGCTTTAACAAACCTGCCTGAACTTGAATTCATTTGCTCATCTCTACAGGAAAGCCATTCAGTAAACCACTGAGCAACAAAAAAACAAAAAAAACATAGCACTCATAGTGCAGAATAAAGAATATATGATCTTCTCTTCATTTTATAACCTCTCCGTAACCATCATATAACATATATGCTCTTATTTGCTCTGATTTGGCAGGGTAGGAGGTGAGGGGGGATTCTGCTAAAAGATTTTGGCAATGAAAAACTAGTCTACACATTTAACCCCTTTATTCCATCAGACGTACTATTCCGTCCATGTGACCCTGGACCTAATTCCCATGGACGGAATAGTACGTCATGGGCGACCAGCTGCGCTCCCAGGGGGAGCGCAGCTGATCGCGGACGGGTGTCAGCTGTTTATCACAGCTGACACCCAGCACAATGTGTCAGGAGCGGTCACGGACCGCTCCCGGAACATTAACCCCTGGCACACCGCGATCAAACATGATCGCGGTGTACCGGGGGCACAGGGGAGGATCGCGCAGGGAGGGGGCTCCCTGCGCGCTCCCCTGAGACCCTCAGAGCAGCTCGATGTGTCGCGCTGTTCCGAGGGTCCGTCCTCCCTCCAGGTCCCCGGATCCAAGATGGCGCTGGGGTCCTGCAGGGAGGCGACTTCCTCAGTGCCTGCTGAGAGCAGGCGCTGAGGAAGCCTGCAGCGATGCCAGAGCGATCGCTGGTGTGACAGAGTGCTGTGCACACTGTCACACAGCGATCTGCTAAAATACTGTGATGTCCCACCCTAGGACAAAGTAAAAAAGTAAAAAAAATAAAAATAAAAAGTGGTAAAAAAAAATCATAAAAAAAAAAAATATTCCCCAATAAATTCATTTCTTCCTGTAAATAAAAAAAACAAAACAATAAAAGTACACATATTTGGTATCGCCACGTCCGTAATGACCCCCCTATAAAACTGTCCCACTAGTTAACCCCTTTAGTCAACCCCTTAAAAAAAAAAAACTAAGCAAAAAATCAATGCTTTATCATCATACCGCCGAACAAAAAGTGGAATAACACGCGATCAAAAAGACCGATATAAATAACCATGGTATCACTGAAAACGTCATCTTGTCCCGCAAAAAATGAGCTGTCATACAGCATGATCAGCGAAAAAATAAAATAGTTATAGCTCGCAGAATAAAGCGATGCAAAAATAATAATTTTTTATATAAAATTGTTTTTATTCTATAAAAGCGCCAAAACATAAAAAAATGATATAAATGAGGCATCACCGTAATTGTACTGACCCGAAAAATAAAACTGCTTTATCAATTTTACCACACGCGGAACGGTATAAACGACTCCCCCAAAAGAAATTCATGAATTGCTGATTTTTGTTCATTCTAACCTCCCAAAAATCAAAATAAAAAGCGATAAAAAAAATGTCATGTGGTCATAAATGGTACCAATAAAAACGTCAACTCGTACCGCAAAAAATAAGACCTCACATGACTCTGTGGGCAAAAATATGCAAAAAAAAAAATATATATATATATAGCTCTCAAAATGTGGTGATGCAAAAAAATACTTTTTCCAATAAAAAGCGTCTTTTAGCGTGACAGCTGCCAATCACAAAAACCCGCTATAAATAGTAAATCAAACCCCCCTTTATCACGCCCTTAGTTAGGGAAAAATAATAAAATTAAAAAAATGTATTTATTTCCATTTTCCCATTAGGGTTAGGGTTAGAGTTGCGGCTAAAGTTAGGGTTAGGGTTGGCGCTAACGTTAGGATTAGGGTTAGGGTTGGGATTAGGGTTAGGGGTGTGTTAGGGTTAGGTTTGTGGTTAGGGTTGGGACTAAGGTTAGGAGTGTGTTGGGGTTAGGGCTGGAGTTAGAATTGGGGGGTTTCTGCTGTTTAGGCACATCAGAGGCTCTCCAAATGTGACATGGTGTCTGATCTCAATTCCAGCCAATTCTGCGTTGAAAAAGTCAAACGGTGCTCCTTCACTTCTGAGCTCTGCCATGCGCCCAAACAGTAGTTTACCCCCGCATATGGGGTATCAGCGTACTCTGGACCACAAGAGTTATTGTGCAATTTGTTCTATTTCTTCTATTACCCTTGGGAAAATAAAAACTGGGGGCGACAAAATCATTTTTGTAAAACAAAAATGATTTTTTTGTTTTTACGGCTGTATGTTATAAATTTTCTGTGAAGCACTTGGGGCTTCATAGCGCTCACCACACTTCTAGATAAGTTCCTTGTCGGGTCTATTTTCCAAAATGGTGTCACTTGTGGGGGTTTCCACTGTTTAGGCGCATCAGGGCTCTCCAAATGTGACATGACGCCCCCAGACCATTCCATCAAAGTCTGCAATCCAAAACGTCACTACTTCCCTTCCGAGCCCCGACTGTCACGACGTATAACAGATATATTCTATGATAGTAACAAATATCTAAAGAGACAACACTCTATATTTCATATTATAGAAAATATCAACATGTATACGTAGAATCTGCCAGCAATGTCTTACCTGACAATATATCCAAAGTATTGTGGGTCTATACTGTGCACGTGAAACGCTGTCTCAGGATAGAGGTGGACCGGGGTCTATGCTGACCCTGAACTGGGGACCTGACTAGTCCCTCTACCTGGAGGTACTGTTAATGGTACAGAGGTCCAGGCCGCCAGCGTAACCCTGTCTCCTGTAGATCCCTGACCACTGTAATCTAGTCCTGAGAAGGACCCTGATTACCACCACAGGGAATGGGCAGGCAACAGCTTACACACAGTCAAATACAAACGAGACAGACAGGGGGTAAAGAAAACACTGCCTTGCATACAAAACTTCCACTACAGAGGAACACAAAAGGTTAAGAAGATAAACAATAAGCGAGGAGAGGAAAAACCACAACAGGCACTCTTAGCTTAAGTCTTCTCAGAAACGATCCGCTCTGCTGGTCTGAATGAATGCTTTCACCGGCAACTTCCCCAGCAGACCAGCAGGTATATGAAGGAAGCTAATTAACAAAACATCAATCGCAGCTGGGCGAGGCTGGTCTGTCCAACATCGAGAGAGAAAGAATTAACTCCCTCAGTGCTGAAAAACACCCAGAACCAGAAACTCAGCTGTGCGAAGTCAGGGTGTGCAATCGCGACGATCTCCGCCGCGACACACTCGTGACACCGACGTGTGCCCATACAGTAGTTTTCTCCCACATATTGGGTATCAGCGTACTCAGGACAAATTGGACAACAACTTTTGGGGTCCAAATTCTCCTGTTACCCTTGTGAAAATAAAATATTGGGGGCAAAAAAATCACTTTTGTAAAAAAAAAAATGATTTTTTATTTTTACATCTGTATGTTATAAACTTCTGTGAAGCACTTTTGGGTTCAAAGTGCTCACCACACATCTAGATAAGTTCCTTGAGGGGTCTAGCTTCCAAAATGGTATCATTTGTGGGGGTTTCCACTGTTTAGGCAGATCAAGAGCTCTCCAAACACGACATGGCATCCAGCCAATTCTGCGTTGAAAAAGTCAAGCGGCGTTCCTTCCCTTCCAAACTCTGCCATGCACCCAAACAGTGGTTTACCCCCACATATGGGGTATCAGCGTACTCATGACAAATTGAACAATAACTTTTGGAGTCTTGTTACCCTTGGGAAAATAAAAATTGAGGTGAAAAGATCAATTTTGTGGAAAAAATATGATTTTTTAATTTTACGGCTCTACGTTATAAACTTGTGTGAAGCACTTGGGGGTTCAAATTGCTCACTAAAGATCTAGATAAGTTCCTTAGGGGGTCTAGTTTCCCAAATGGGGTTACTTGTGGGGGGTTTCCACTGTTTAGGCACATCAGGGACTCTCCAAATGCAACATGGCGTCCAATCTCAATTCCAGCCAATTTTGGTTGGAAAAAGTCAAATGGTGCTCCTTCCATTCCGAGCTCTGGCATGCGCCCAAACAGTGGTTCCCCCCCACATATGGGGTATCAGCGTACTCAGGACAAATTGGACAACAACTTTTCAGGTCCAATTTCTCCTGTTACCTATGGGAAAATAAAAAAATAGTGACTAAGATAATTTTTGTGGGAAAAAAATAGGATTATTTATTTTCATGCCCGGGCATTATAAACTTGTGTGTAGCACTTGGGGGTTTAAAGTGCTCACCAAAGATCTAGATAAGTTCCTTAGGGGGTCTAGCTTCCAAAATGGGGTCACTTGTGGGGGGTTTCCACTGTTTAGGCTCATCTGGGGCACTACAAACGAAACATGATCCCCATCAATGTTTGCATTCCAAAACGTTGCTGCTTCCTTTCCAAGCCCTTCCGTGAGCCCAAACAGTTCCCCCCCCAAATATGGGGTATCAGCGCACTCAGGACAAATTGGACAACAACTTTTGGGGTCCAATTCCTTGGGAAAAATCAAAAATTTGGGACTAAAAAATCATTTTTGTGGAAAATTGTTTTTTTTTTTTTCACACCCAGGTATTATAAACTTTTGTGAACTTTTGGGGTTCAAAGTGCTCACAACAGATCTAGATAAGTTCCTTAGGGGGTCTAGTTTCCAAAATGGTGTCACTTGTGGGGGGTTTCCACTGTTTAGGCGCATCAGGGCTCTCCAAACACGACATGGCGTCCAATCTCAACTCCAGCCAATTTTAGTTTGAAAAAGTCAAACGGCGCTCCTTCCCTTACGAGCTCTGCCGTGTGCCCAAACAGTGGTTTTCCCCCACATATAGGGTATTGGCGTACTCAGGAGAAATTGCACAACAACTTTATCTGCCAATTTTCTCCTTTTACCCTAGTGAAAATAAAAAAAAGTTTGTAAAAGATCATTTTTGTGACTAAAAAGTTAAATATTCATTTTTTCCTTCCACGTTGCTTCAGCTCCTGTGAAGCACCTGAAGGGTTATTAAACTTCTTGAATGTGGTTTTGAGTACCTTGAGGGGTGCAGTTTTTAGAATGGTGTCACTTTTGGGTATTTTCTGCTATATAGACCCATCAAAGTGACTTCAAATGTGAGGTGGTCCCTAAAAAAATGGCTTTGTAAATTTTGTTGTAAAAATGAGAAATCACTGGTCAATTTTAACCCTTATAATTTCCTAACAAAAAAAAATTTTTGTTCCAAAATTGTGCTGATGTAAAGTAGACATGTGGGAAATGTTATTTCTTAACTATTTTGTGTGACAATTTCTCTGTTTTAAGGGAAAAAAAAAATCAAATTTTGAAAATTGCAAAATTTTCTAAATTTTCGCCATATTTGCGTTTTTTTCAAAAATAAACGCAAGGTATATTTAAGAAATTTTACCACTATCGTGAAGTACAATATGTCACGAGAAAACATTCTCAGAATCGCGAAGATCCGTTGAAGCGTTCCAGAGTTATAACCTCATAAAGAGACAGTGGTCAGAATTGTAAAAATTGGCCCGGTCATTAACGTGCAAACCACCCTTGGGGGTGAAGGGGTTAATTTTTGCCTGAACTTAATATGATGATAAGTCACTCCCTAACTCAAATACTTACTGCTACCAGGTTTATAAATACTTTTAATTTATTTAAGTTTGATGAATGTGTGAAGAAATGTACATGTGTTAACATTTTTTTTTTATTAGGAAATGTATTTCAGTCTTTGCTTAGGCCATACAAGCATGCATTTTTAATGCATTGTTTGGTCACTATTTCTTTAGTAAGAGAAATATCTTCCTTAGTTGTCTTAGCAGTTAAACCAAACATGTATATAAATTGATACTACCAATAAACAAAATGACTTTGCAAATATCATTCTTTAACTTTTGCATTTAAGCCTAAAATATTATTAGTCATGGTGAAATAGTAAGGAATATATACTTGCTATACATATTGATTATTACAACCTTTTGAACGGCAAACTTATAGATGAAGAAATAAAACCTCTCTAAGAGGCTGTTGTTCTCTAATCCATGAACAATCTGGCAGAGACTTTTGATGTCTGTATACTCCGAATACTGGGAATTATGTGATGTCCCAAAATAGTATGCTGCAAAAGAAGCATGGAACATGGGTTGTAGATGTAATTCACCAAGGGGAAGTTAATTGGATTGGATATTGTAGAAGAATAGCCGCACTGCCCAATGAAATGTTGTACAGGTCTTCCTGAACAATTCCTCTGGATTTTAGGTTGTGATAGTTTCTATCATATTTCAGTTTCCAAAATGAATATTTTCCATTTCTTCACAATTTTTCTCCTCATCCAAATTGCATAAAACATTTAAGTTGTTCCTTACAATTTCTCCTTGTCATTATGGACATCAAAGTGTTGGTAAGTAAAAAGGGTGTCATTGTTGAGTTCAGCAAGATACCTTTGTTGTTTGTACTCACTACTTGTGGAGTCACTAATTGTCTCTATTTTTCTGGGTCAAATCTTAGCTGGAAAGCAGCAACATTATGTGAACACTCTCCATCCCTCCCCATTAGCATTTTTAAGTTATTTTACGTAAAGTTTGAAGTAACATTACATGATAATGCTTAGAAAAATATTAACATTAAAGAGTCCTCGGGGGTTGAAACCTTTTTAATGTCTAACTGAAAAGATTGTAATGAATTGCTTTCAAATACTCAGATCTCTTCATCAGGCATAGAATAATACAAAATCTAAAGAGTCACATATTTATGCAAAACAGGACAAATAAATAATGCAATAGATAAGACAAGTGACTTGAAGCAGTACTATCATTATGGGAGAGAGATAAACATTTGTGGCTGTAAATATTGGAACAGTTGATAGATAAGGAGCTTGAAAGTTTTATTGTAATGTGATTAACCCCTTTACCCCCAAGGGTGGTTTGCACGTTAATGAACGGGCCAATTTTTACAATTCTGACCACTGTCTTTTTATGAGGTTATAACTCTGGAACTCTTCAACGGATCTTTGCGATTCTGAGATCGTTTTCTGTGACATATTGTACTTCATGATAGTGGTAAAATTTCTTCGATATAACTTGCATTTATTTTTTAAAAAAAACACAAATATGGCAAAAATTAAGAAAATTTTGCAATTTTCAAATTTTGAATTTTTATTCCCTTAAAACAGAGAAATATGTCACACAAAATTGTTAATAAATAACATTTCCCACATGTCTACTTTACATCAGCACAATTTTGGAACCCAATTTTTTTTTGGTAGGAAATTATAAGGGTTAAAAGTTGACAGTGATTTCTCATTTTTACAACAAAATTTACAAAGCCATTTTTTTAGGGACCACCTCACATTTAAAGTCACTTTGAGGGGTCTATATGGAAGAAAATTCCCAAAAGTGATACCATTCTAAAAACTGCACCCATCAAGGTACTCAAAACCACATTCAAGAAGTTTATTAACCCTTCAGGTGCTTCACAGGAGCTGAAGCAACGTGGAAGAAAAAATGAACATTTAACTTTTTAGTCTCATAAATGATCTTTTACAAACTTTTTTTTATTTTCACAAGGGTAAAAGGAGAAAATGGACAGGTAAAGTTGTTGTGCAATTTCTCCTGAGTACGCAATACCCATATGTGGGGGAAAACCACTGTTTGGGCACACGGCAGAGCTTGTAAGGGAAGGAGCGCTGTTTGAATTTTTCAAACCAAAATTGGCTGGAATTGAGATTGGACGCCATGTTGCGTTTGGAGAGCCACTGATGCGCCTAAACAGTGGAAATCCCCACATGTGACACCATTTTGGAAACTAGACCCCCTATGGAACTTATCTAGATCTGTTGTGAGCACTTTGAACCCTCAAGTGTTTAACAAAAGTTTATAATGCCTGGGTGTGAAAAATAAAAATTCCACAAAAATGATTTTCTAGTCCCAAATTTTTGATTTTCCAAAGGAAATTGGACCCCAAAAGTTGTTGTCCAATTTGTCCTGAGTATGCTGATACCCCATATGTGGGGAGGAGAACTGTGCGCACGGCAGGGCTTGGAAAGGAAGTAATAACGTTTTGGAATGCAGACGTTGATGGGGGTCATATTCCGTTTGCAGTGCCCCAGATTTGCCTAAACAGTGGAAACCCCCACAAGTGACCACATTTTGAAAACTAGACCCCCTAAGGAACTTATCTAGAACTGTGGTGATCACTTTGAACCCCCATGTGCTTCACACAAGTTTATAATGCCCGGGCATGAAAATAAAAAATACTATTTTTTTCCCACAAAAATTATCTTTTAGTCACCAATTTTTTATTTTCAAGATGGTAACAGGAGAAATTGGACACTAAAAGTTGTTTTCCAATGTCCTGTGTATGCTGATACCCCATATGTGGGAGGGACCACTTTTTGGGTGCACGTCAGAGCTCAGAATGGAAGGAGAGTCATTTGACTTTTTCCAACCAAAATTGGCTGGAATTGAGATTGGATGCCATGTTGCATTTGGAGTGCCTAAACAGTGAAAACCCCCTTCAAGTGACCCTATTTTAGAAAATAGACCCCGTAAGGAACTTATCTAGATCTGTGGTGAGCAATTTGAACCCCCAAGTGCTTCACACAAGTTTATAACGTAGAGCTGTAAAATTAAAAAATCTTATTTTTTCCAAAAAATGATCTTTTCACCTCAATTTTTTTTTCCCAAGGGTAACCAGACCCCAAAATGTTATTGTAGCAATTTGTCCTGAGTACGCTGATACCCCATATGTGGGTGTAAACCACTGTTTGGGTGCATGGCAGAGCTTGGAAGGGAAGGAGCGCCGTTTGACTTTTTCAACTGAGAACTGCCTGGACGCCATGTCGTGTTTGGAGAGCCCCTGATGTGCCTAAACAGTAGAAACCCCCCACAAATGACACCATTTTGGAAACTAGACCCCTCAAGGAACTTATCTAGATGTGTGGTGAGTAGTGTTGAGCGATAATGCTCGATATCTAAAATATCGTATCGAAATTGTATCGCCGATAGCACTAAATATCGTCGATATCCGATTTCGATACCGGAAGTCCCATGTAAGTCTATGGGAACAAAATATCGCAACAAAAAAAACCCTTTCTTTCGTTGTAAACACAAAATATACACACATAGAATATAATTATATATATATTATATATATATATATATATATCATGTCATTGTGACATATATATAATATATATATATATATACATATATTTATAGTTTATACACTTCTACATAGTAAAATAGACTCTGATTCAATTGCCGGGTAAAGCCGTGACATACCCCATAGAAGTCGACGGGCTCAGTGCCGAGTACCCCAAAAACCTCTTGCTCTGTGCGACTCAACTTGGGCGTCACGAACAGGATTCTGTAGCTCGCTATAAGCGAGTCCTGTGTGCCTGAATTGAACTGGTTTTGTGCTTGAGAATTGCTAAAATCATCAGAGAATGTATTTGCCATTTTTCCGCCATATCTGCGTCATGACGAGGCACTGGTGAAGAAGAAGGGCGTGCTCTTCATGGGTGTACACTCACTCAGTGACGCGAAAACGATGGCTCTAAATGGTACTGCAATGTAAGATCGTGCCCCACAGCTCTTCAGTTCCGCCTCCTCATCCTCCTCAGTGGGCGGAAACTAACACGAAGGTCCCGCCTCCCTACAAAAGAGGGGCCCTCTCCAGATGCTAATGACACATATGACTTGGCAGAGATGGCTAATGGACATGAGCAGAAGTGTGAAGGGATGGAGCAGTCAGAGCTCTCCCCCCACGGAAGCGACCCGATCGCCACGGAACCACCGTTGGGCACCCGGCCTGGAAACCCTCCTACGCTGCAAGAAGCGGAGGATACCCTAAGAGGCCTGGCCCGGCACCGGGAGGAGGTCGCCAGGATGGAAGCCAGCTGGCGTGCCCTAAAAATAAACTTGGAGCGGCGCCAATCCCTCTTACCTGAAGTGTCTGTACCGGAAGGTGAGGCACCCGTTCTAGTAGAGGAGCCCTTGCAATGTGATCCGTTGACGTTGTCGCAGTGGAGGCACCCGTTCGTGCAAAAAACGCTGCACCGGCAGCACCCCAGATCCCGCTGTCTGCCCCCGTCGCTGAGACAGAAGAAGCGACACCCGTCCTCATGGAGGAGGCCGCGCAGGCACCAGAGCACTACCTGCCTGTACCGGAGCCCTGACTGTCATCTGTTCCAGAGCCGGCTGCTTCCAGGACTGGGGGGCGCCAGGAGAGCTGCCGCAAACCGGACACTGTAAGCTGGCATTTGATGGTGGAGACATGGAGCAGCTGGTGGAGGAGAATTACAACCGGCGTCAGGAGGAAGAGTGGAGACGTTGGGAGCGGGAAGCAGAGCGACAAAGGGAGCAGCGAGAATCCCAAAAACTTCGCCAACGTCAGCTGGAGAAGGACCGGGCAGATAAGGACCGGATGAGAAAGGATAAAGGAACCCTGAGGGAGCCGCAGCGTAAGGGTGCAGTACGGAGCTTTAAATTGAAAGGTGGTTGGGGCTTCATCCAGGAGCCTGGACTTTATTTAGAAGTTTTTGTGAACCGGCGGGACGTGGAGGCTCACCTCCCAGAAGGACACCCGGGGAGGGACCTGTTGCCAGGAGACTTGGTGACTTACACCCGACACTGGGGTTACAATGGATGGTACGCCCTAAATGTTACCAGGTGCGACCCCTACTCCCCAGAGTGTCAGGAACCTGTGAGACCCTCGGAGCCTTCAGCCTCCCACATCCAGGTCTCTGCAAAAGTGCCCACCCCACGCCGTAAATCTCCCCAGCCTCCCTCAGTGGTCTCCTCAGCAGCCCCAGCTATGGACATGATAAGTATAGCTGGCCCGTACCCGGCGCCTGTTAGGCCCCCTGGGGTTCGTTCAGTCTGGGACATAGGGTTCCAGACCCGGAGGGAGATGAAAGAGGTGGCCACACAGACCCAGATAGCGGGTCACGACGTCACTGTACAGGCCACACGACGTCATCAGGTCCTGGTGGTCCTTGGTGCCTCGGATGTTTGGCAAGCATCAGAAGAGTACCAGGTGGTACCTGGAACACCCCTGCCAAAGAATTATAAATAACCCGGACAGGGTCCCTGTATGTAAATAGTTAAATTGTTTATGTACCCGGACGGGTGAATGTTCATAAAAAAGTTTTTTAATTTAATAAAAAAAAAAAAAAACACAGTTTTCATTACTTTTATTACAGTCTCATCCTGCGACGCCATCGATCTCCTGTAAAAAAAAGAAAAAAAAAAAAAAGTATACCACCTGACCGACGCAGTACATAGTAACGAGTGTCCCACGACGATCCAGCTCTGCTACATCAGAATGACAGGCAGAGCCTGTCATCCCGGCGCAGCACAGCTGATTACCTGCTTCCCCGGCGGTGACGTCATCGGACTGACTGCTTTACGGCCGGGATTACCCAGCAGTCACTGCAGTTATCGCGAAAAACTGCATGTGACCGCCAGGGAGAAGATAATGGCGGCCATCAAGCAGTCCAGGACGTGACCGCCGGAGATCTTCTGCCAGGTAAGTGCCGCTGACTCCTGACAGACCGACCGACGGACACTCACAGTGACAGTGACAAATCCGATTCCGGTATTCGATAAGACGAAAATATCGAAACGAATTATCGAAAGGCCGATAGAGCTAATATCGGCCGATAGCCGATATTTGCAGTATCGTATCGCTCAACACTAGTGGTGAGAACTTTGAACTCCCAGGTGTTTCACTAAAGTTTATAACGCTCGAGCATGAAAATAAAAAAATCATATTTTTTCACAAACATGATATTTTAGTCCCCAACTTTTTATTTTCCCAAGAGTAACAGAAGAAATTTGACCCCCAAAGTTGTTGCCCAATTTGTCCTGAGTATGCGAATACCCCATATGTGGGAGAAAACTACTGTATGGGCACACGTCGGGGCTCGGAAGGGAAGTAGTAATGTTTTGGATTCAGACTTTTATGGAATGGTCTGCGCGCGTCATGTCGCGCTTGGAGAGCCCGTGATGTGCCTAAACAGTGGAAACCCTCCACAAGTGACCCCATTTTGGAAAATAGACCCCACAAGGAGCTTATCAATATGTGTGGTGAGCACTTTGAACCCCGAAGTGCTTCACAGAAGTTTATTATGTACAGCAGTAAAAACAAAAAATTATTTTTTTTTTACAAAAATGATATTTTCGCCCTCAATTTTTTATTTTTCCAAGGGTAACAGAAGAAATTGGACCCCAAGAGTTATTGTGCAATTTGTCCTGAGTATGCTGATACGCCATAGGTGGGGTTAAACTACTGTTTGGGTGCATGAGAGAGCTCTGAAGGAAAGGAGCACTGTTTGACTTTTTCAACGCAGAATTGGCTGGAATTGAGGTCAGACGCCATGTCACATTTGGAGAGCCCCTGATGTGCCTAAACAGTGGAACCCCCCATTTCTAACTCCAACCCTAACCCCAACACACCCCTAACCCTAGTCCCATTCCTAACCATAACCCTAACCACAAACCTAACCCTAACACACCCCTAGCCCTAATCCCAACCCTAACCCTAATCCTAACATTAGCCACAACCCCAACCCTAACCCTGACGGAAAAATGGAAATAAATACATTTTTTTAATTTTACTATTTTTCCCTAACTAGAGGGGTGATAAAGGGGGGTTTGATTTACTATATATAGCGGGTTTTTATGTTTGGCAGCTGTCACGCTAAAAGATGCTTTTCATTGCAAAACATAGTTTTTGCATCACCACATTTTAAGAGCTATAATTTTTGCATATTTTGGTTCACATAGTCATGTGATGTCTTATTTTTTGCGGTACGAGTTGACATTTTTATTGTTACCATGTTTCGGCACGTGACATTTTTTGATCACTTTTTATTTTGATTTTTGGGAGGTTAGAATGAACAAAAATCAGCAATTCATGAATTTCTTTTGGGGGGGCGTTTATACCATTCCACGTGTGGTAAAATTGATAAAGCAGTTTTATTCTTCGGGTTAGTTCGATTACGGCGATACCTCATCATTTATATATCATTTTTTTATGTTTTGGTGCTTTTATACAATAAAAACAATTATATATAAAAAATAATTATTTTTGTATCGCTTTATTCAGCGAGCTATAAATTATTTATTTTTTCGCTGATGATGCTGTATGGCAGCTTGTTTTTTTGCGGGACAAGATGACGTTTTCAGCGGTACCATGTTTACTTTATATTTGTCCTTTTGATCGCGTGTTATTCCACTTTTTGTTCCGTGGTATGATATATCATTGTTTTTTTGCCTTGTTTTTTTTAAGGGGTTCACTAAAGGGGTTAACTAGTGGGACAGTTCTATAGGGCGGGTGTTACGGACACGGGCGATACTAAATATGTGTAGTTTTATTGTTTTGTTTTTTTTATTTAAATGAAGAAATGAATTTATTGGTGAATATTTTTTTTTCCTTTATTATGGAATTTATTTTTATACGTTATTTTCATTTTTTTTACTTTTTTACTTTGTCCCAGGGTGGGACATCACTGTATAATACCAGATCGCTGGTCTGACAGTGTGCACAGAACTCTGTCAGACCAGCGATGTGACAGGCACTGCTGCTTGCTTTCTCAGCGCCTGCTCTCAGCAGGCACTGAGGAAGTCGCCTCCCTGCAAGACCCCGCGGCCATCTTGGATCCGGGGTCCTGCAGGGAGGAGGGTCCCTCGGAACAGCGCTATACATCGTGCTGTTCTGAGGGTCTCAGGGGAGCATGCAGGGAGCCCCCTTCCTGCGTGATGCTCCCCTGTGCCCCTGGTACACCGCGGTCATGTTTGATTGCTGTGTGCCATGTGTTAATGTTGTCCGGGAGCGGTCCGTGACCGCTCCAGGCACTTAATGCCGGGTGTCAGCTGTGATAATCAGCTGACACTCGGCCGCAATTGGCCTCTCTCCCCCCGGGATCGCGTCCGATCACTGAGACGTACTTTCCCGTCCATGGTCATACAGGCCCAGGTACCATGGACAGGATAGTACGTCCGATGGCATAAAAGGGTTAAGGTCTGGTCCATGGTCCTGATGCCTCCAAATGTTTTGAAGAGCACATTCCTTAGTTGATGTAGAAAGACATAAATCCTTGAGACATATTAATTCCTGCAGTGAGTGTGTCAAAGGTTGTCATAAGTTTATATATTCCCAGACCCTTCTGTCTCTCTAAGACTTGAAGTTACCTTTTAATACAAGTAATTTAATGTCCATGGTGCTGTGATCAGGGATACAAAAATGTTTGGCCACAGGTAAATCCATTCTTTTTTCTTTTATTGTATGGTGATGAGAATTCATCCTTGTTCTAAGTTTTTGCCCTGTCTCCCCTACATACAGAGCCCCCAGCTTGACATTTGATACATATAATTAAGTACACCACATTAGATGTGGTGCAGCTGAAAGTACCTGGGATCTCATAGTCCTGATATGAGTTGGGGATATTATCTTGTCTGTTGTCATTATAAATGGACAAATTTTAATTTTTTCTGGTTGCAAGGAAAGGATCCTGCAGCTATTGCAGAGGACAGGGAGCTTCTGACAATGATGCTTCTTATATTTGGGAGCTGACTGAAACGCGATAGTGGGGGGTCTCAATATATGGATTGTAATCGGGCATCTTTTTGTAATAAAAGTTGTAATTTCCGTGCAGCTCCCCTTAGAACCTCCAGATTTGGATTGTAGGTGATTACTAGATTTACCCGGTTTCTTTCTTCTTAAGCTTTGTAATGCAGGAGGTGATTGCTTGATATACTAGTGGCTCTTATAATCTGGTTTTCAATTATTCTTGGATGGTAGCCCTCATTCAACAAGATCTTTCTGGGGCCAGCAAGGTGTTTATCTCTATCTATAGGGTTGGAACATATCCGATTGTATCCGGTGGCTTGGCTGTAGACAATAGAGTTTTATAGGTTTTGGATGGATACTGTACCATTTAAGGTATGTCAATTAGTGTTGATCGATACGATAATGCAAATATCGGCTATCGGCCGATATTAGCTCTATCGGCCTTTCGATAATTCGTTTCGATATTTTCGTCTTATCGAATACCGGAATCGGATTTGTCACTGTCACTGTGAGTGTCCGTCGGTCGGGTCTGTCAGGAGTCAGCGGCACTTACCTGGCAGAAGATCTCCGGCGGTACGTCCTGGACTGCTTGATGGCCGCCATTATCTTCTCCCTGGCGGTCACATGCAGTTTTTCGCGGGTAATCCCGGCCGTAAAGCAGTCAGTCCGATGACGTCACCGCCGGGGAAGCAGGTAATCAGCTGTGCTGCGCCGGGATGACAGGCTCTGCCTGTCATTCTGATGTAGCAGAGCTGGATCGTCGTGGGACACTCGTTATATGGACTGCGTCGGTCAGGTGGTATACTTTTTTTTTTTTTTCATTTTTTTACAGGAGATCGATGGCGTCGCAGCAGGATGAGACGTAATAAAAGAAATGAAAACTGTGTTTTTTTTTTTTTATTAAATTAAAAAAAATTTTTTGGAACATTCACCCGTCCGGGTACATAAACAATTTAACTATTTATTTACATACAGGGACCCTGTCCGGGTTATTTAGACTTCTTTGGCTGGCCTCTTCCAGGTACCACCTGGTACTCTTCTTGAGATTGCCAAACATCCGAGGCACCAAGGACCACCAGGACCTGATGACGTCGTGTGGCCTGTACAGTGACGTCGTGACCCGCTATCTGGGTCTGTGTGGCCACCTCTTTCATCTCTCTCCGGGTCTGGAGCCCTATGTCACGGACTGTACGAACCCCAGGGGGCCTAACAGGCGCCGGGTACGGGCCAGCTATACTTATCATGTCCATAGCTGGGGCTGCTGAGGAGACCACTGAGGGAGGCTGGGGAGATTTACGGCGTGGGGTGGGCACTTTTGCAGAGGCCTGGATGTGGGAGGCTGAAGGCTTCGAGGGTCTCACAGGTTCCTGACACACTGGGGAGTAGGGGTCGCACCTGGTAACATTTAGGGCGTACCACTCATTGTAACCCCAGTGTCGGGTGTAAGTCACCAAGTCTCCTGGCAACAGGTCCCTCCCCGGGTGTCCTTCTGGGAGGTGAGCCTCCACGTCCCGCCGGGTCACAAAGACTTCTAAATAAAGTCCAGGCTCCTTGATGAAGCCCCACCCACCTTTCAATTTAAAGTTCCGTACTGCACCCTTACGCCGCGGCTCACTCAGGGTTCCTTTGTCCTTTCTCATCCGGTCCTTATCTGCCCGGTGCTTCTCCAGGTGACGTTGGCGAAGTTTTAGGGTTTCTCGCTGCTCCCTTTGTCACTCTGCTTCCTTCTCCCAACGTCTCCACTCTTCCTCCTGACGCCGGTTATAATTCTCCTCCACCAGTTGCTCCATGTCTCCACCACTCCACTGCAGCTTACAGTGTCCAGGTTTGCGGCAGCTCTCCTGTCGCCCCCCAGTCCTGGCGGCGCTCCCCTGCGGAGGAAGCAGACGGCTCTAAATCAGATGACAGTCGGGGCTCCGGTACAGGCAGGTAGTGCTCTGGTGCCTGCGCGGCCTCCTCCATGAGGACGGGTGTCGCTTCTTCTGTCTCAGCGACCGGGGCAGACAGCGGGATCTGGGGTGCTGCTGACGGTGCTGCGGTTTTTGCAGGAACGGGTGCCTCCACTGCGACAACGTCAACCGGATCACATTGCAAGGGCTCCTCTACTAGAACGGGTGCCTCACCTTCCGGTACAGAGTCAGACACTTCAGGTAAGAGGGATTGGCGCCGCTCCAAGTTTAGTTTTAGGGCACGCCAGCTGGCTTCCATCCTGGCGACCTCCTCCCGGTGCCGGGCCAGGCCTCTCAGGGTATCCTCCGCTTCTTGCAGCGTAGGAGGGTTTACAGGCCGGGTGCCCAACGGTGATTCCGTGGCGATCGGGTCGCTTCCGTGGGGGGAGAGCTCTGACTGCTCCATCCCTTCCCACTTCTGCTCGTGTCCATTAGCCATCTCTGCCAAGTCACATGTGTCATATCTGGAGAGGGCCCCTCTTTTGTAGGGAGGCGGGACCTCCTCACACTGAGGAGGATGAGGAGGCGGAACTCCAGAGCTGTGGGGCACGATGTTACATTGCAGTACCATTTACAGTGGGCGGTCATCGTTTTCACGCCACTGAGTGAGTGACACCCACGAAGAGCACGCCCTTCTTCTTCACCAGTGCCTCGTCGTGACGCAGATATGGCGGTAAAATGGCAAATACATTCTCTGATGATTTTAGCAATTCTCAAGCACAAAACCAGTGCAATTCAGGAACACAGGACTCGCTTATAGCGAGCTACAGAATCCTGTTCGTGACGCCCAAGTTGAGTCGCACAGAGCCAGAGGTTTTGGGGGTACTGGGACACCGAGCCCGTCGACTTCTATGGGGTATGTCACGTCTTTACCCGGCAATTGAATTAGAGTCGATTTTACTATGTAGAAGTGTATAAACTATAAATATATGTATATATATATATATATATATATATATGTCACAATGACATGTATATATATATATATATGTATTCTATGTGTGTATATTTTGTGTTTACAACGAAAGAAAGGTTTTTTTTTGTTGCGATATTTTGTTCCCATAGACTTACATGGGACTTCCGGTATCGAAATCGGATATCGACGATATTTAGTGCTATCGGCGATACAATTTCGATACGATATTTTTAGATATCGAGCAATATCGCTCAACACTAATGTCAATACGTTAGAGTATAAATAGTATAGTGCGCAGCATGGATGCAAGATACAGTGCCTGGGACAGGGCTTGGACCAGCATTTCTAGCTTAAACATTTATCAATAACAGGTAGATCAGTGACAGGTGCAAGCCTGGTGCTCTGAAAGACCTGCCAAATTCAGGCACAACACATGAAGGAGACCCAACTTGGAGCCTAAACAGTTCCAAAAAGTTAGGGTTAGATACCAGGAAAAGTTGCAACAATTGACCCACAATAGAAATTTTACAATGGCACAGCAGTCAGGCATGGGCCATACATGAAACATGGTCTGAGCCAGCAGTTATAGCCTTGAATTTAAGTTAAATTTATGATTTAGGTGAGGGCCTGGTATAGGCCTGCTGTGCAGGAAGCCCTAATACATCATGCAAAAACTCAAACTACTTTTCTGCTCAGCCACACTCAGATGGCACATATATCAGCTTCAATGGTAGACTACTACTGTTAGAAACATTTAATGATAGTAACACAGGTAGTTGACTGAAATTAATTGCTGGCTCGCCGGTCTGGGAACTTTACTGCTACAGGCAATATACATGAAGGAGACCAAACATTTCCAAAAATTATGAGCAGACACCAGGAAAAGTGGCATCAATTGAGTCATAGAATTTTATAATGGTGCAGAATGGAAGGATGGAACAAGGCCTGGCCCAGCATTTCTAGCTTACAAATTGATCTTTAAGAGATGGATGAGTGACAGATATAGGCCTGGTGCTCTGAAACCCCTTCCACTACAGGCAACCCAACAGATGGAAACCCAACTTGGAAACTCCACATTTCAAAAAATTATTAGCACATACTAGTAATGTGGCAAAAATTTCCCCAGAATAGAAATAGTATACAGGTGCTCTGAAACCTCTTCCATTTCAAGCAACCCACCAAATATAGACCCAATTTGGAGTCTCAACACTTCAAAAAAATTATTGAAACAAACCACTAAAGTGGAATCAATTTCCCCAGAGTAGAAATAGTACAATAGGGCTCTGAGACCCCTTCCACTACAGGCAACCCACTAGATGGAGACCCAACTTGGAGTCTCCACATTATACATTTTTATATAAAAGGCATACTCACTCATGTTGGGTGTTACCTTCCCCTCTTTTAACCACAGAATAAGCACAAAGGATTTAGATGTTGAAATATGGACTGGTAGCTGGACCACACAATTAGCACCAAGGATTAAGATGCTGAAATATGGACTGGTGGCTGGACTACTCAATTAGCACTCCAGATTAAGATGCTGGAAGGGCAATTTGACACAGGATCCCATTTATGTAAACTAGCTGAGAATGAACTGCCTAGCTAATAGTGGCTTTTGAGCGCAGTTCATACCAGTTAAAAAATAACCCCAAAGTCCTGTCGCTTTTTTTAGGGAGAGGAACAGAGATTCAGCACCCAAATGCACAAGCCTTGTGTTGGCATTGGGGATGATTTTGCCCTGTTTGGCTGTGGAATCTAAAAACATTATTTAAAAAAAAAAAAAAAGGGTTTAACATTTCCCCTCCCAAATTGACCTCTCCCCATCCGCCCGCTCATTCAAAAAACGTTTCCTCGGGGCCCGGCGTCAGCACCCGGCTACCTGGAAGTGCGGGCCGAGCGGCGGGGGGCCCTCCCCCCTCGTGCCCCTGGCGTCTTATCTGTGAGAGCATTTACAGCGCCGCCACTGGGCCCCCCGCTTGCCAGGGCCCGGCAAAAGCCGGCGATTATTACTTCCCCTGTTCCTCTCAGCCCCGGGCCCCCCGGGGGGGCCCCTGCGGGACGCCCGCGCTTCCCTCACAGTGCACCGCTAAATGACGTATTATTAAGCGGCGGCTGTGGCGAGAGAGCGGGAAACAGGTGAGATGTGGTGTATTTGTCTGTGTTGTGGTGTATCAGTGTGTGTGTTCTAGTCGGTGTTTTGTGTGTGTGTATGTGAGAGGGTGCTCGGTTTGCTGTCTGTGTGTGGTGCTGTATGTGTGTGGTGGTGGGGGGGGAAAGTGAAGGTGGTGAGGAGCGGAGGAAAATGTGATGATGATGATGGGAGAAATGATGAGATGGGGAGGCAATGATGAAAAATTATGGGAGGGCAATGATGTGATGGGGAGGCAAAAAAAATGAGGGGGAGGCAATGATATGATGAGGGGGAGAAAATGTGATAAAAAGGGGGAAAAGCAATGATGTGATGGGGAGTCTTCCCCCAAGGCCCTTTGGGGCCATCACAGGCGAATTTGCAACAGTGCGGAAAGAGCCCCTTTTTTTGTATGGAGATTATATGGGGCCCAGATCTGTAGGAGCATTTTTTGGGGGTTCCAATATTTTTAGGAAGCTTTATTTTGGCCTTATTCTCTTGGAGGAATTTTGGGGGCCCAAAATTTTGGAGGACTTACTGCCCAGTCTGTACTGTGCACTGTGGGTTTTTGGGGGTTTTTTGAGCTTTTGTAGAATTTAAATGATTCATCATGTAAGGAAAAGTAAATTTTTTTGGTACTTACTTACCCAATTTCTTGCAGTTCAGTGCTCTAAATCGTGGTCTGTGTTAAAGGGGCCCATGGACTCTTTCGCCCGGGGCCCCTAAAAACTGGAGCCCCCCTGCCCCTGCTTGTCTCATACACACACTATCCTACCCAAAATCCAAACAAATCATTAGTGGAAACTCAATCAATCGTAAATTTTGGCGAATTTTGCAGTTTTTGGGGTAAATGATAGGGAACACGAACCCGAATGGCTAGTTCATTTTGAATTTGAGATGGCGAACTTTTTTTTTTAACAGTTCGCCAGTCTATTAACAACGCTAATAATTGGTTGTTTAAAATTTAAACGTATATAATAGGTTATAGTATTTATTTTTCATTCGGGTTTTAAAATTTTTTTTTTTTCAAACGTGAGAAAATTTTCTAAGCAGCAAAAGGGTTTAAGTGAAATAAATGCATGATTATGAAAGGGTAGTGTCCAAACAACAGAAAAGCACAAAAAGATGTGGTAGCAAATAAAAAAGAGTAACCAAACTTTTTCCCTAGTTTTTTAAAAGGGAAAGTGTACCTCATTTCCCCATCTCTTTCCCAGTGATGAGAGGGGTGTTTATAGCGGCACATAAAAAAACCTAAATTTTTAAGGGATTGAAATAGCAGGATGAGGTTTCACCCTGAAATGTTAAATCAGCCTAAAAATTCCCAATTCTTAAAAAGCAAAAATTGAATAAGCAGCACTTTTTATTTTTTATTTTAAAGATATTGATCCCCGACTTTTCCTTTAAAAAAGGATGAATAAAAAATTTTTAAGTATTTATTACAATACAAACTCTTCAACTCATACAATAATCTCCAACTCCTAGCATCAGAGAAGAAAAGTTTACTCTTGAAAGAGATAAAAATCAAAAAAACATTTAAAAACAACATAAAAAAATATTTATTACTTTTATGTCCCCAAAAGAGTCAGACAATACTGAAAAAATCATTAAAATCCATCAAAAAAAGCTTTACATCCCCTTTAAATCCACGAAAATATAAAATATTATGAGATATTTTCAATAACAGTAATTATAGGTTATCTTTAGAACAGACAGTAAATCTCAGAACTAAGAAAAATCGAATTTGCTTACCAATAAATAAAAAATGAAATTTTTTCCCTTGACTTTAAAATTGCTATAATTCCTAAAGGGACTGTCATTTCATCGAGGGTGATTTATTTTGGTTTTCAATGCTGGCCACTAAAACATGCTATCAAGCAACTCTATCTTTACATTGCATGATAAATGGGTTTTAAAAAATAAAAAAATGAGGTCGTTTATAATTGAATTTATTTCTATGTTCGCAGTTTTATATTTTTTACTAGTTTCTGGAAAATTTACTGTCTTTTTTAGTGATTTTAAAATGGGGAAACCTGTCGTTAAATTGTCATGATTGGGGTTTTGGCGATACTTTCCGTTTCCCAAAAGTTCGGAAATGGGAATGGTATCGCCGTACCTTAAATATCGGCGTCCCCGATACCGAAAACGGAAGTCCCTGTAAGTTAGGGGAAAAACAAATCGGAAATTTAAAAAAAACCCATTCTTCCCTTTTTTGGTTAAATTGTAATAAAGGGAAAACAACAAAGAGTAATGTGAAGTATTGGGGGAAGGTTGAGGGACATTAAAGGCTAGATGTTTAACCAATCAAAGGGGAAAGCATATATTAATTTTTAACCCCCCTTTTGACCAGCTATTTTTACCCTTAAAACCTTTCCCCTTTTTTTCAATTTTGACCCGTGTCCTTTATGAGGTAATAACTCGGAACGCTTTAAAGGATCTAGCGATTCTGAGAGTTTTTCGTGACATATTTGGGTTCATGTTAGTGGTAATTTAAGTCGATAATTTTTGGTTTTTTTTGTGAAAAAAAAGGAATTTGGCGAAAATTTTTAAAATTTTTTAATTTTTAAATTTTTAATTTTTATTCTGTTTAAATAGAGAGTTATGGACACAAAAAGTTAAAAAATAAATTTCCCCCTGTCTACTTTACCAGACAATTTTGGAACAAAATTTTTTTTTGTTAGGAAGTTATAAGGGTTAAAAAGTTGACAGCGTTTTCTTTTTTTCAGCAAAATTTCAAAACATTTTTTTTAGGGACCACCTCCCCAAATTTTAAGTCAATTTTGAGGGGTCTATATGGGGAAAAAACCCAAAAGTGCACCTTTATAAAAAAAGCCCCCTCAAGCTTTCTCAAAACTACATTCAAAAAGATTATTAAACCCTTCAGGTGCTTCACGGAACTAAAGCAACGTGTAAGGAAAAAATGGGCATTTTAATTTTTTCAAAAAATTTTTTTTAGCATCAATTTTTTTTATTTTTTGGGATCGGTAAATGGATCCTAAAAATTTTTTGGGCAAATTTTTCATGAGTAACGATACCTATAGTGGTCATAAACCCTGTTTGGGGGGACGGCGGGTCAGAAAGGGGAAAGGGGCGCATTTGACTTTTTGAATGGAAAATATGTGGAAAATTTACGGTTGCCCTGCACATTTGGGGTCCCGTGTGCCTAAACATTTGGGGCTCCCCCCAAGGACCCCTTTTTGGAAAATAGACCCATAGGAATTTTTGATGCTAGTGTTTTTTGAACCCCCCGGTGTTCACAAATTGATTGTAAAAAAAAAAAGTACTTTTTTTTTTACAAAATTTTTTTTAGCCTCAGTTTTTTTATTTTACATGGGCAAAAGTATAAAGGATCCTAAAATTTTTTTGGGGGGAATTTTTTCTGGTCCAAAAATACCCAATATGTGGTCATAAACCACTGTTTGGGGGCCTGGGAGGGTCGAAAGGGGAAAAAGGGCCATTTGCTTTTTGAAAAGGAAAAAATGCTGGAATATTTAGCGGTTGCCGTGCATTTTGGAGAGTCCGTGTGCCCCAAACATTGGGGCTCCCCCCCAAGTGACCCCCTTTTGGAAACTGACCCCTAAGGAAATTTTCTAGATGCTAGTGATCATTTTTAACCCCCCAGGGTTCAAAATTGATCTGTAAAAAAAAGAAAGTACTTTTTTTTCACAAAAATTTTTTTTGCCCCAGTTTTTTCATTTTCAATGGGAACATAAAATTTTGGGTCTAAAATTTGTTGGGCAATTTCTCTGATAAAAGATATCATATGTGGTCTAAACCTGTTTGGGCGCTGGCCGGTCGAAAGGGAAAACGCGCTTTGATTTTTGAAAGGAAAAAAAGTGGGAAATTTACGGTTTTCCATGTCCATTTGGAGAGTCCTGTGTGCTAAAAATTGGAGTTCCCCCACAAGTGCCCCCTTTGGAAAATGACCCCCCAAGGAATTATCTGAGATAGTGATATTTTGAACCCCCAGGTGCTTCACAAATTATCTGTAAAAAAAAAAAAAGACTTTTTTTTTTACAAAAATTTTTTTTTTAGCCTCGTTTTTCATTTTCAAGGGCAACGTATAAATTGGATCCCAAAATTTTTTGGGCAATTTCTCCCGAGTACACAGATACCTTTTGGGTCATAAACCCCTGTTTGGGCGCATGGCGGGGTAGAAGGGGAAAAAGGGGCCATTTACTTTTTGAATGGAAAATGTGGAATATTTAGCGGTTGCCATGTCGATTTGGGGGCCCTGGTGCCTAAAAATTGGAGCTCCCCCCCAAGTGACCCATTTTGGAAACTAGACCCTAAGGAATTACTAGTGCATGGAGCACTTTGAACCCCCGGTGCTTTACAATTGATCCGTAATAAAAGAAAGACTTTTTTTTCACAAAAAAATTTTTTTTTTAGCCTCAGTTTTTTTTTTCATTTTACATGGGCAAAAGTAAAAAAATTGGATCTAAAATTTGTTGGGGAATTTCTCCTGAGTACACAAACCTCATATGTGGTCAAACCACTGTTTGGGCCGGGGGGGCTCAGAGGGAAAGGGGCCCTTTGCTTTTTTAATGGAAAAAAATGTGGGAAAATTTAGCGGTTGCCCGTCGATTTGGGGGGTCCCTGTGTGCCTAAAAATTTGGGGCCCCCAAGTGACCATTTGGAAACTAGACCCCCTAAAGGAACTTATCAGATGCATAGTGAGCCTTTGAACCCCCCGGTGCTTACAAATTGTCCGTAAAAAAAAGAAAGTACTTTTTTTCACAAAAAATTTTTTTTTGCCCCAGTTTTTTTCATTTTTCCCTGGGAACAGTTTTAAAAGGATTCTAAAATTTGTTGGGAAATTTTCCCGAGTACCATATACCTATTTGTATCATAAACCCCTGTTTTGGGGGCACGGGGGGGCTAGAAGGGAAAGGGCGCCCTTTTACTTTTTGAATAGAAAAAAATGTGGAATATTTTTCGGTTGCCCTGTCGCATTTTTGGGGAGTTCCCGTGTGCCTAAACATTGGAGCTCCCCCACAATGACCCCCTTTTTGGAAAATGACGCCCTAAGGAACTTTCTGTGCTAGTGAGCCTTTGAACCCCCCCGGTGTTTACAGAAGTTTATAAAAGGAGCCGTGAAAATAAAAAAATATTTTTTTTTCTAAAAAAAGATTTTTTTGCCCACTTTTTTTATTTTCACAATGGTTACAGGAGAAATTGGACCCCCAAAGTTTTTGTCCCGTTTGTCCTGAGTACGCTAGTACCCCATATGTGGGGGGGAACCACTGTTTGGGCACACGTCAGGGCTCGGAAGGGATGTAGTGACGCTTTGAAATGCCAACTTGATGGAATGGTCTGCGGGCATCTTGTTACGTTTGCAGAGCCCCTGATGCGCCTAAACAGTAGAAACTCCCCACAAGTGACCCATTTTGGAAACTAGACACCGCAAAGAACTTATCTAGATGTGTGGTGAGCACTTTGAACCCCCAAGGGCTACACAGAAGTTTATAACGCCCGGGCATGAAAATAAAAAAATCATATTTTTTCCACAATCAGGATCTTTTAGTCCCCAATTTTTTTATTTTCGCAAGGGTAACATGAGAAATTAGACCCCAAAAGTTGTTGTCCAATTTGTCCTCAGTATGCTGATATCCCATATGTGGGAGAAAACTACTGTATGGGCACACGTCGGGGCTCGGATGGGAAGTAGTGACCTTTTGAAATGCCCACTTGATGGAATGGTCTTCGGGCGTCATGTTACGTTTGCAGAGTCACTGATGTCCCTAAACAGTAGAAACTCCCCACAAGTGACCCCATTTTGGAAACTAGATCCCCCAAGGAACTCCTCTAGATGTGTGGTGAGCACTTTGAATCTCCAAGTCCTTCACAGAAGTTTATAACGCAGAGCCGTGAAAATATAAAATCATTTTTTTTCCACAAAAATAATTTTTAGTCCCCAATTTTTTTTCCCAATGTTAACAGGAGAAATTAGAACTCCCAAAGTTGTTGTGCAATTTTTCCCGAGTACGCTGATACCTCATATGTGGGGATAAACCACTGTTTGGGCATACGTCGGGGCTCGGAATAAAGGGAGCACTGTTTGACTTTTTGAACGCAAAATTTGCAGGAATCAATGGTGGCGCCATGTCGCGTATGGAGACCCCCTGATGTGCCTAAATAGTGGAAACCCCTCAATTCTAACTCCAACCCTAACCCCAACACACCCCTAACGCCTACACACACCTAACCCTAATACAAACCCTAATCATAACCCTAACCCAACACACCCCTAACCCTAATCCCAACTCTAACCATAAACCTAACTACAAGCCTAACCCTAATTCCAAACCTAACCCTAATTCCAACCCTAACCCAAATTCCAACCCTAACCGTAATTCTAACCTTAGCCCTAATGCTAACCCTAACCCTAGTTCTAACCCTAAGGCTGGGTTCATATTGCGTTTTACCAGCCCGTTCAACACGTAGCGTTGACCGGCTGGTAACGGTATAGCATAACGCGATCGCGTTATGCTATACCCGCTAGCGCAGATGAATCAGCAGATAATCAGCCGCGGATCAGCAGCAAAATCAGTCGCGGATCAGCAGCAAAATCCGCCGCGGATCAGCAGCGAAATCCGCCGCGGATCAGCAGCGAAATCCGCCGCGGATCAGCAGCGAAATCAGCCGCGGATCCGCAGCGAAATCCGCCGCGGATCAGCAGCGAAATCCGCCGCGGATCAGCAGCGAAATCCGCCGCGGATCCGCAGCAAAATCAGTCGCGGATCCGCAGCGAAATCAGTCGCGGATCCGCAGCGAAATCCGCCGCGGATCAGCAGCGAAATCCGCCGCCGATCAGCAGCGAAATCCGCCGCCGATCAGCAGCGAAATCCGCCGCCGATCAGCAGCGAAATCCGCCGCCGATCAGCAGCGAAATCCGCCGCCGATCAGCAGCGAAATCCGCCGCGGATCCGCAGCGAAGTCCGCCGCGGATCAGCAGCGATGTCCGCCGCGGATCAGCAGCGAAGTCCGCCGCGGATCAGCAGCGAAATCCGCCGCGGATCAGCAGCGAAATCCGCTGGCGATCAGCAGCGAAATCCGCTGCGGATCAGCAGCGAAATCCGCCGCCGATCAGCAGCGAAATCCGCCGCGGATCAGCAGCGAAATCCGCCGCCAATCAGCAGCGAAATCCGCAGCGGATCCGCAGCGAAGTCCGCCGCGGATAAGCAGCGATATCCGCCGCGGATCCGCAGCAAAATCAGCTGCGGATAAGCAGCGATATCCGCCGCGGATCCGCAGCAAAATCAGCTGCGGATCAGCAGCAAAATCCGCTAGGAAAAAAAAAAATTCTTTATTTTTTTTATTTGTCCCTACCTATGATAAAGGGGGGTTCATTTACTTTTTTTTATTTTGATCACTGTGACAGTTTATCACAGTGATCAAAATAAATTTTTGAACACTGGGGGGCGCACTGCGCATTCGCCGGCCGGCGGGCGCACTGCGCATGCGCCCGCCATTTTCCAATATGGCGGCGCCCATGAAGAGGCCCGGGCGGACGCCGGGCCCGATCGTGGGACATCGGTGGATCGGGAGAGGTGAGTAGGGGGGTCGGAAGTCTGGGGGAGGGGATAGGAAGTGGGGGCAGTGGACCAAAAGAGGAGGGGAGCTGTAACTGACGGCAGTGACCGATCGATGCCATCTTTCGGTGGCGGCGGCCGATCACCGCCGTGACTCGGTGTGGGGGGGGTCAGGGCTCGGTCTCCAGCCATGGCAGATGCTATTGCAGCATCGGCCATGGCTGGATTGTAATATTTCACCAATTAAATTGGTGAAATATTACACATTGCTCTGATTGGCTGTTTCACTTTTAACAGCCAATCAGAGCGATCGTGGCCACGGGGGGGTTAAGCCAACCCCCCTGTGGTGAAGCACAAAGGGTCCTGTAACTGCGGGTCGGGTGACCTTTGAGTGAGCCCGGTCTCCCGGCCCGCAGGGACGAGATCCTTTCATGACGCCACATAGGCGTCATGGGTCGGATTGGCACAGGTTTTCATGACGCCTACGTGGCGTCATGGGTCGGGAAGGGGTTAAAGATGTTCGGATTGACGAATAAATTGACAATGTTGTTAACGTTTTTTCTATTTTGGCAAATATGTATATTTCACAACTTCCATGCTCTTCACCTTTTTAACTTTTCACACACTTTCTCCTTCATAATCTTCAGCAGCATCATCTTTTTCATCAAATTATTCTTCATCTTCACCTTCTTTATCTTCTTCTTAAACTTCTTGCTATTCATCTTTTTGTTAACATTACTCATATTCTTCTTATTAAACTATTATTCTTATTCATATTGTACTTCATCTTCTTCATCATATTCTTATTTGTGACAGAGAATCCTGTACTTGTAATCTGTCAAAGTATGAATTTTTCATCCTTCCGTTCTTGCTGTCACAAAAGATTTAAATTACAACAGTATTTGTCTGTGTTCAGTTTAGCCTGCAGCAGCAGGCATTTTCCAGGGGCACCACGAGGAGGAACGGACTAACCCCCATACACTGCTTAGTCTTCTTCTGCTTAGAATTTAGAGCATATATTTTGCTCTTCATTTTGGTCTTATACTTCATGTTCTTCTGCATTTTGATCTTCTGCTTATTGTTCTTAAGTCTCTTGTTCTGTATCTTGCAGTTTGTCTTAACCTTCTTAGTCCTGTTTGGTAATCTTTTATTTCTTCTTTGTGATGGTGTTTAGGCTGGTTGGCTTGATGCTCGTCGTCCTTGTGGTCGTCATATTCTTCGGGGTGGTCATCAGGGTCGTCGTCTTCATTGTTGGAGATCCAGAGTGATTACCCAAAAAAGCATTGAAAAAATCTTCAATTTGTAAATGTAGCAGAAGGTACAAGAGTCAATGCAAGTAACCAGGACCAGTTGACTGTGCTGGAACCCGGAGGGGCAGCAGAAGGAAAAGAGCCAATGGCACAACCGAGGACCAGCTGACGTTACTGGGACACGGTTACTAAGCAGGAGGTACCTGTGCTCCAAAGCACTACCAAGGACCAGCAGACGTTGCTGGAACTCGGATACCGAGATGGAGGCACCTAGGCCAAAGGCACTGCGGAGAACCAGCTGACGGTACTGGAACCCGAACGGGTAGCAGAAGGTACAAGAGCCAATGCAAGTAACGAGGACCAGCTGACTGTGCTGGAACCCGGAGGGGCAGCAGAAGGAAAAGAGCCAATGGCACAACCGAGGACCAGCTGACGTTACTGGGACACGGTTACTAAGCAGGAGGTACCTGTGCTCCAAAGCACTACCAAGGACCAGCAGACGTTGCTGGAACTCGGATACCAAGAAGGAGGCACCTAGGCCAAAGGCACTGCGGAGAACCAGCTGACGGTACTGGAACCTGGACGGGTAGCAGAAGGTACAAGAGCCAATGCAAGTAACGAGGACCAGCTGACTGTGCTGGAACCCGGGGGGCAGCAGAAGGAAAAGAGCCAATGGCACAACCGAGGACCAGCTGACGTTACTGTGACACGGTTACTAAGCAGGAGGTACCTGTGCTTCAAAGCACTACCAAGGACCAGCAGACGTTGCTGGAACTCGGATACCGAGATGGAGGCACCTAGGCCAAAGGCACTGCGGAGAACCAGCTGACGGTACTGGAACCCGGACGGGTAGCAGAAGGTACAAGAGCCAATGCAAGTAACGAGGACCAGCTGACTGTGCTGGAACCCGGAGGGGCAGCAGAAGGAAAAGAGCCAATGGCACAACCGAGGACCAGCTGACGTTACTGGGACACGGTTACTAAGCAGGAGGTACCTGTGCTCCAAAGCACTACCAAGGACCAGCAGACGTTGCTGGAACTCGGATACCGAGATGGAGGCACCTAGGCCAAAGGCACTGCGGAGAACCAGCTGACGGTACTGGAACCCGAACGGGTAGCAGAAGGTACAAGAGCCAATGCAAGTAACGAGGACCAGCTGACTGTGCTGGAACCCGGAGGGGCAGCAGAAGGAAAAGAGCCAATGGCACAACCGAGGACCAGCTGACGTTACTGGGACACGGTTACTAAGCAGGAGGTACCTGTGCTCCAAAGCACTACCAAGGACCAGCAGACGTTGCTGGAACTCGGATACCAAGAAGGAGGCACCTAGGCCAAAGGCACTGCGGAGAACCAGCTGACGGTACTGGAACCTGGACGGGTAGCAGAAGGTACAAGAGCCAATGCAAGTAACGAGGACCAGCTGACTGTGCTGGAACCCGGAGGGGCAGCAGAAGGAAAAGAGCCAATGGCACAACCGAGGACCAGCTGACGTTACTGTGACACGGTTACTAAGCAGGAGGTACCTGTGCTTCAAAGCACTACCAAGGACCAGCAGACGTTGCTGGAACTCGGATACCGAGATGGAGGCACCTAGGCCAAAGGCACTGCGGAGAACCAGCTGACGGTACTGGAACCCGGACGGGTAGCAGAAGGTACAAGAGCCAATGCAAGTAACGAGGACCAGCTGACTGTGCTGGAACCCGGAGGGCAGCAGAAGGAAAAGAGCCAATGGCACAACCGAGGACCAGCTGACGTTACTGGGACACGGTTACTAAGCAGGAGGTACCTGTGCTCCAAAGCACTACCAAGGACCAGCAGACGTTGCTGGAACTCGGATACCGAGATGGAGGCACCTAGGCCAAAGGCACTGCGGAGAACCAGCTGACGGTACTGGAACCCGGACGGGTAGCAGAAGGTACAAGAGCCAATGCAAGTAACGAGGACCAGCTGACTGTGCTGGAACCCGGAGGGGCAGCAGAAGGAAAAGAGCCAATGGCACAACCGAGGACCAGCTGACGTTACTGGGACACGGTTACTAAGCAGGAGGTACCTGTGCTCCAAAGCACTACCAAGGACCAGCAGACGTTGCTGGAACTCGGATACCGAGATGGAGGCACCTAGGCCAAAGGCACTGCGGAGAACCAGCTGACGGTACTGGAACCCGGACGGGTAGCAGAAGGTACCCATGGAAATTTAAGATGACAGGCCGCGAGCCGGCCGCAGTTACCGAATCCCACAGTACTACAGTGGGTGATTGTCCTATTGTCACAACGGAAACAGCCTTTATTTGCATATCCCGCAGCACACATAGGAAGCACCTAAACTCCAAGCACCATAGAGTCGGCTAACCCGACCGCAACACGACAGGACAACTTATTGGAGGCTAAGTGACGTTTACACTGAGAGGAAACAGATGGCGTGCTGTAACCAGTCTGGGCAGGAGTGAGTACTAGGGTTGAGCATTCCGATACTGCAAATATCGGGTATCGGCCGATATTGGCTGTATCGGAATTCCGATTCCGAGTTCCGATATTTTCGTCTTATCGGATACCGGAATCGGGATTGTCACTGTCACTGTCAGTGTCCGTCGGTCGGGTCTGTCAGGAGTCAGCGGCACTTACCTGGCAGAAGATCTCCGGCGGTCACGGCCTGGACTGCTTCATGGCCGCCATCTTCTTTCCCCGGCGGTCACATGCAGTTTCTCGCGATAACTGCAGTGACTGCTGGGTAATCCCGGCCGTAAAGCAGTCAGTCCGATGACGTCACCGCCGGGGAAGCAGGTAATCAGCTGTGCTGCGTCGCGATGACAGGCTCTGCCTGTCATTGCGATGTAGCAGAGTTGGATCGTCGTGGGACTGTCGTTACTATGGACTGCGTCGGACAGGTGGTATACTGTTGGTTTTTTTTTTTTTCTTTTTTTACAGGAGATCGATGGCGTCGCAGGAATGAGTGTATAATAAAATTAATGAAAACTGTGTTGTCTCTTTTATTTCATTAAAATACTTTTTCTTGCTTTGTCTTTTTTTTAAACATTTAATAACTTTGGGATTAATAATGGATCGGTGTCTTATTGACGCCTCTCCATTATTAACCGGGCTTATTGTCACCGTGCAATCAACGGTGACATTAACCCCTTATTACCCCGCTTGCCACCGCTACAGGGCAAGTGGGAAGAGCCGGGTAAAGTGCCACAATTGGCACATCTTTTGATGCGCCAAATGTGGGGCTGCTGTAGCCTGGTATTATCAGGCTGTTGAGGGCCAAAATCCATGGGCCTTGACAGTCTTTTAATACCAGGCCGCAGCAGTCTGCATTTTACTTGGCTGGTTAACAAAATAGGGGGGATCCCCACGCCGTTTTTTTTTCGAGGGGATCCCCTATTTTTGTTAACCAGCCAAGCTAAGCAGACTGCTGTGGCCTGGTATTATTAGGCTGGCAAGGTCCATGGATCTTGGCTCCTTAACAGCCTGAAAATCCAGGCCTCAGCGGTCTGCTTCATCTGGCTGGTTAACAAAAATAGGGGGGACCCCACGCCAATTTTTTTCGAGGGGATCCCCTATTTTTGTTAATCAGCCAAGATATGCAGACTGCTGTGGCCTGGTATTATCAGGCTGGCAAGGTCCATGGATCTTGGCTCCTTAACAGCCTGAAAATCCAGGCCTCAGCGGTCTGCTTCATCTGGCTGGTTAACAAAAATAGGGGTGACCCCACGCCAATTTTTTTCGAGGGGATCCCCTATTTTTGTTAATCAGCCAAGATATGCAGACTGCTGTGGCCTGGTATTATCAGGCTGGCAAGGTCCATGGATCTTGGCTCCTTAACAGCCTGAAAATCCAGGCCTAAGCGGTCTGCTTCATCTGGCTGGTTAACAAAAATAGGGGGACCCCACGCCATTTTTTTTTCGAAGGGAACCCCTATTTTTGTTAATCAGTTCCCTCTGACGTCACTGATGGTGTCCCTGGCTGACCTGAAGTGAAAGTGGAAAGCAATCAATTAAGCTTTCCACTTAAGGGCCCGTCTCACATAGCGATATCGCTACTGAGATCGCTGCTGAGTCACTAGTTTTGTGACGCAGCAGCGAGCTCACCAGCGATATTGCTGTGTGTGACATTCAGCGACGATCAGCCCCCCTGCCGGGTATCGCTGATCGTCGCTGAAATGTCAGGACCTTTTTTTGATCGCTGGTTTCCCGCTGACAGGCACACATCGCTGCGTGTGACAGGCGGGAGACCAGCGATCCGCTGGTAACCAAGGTACACAGCGGGTTTCCAGGCGCGGGGCTGTGCCTAGAAACCCGCTGTGTACCTTGGATACCAGCGCCCTGATGCAGGGAGCTGGTATCCAAGGTACACAGCGGGTTTCCAAGCGCTGCGCGGTGCCTGGAAACCCGCTGTGTACCTTGGTTACCAGCGGATCGCTGGTCTCCCGCCTGTCACACGCAGCGATGCGTGCCTGTCAGAGGGAAACCAGCGATCAAAAAAAGGTCCTGACATTTCTGCGACGATCAGCGATACCCGGCAGGGGGGCTGATCGTCGCTGAATGTCACACACAGCGATATCGCTGGTGAGCTCGCTGCTGCATCACAAAACTAGTGACTCAGCAGCGATCTCGGTAGCGATATCGCTATGTGAGACGGGCCCTTAAGCGATGTTACCCGCAGTGTCGCTGTCCCAGATCGCTGCCTGAGCTGCCTGTTTGGCAGCTCAGCAGCGATCATGTAGCGATACACCAGCGATCCTGACAAGTGCATATCGTTGTCGGGATCGCTGGTGTATCGTTATGTGACACCCAGCCTTTACTCTCCTGTCAGGCAGGAGAGGAACTCATTCATTTGGGGTTTACTGTGAGGCTGCAGCATTAGCTGCGGTCCCTGCAGTAAACATTAACCCTTTCTGAAGGATTACACCGTGGGACCTGACTGTGCATGGGATAGGTAAGAATAATTTTGCTTTTTTATTTTATTTTTATTACAGGAAATGGTTTTTGCAGTAAAATAAAAGATGGTCAAAAACATGTGTCTTTATTTCATTAAAATGATTTTTAATTAAAGTGTGTGTGTTTTATTTTTATTTCATGCAATAGGATTAATAATTGATAGTTGTCTAATTGACAGCTATCAATTATTAACCTGGCTTAAGGTCACCTTTCAATAGCAAGGTGGCTATAACCCCATATTAACCCATTCGCCACCGCTACAGGGCAATGGGAATAGATGGGCAAAGTGCCAGAAAGGGCGAATCTAATTATAGATTTGTCTTTCCTGGGGTGTCTGGGGGCAGATGTTAGTAGCCGGGGGGGGGCAAAAATAATGGTCCCTCTCTGGGCTATTATTATCTGCCCCCACTCACTGGCTTTGTCTGTCTGGTTGCGAAAATAGGGCGGGAGCCCACGCATTTTTTTTCAGCAATTTTACACCTCATATATATATATACATGTCATTGAATTTGTGACACATATATATATATGTATTTATATTTGTAGTTCATACACTTCTACATAGTATAATAGCCGCTAATTCAATTGCCGGCTTTTGTGAAAATGCAGAAGCCGACATGAAATGACACTTGGTGTACATAGGGTTAACCATGTCTTTTCATGTCCTTTGCTATCTAATTTGCACAAACAATTAAATCAGACTATGTGTGCAAAATTTCACACCTGTAGGGATTAATTAAAGGTGTAAATTCGTAGCAAAAAAGTCCGTTTTTTTTACAACGAATTTACACCTTTAATTAACCCCTACAGGTGTGAAATTTTGCACACATAGTCTGATTTAATTGTTTGTGCAAATCAGATAGCAAACGACATGAAAAGACATGGTTAACCCTATGTACACCAAGTGTCATTTCATGTCGGGTGCTTCTGTCTTTTCACTGAAGCCGGCTTTACCCGGCAATTAAATCAGAGGATATTTTACTATGTAGAAGTGTATAAACTATACATATATGTATATATATATGTCACAATGACATGTATATATATATATATGTATTCTATGTGTGTATATTTACTGTTTACAAGGAAAGAATGGGTTTTTTTAGTTGCGATATTTTGTTCCCATAGACTTACATGGGACTTCCGGTATCGGTATCGGGTATCGCCGATATTTTAGTGATATCGGCGGTACCATTCCGATTCCGATACTTTATTATATCGGAAAGTATCGCTCAACTCTAGTGAGTACCCGTGCCAATGACACTTCCAAGCAACAACTGGCGGTGTTGTAGCCCAGGATGAGAAGAGAACATGGTGGAGGCAGCAGGACTTTTTGCCGTTCACACAGCAGGGAACAGCTGACATTACTGAACCCCAGTAACACAGGAGCAAGTGTTCACTGTGCTAACAGCACTTCCGAGCTACAACTGGCGGTGTTGTAGCCCAGGGATGAGAAGAGAACAGGGTGGAGGCAGCAGGACTTTTTGCCGTTCACACAGCAGGGGAACAGCTGACATTACTGAACCCCAGTAACACAGGAGCAAGTGTAGACTGTGCTAACAGCACTTCCGAGCTACAACTGGCGGTGTTGTAGCCCAGGGATGAGAAGAGAACAGGGTGGAGGCAGCAGGACTTTTTGCCGTTCACACAGCAGGGAACAGCTGACATTACTGAACCCCAGTAACACAGGAGCAAGTGTTCACTGTGCTAACAGCACTTCCGAGCTACAACTGGCGGTGTTGTAGCCCAGGGATGAGAAGAGAACAGGGTGGAGGCAGCAGGACTTTTTGCCGTTCACACAGCAGGGGAACAGCTGACATTACTGAACCCCAGTAACACAGGAGCAAGTGTAGACTGTGCTAACAGCACTTCCGAGCTACAACTGGCGGTGTTGTAGCCCAGGGATGAGAAGAGAACAGGGTGGAGGCAGCAGGACTTTTTGCCGTTCACACAGCAGGGTAACAGCTGACATTACTGAACCCAGTAACACAGGAGCAAGTGTAGACTGTGCTAACAGCACTTCCGAGCTACAACTGGCGGTGTTGTAGCCCAGGGATGAGAAGAGAACAGGGTGGAGGCAGCAGGACTTTTTGCCGTTCACACAGCAGGGGAACAGCTTACATTACTGAACCCCAGTAACACAGGAGCAAGTGTTCACTGTGCTAACAGCACTTCCGAGCTACAACTGGCGGTGTTGTAGCCCAGGGATGAGAAGAGAACAGGGTGGAGGCAGCAGGACTTTTTGCCGTTCACACAGCAGGGAACAGCTGACATTACTGAACCCCAGTAACACAGGAGCAAGTGTTCACTGTGCTAACAGCACTTCCGAGCTACAACTGGCGGTGTTGTAGCCCAGGGATGAGAAGAGAACAGGGTGGAGGCAGCAGGAGTTTTTGCCGTTCACACAGCAGGGGAACAGCTGACATTACTGAACCCTAGTAACACAGGAGCAAGTGTAGACTGTGCTAACAGCACTTCCGAGCTACAACTGGCGGTGTTGTAGCCCAGGTCAAGGAGGATGTTTAAATACTATATCAAGTATTTTCCTTGTTACGTGTCAATTAAAAATGTCTATACTCCAAACAAGAGAAATATAAACTTTAGTACCATAAGATGATGATTTAACTTAAAAAAATATATGTAAATTAAAAATTTACAAACATAAACGCATACATTAACATGTTGAAAAGCAATGCAAACCACAATTAAAATAGGTTAAATAATCTGCTATACGGTTTAAAATAAAAGCATACAAGTACACATCAGAATCCATTAATGATGGGTAAGTAACAGTATGTACACCATTTTTATTGTGTAGACAATGAATGGCTGACTTAAAAACATAATCAGCATTACAAGTTTTCTTTGACATTCATAAAACTTTCCATTTGGTGAATAATATAACTACAATTTTTTAAAAAATATCTAAAATTTCCATCATGTAATACTGATAATATGTGCCAATCATTTATATTAACAAAACGAAAATTTAAAAAGTGCATAGTGCAGAGTGAAAACAGATATTTATGCCTGACTGTGGACTTGCAAGTATGACAACGGATAGATAAGGTATATATAGATGAGACTGCATAGCCACAGATGGTGAATGGCGATGTAATACTGTACCTCAATAAAGTGTGCGTTACTACTACATCCTTTTTTTTATCTAGCTTTATAAAAGGTTACGTGCATGTATGGTTGCGCCTCTGTTTGGACGCACAGACTGGCTTCCTGCTGTGACGCGTTGGGTATTGGAGCGTCTGTACGTCTTATGACGCAGACTAACATTCACGGTGCGCATCGTTCATCATCGCAAGCGTACCGACAACACAAAGGCGTTGTCATGACTGCTTTACTCAGTAAACATGCACCTATGATTAAACATACACGCATGTGCCCTATTACATAACAAGCTACAAGAAAAACGAGTGTGAGGTGTGACACAGCTGTTTTGTTAAGGTACAGTATTATATCGACATTGTACAGATGTCGCTATTCAGTCTGATAAATATATATCATTCACGTATTCTATCAGTTGTCGTTCTTTCAGCACCACTTACAGGTATATATTTTGCTATTGTGACTATGCACTATTGAATTTACCAAGGTAATGCATGATTTTTGTAAGCGATTATCATGTTTACATGAAGGACCTTTATGATATGGGCTGTTAACTTTCTAATCAAATATGTATTTTTTAAAATGACACAAATATAAGTAATGTTGAAGAGGACTATTCCTACATGCATTGTTTGCACAATATTACACGTGTACATCACGTCCCTTAATCAACATTGGATTATTATATTTACTTGTATGCTTTTATTTCAAAGGCAAGAACACTGAAGTATAACCTTCGCACTGCAGCAGTTGTCAAAGTTCAACCCACATTATGCACTTCCAACATTGCAGCATTTGAGTCATGATGTGAGTTGGATTTGTCTAAGCTATGGAGTGACAAGGTTGACCATCAGTATCCTATAGCATAAGTAGGATTTTGTGTTTGCATTTGTTTTCGACATGTGCATATCTGTAATAATATGTCACATTTATTTTGTTACAGATTTGTGACAAAGACTAATCATTTTATGGTTTGAAAGTTGACGTTTCAAATGTTTACAGCTTAGAAATCAGGGTGTAGCCTCATATCTATGTGTAGCACTAGACACTTTGAGATGTCAGGTTTTTTTCACCATGATTAGGTAGCTAGCAGTAATTTTTGCCGGACACACAGCAGGGGAACAGCAGGCGTTTCTGAACCCCACAAACACATCAGCGATTGTTTTCATCTGTGCATCTAACACTTCTGAGCAGCAACTGGCGCTGTTGAAGCCCAGGGTCAAGGAGGGTGTAGGCAGAGGCCTAGTATGAGACGTTTGAAGTTGAAGTTGTAGTTAGCAGCAGTAATTTTTGCCAGACACACAGCAGGGGAACAGCAGGCGTTACTGAACCCCACAAACACATCAGCGATTGTTTTCATCTGTGCATCTAACACTTCTGAGCAGCAACTGGCGCTGTTGAAGCCCAGGGTCAAGGAGGGTGTAGGCACAAAATATTGACTTATTGCCTTGTTACGTGGCCATTGCAAATGTATGTACTTCAAACAAGAATAAATGAAGTTTTACTAGGACAATAAAATGATGAATTTCAATTCCAAGAATAGAAAAATATTTATACTTGAGAGTCCTCTGTGGTTGATACGTTTAATGGCTAACTGAAAATATGGTAACACAATTCAAAGCTTTCAGAGACTACTCAGGTCTCTTCATCAGGCTAAGACTAAAAAAAAAATGAAGAATCACATATTTGTACACACAACAGGACACAGGAATAGGTAAGACAAGTGAGGGAGGGACAAGTGAGGGTAGACCGGCCAAAAAATGAGAACAAGGATGAATTATCAGCGCCACACGATAAGACAAAAAATAATGGATTTACCTGTGGCAAAACACTTTTGTATGCCCGGTCATAGCATGATGGATATGGAATTACTGGTATTAAAATATAACTTCAAATATGACAAAGATACAAAGGTTTCAGAATATAAGCTCATCATGACCTTTGACACTGTTAGTGATGGAATGAATAGATCACACGGATTTATGTCATTCTATATCAATTAAGGAATCTGCGTCTCTGCCCTTCCAGGGGCATTAAAACACAAAACCAGACCCCAATCAGAGGGCAATAAAACTTTCTATCCTTATCTAGGAACTGTTCCAATATTTATGTTCATCCCTCTGTGATAATGACAGTTCTGCTACACGTCACTTACTTGTCTTACCTATTGCACTATTCCTGTGTCCTGTTGTGTATAGAAATATGTGATGCTTCATTTTTTGTTTTAGTCTTTGCCTGATGAAGAGACGTGAGTAGCCTCGAAAGCTTGCAATTTGTTACCATCTTTTCAGTTATCCATTCAAAGGTATCAACCACTGTGGACTCTCAAGTGTAAATATTTTTCTATCTAATGGCTAACACGGTACGAAGATACACATGTTTCCTAACTTCAATAATAAAAATAAAGACACTGCAAATATAAACGCATATATGCACATGCCAACAAGAAATGGAACAACACACCACCCAAAAAATTGGTTACAAAATATAGTGTTGTAAATTTAAGAATAAAAGTCCATTTTTGTATTTATGAATAATGCTTAAGGAACGCTATGTTAAACCATAACATAGTGAAGACAATGGATTTTGTAATCGTCACTCATCATCATCATCATTGCAATTTAGATGTGACAGTCACAGACATTTCAATTATTTAAGTTAATAAAATCGTTACTTTGTACAGCATGTATGACATGTCCAGCATGGACTCATCAATGTGATGACACAATAATGTACGATAAAAAATAACCATTTAAAAAAACATAATGCATTGTCACAATAGAGTGTGTGCCTGCAAGTGTAGGTGAAAGAAAGGCTACGGATAGCAAAGGTATATTCTATGTCTGTATCAGACAGTGGACAGCCTCTGATGGGTAATGGCGATGTTATACTGTACGTCAATAAAGTCTGCGGCTGCAATCATGCATTTTTTGCTTGGACAGTGTTGAAGAGGGTAAAAGCATGTCTGGTTGCGCAAGGCTTTATCCGTCAACACTACCTTCCTACTGTCACGCGTAGGGTAGGGTAGCGTGTGTCAATTAGATGACTCTATAAAATGTGACGTTACGCAGCGTTATTGCGCCCAAGGGATGCCAAAAATATAACAGCAGTAATCATTTACTGTCTAATACTCCACCTATGACCAACAAAAAAAGACCGTTCCCTCTTTAACAATCTACAAGACTAACAAGCATAATGGTTCACGCTGACTTTATTGAGGTACAGTATTACATCGACATTGTCCATGAGTAACTATGCACTGTGATACCTATATACCATTATTAATTTATATCTGTTGTGGTTGTTTCAACAGCACTTGCAGGTATAACTAGTACTACCTATTGTCAGTATGCATGATGCACTTTATAGATGTAATAATTTATTATTGCACATTATTACCAGGTTTAGATGCTGGCCATTTCATATATGGTGTGTGAAGTTACAGTTGGCATCAGTATGTGTATTTTATAATGTCTGTCATAAATAAAAATCGTGATGATGATGATGAGGATTTTATGATTTGTACATCCATTGACTGCATTATCTTACAGGTACAGATAAAGTTCCTTAAAAAGCATTAATTGATAAGTATGAAATGTACTTTTATGCATTAATTTCAAAAAGTGAAGACTATGTTTTAGTTTTTGTTACCATTTATAATAGACATGTGCAGATATGTGCTGTGATGATAAATTATTATTTGTCCATATTTGTCATAAAAATTATCATTCTAGGCCTGGAAAACTTCACAATTTCCTGTTTTAAGCATAACAATCAGGGTGACGGCTCTTCCCTATTTGGAGCATGTTTGACATGGGTTTTTCTGTGCATGTGTAGGGAACAGGAGACTTGTTGTCGGACACACAGCAGGGGAACAGCTGGCGTTACTGAACCCCACTAACACTATAGCTTGTGTATTGGTCTGTGGACACGACACTTCTGAGCAGCAACTGGCAGTGTTGTAGCCCAGGGAGTAGAGTTCAGGTGGTAGAAAGATGAACATAACAGGAGACATGGATAACGTTGCGAACCAGTTATTTAATCTGAAAACGGACAGACAAATTCTGGCGAGATCCATGCCTTGTTCATTTTCAGAAAAGTAAGCCGGTCTACATTATCGGAGGATAGTCGCATGCGACGGTCTGTTAGTACACCACCTGCGGCACTAAGACGCGCTCCGATAATACACTGGCAGCAGGGCAAGCCAGCACCTCCAATGCATACTGGCTAAGCTCTGGCCATGTATCCAGCTTAGAGACCCAAAACTTGAATGGGGAAGAGCCATCTGGGAGTACACTGAGAGGGAAAGACATGTAGTCTGTCACCATCTTACGGAAACGTTGCCTCCTGCTGACTGGAGCCGTCTCGGATGGTGTAGACATTGGTGGCGCTGCCACAAAACTTCGCCACATTTGGAACATACTGGTCTTGCCCTGTGCAGAGGCGCTGCTTGTGCTCCCTCTTGTTCCAGAGCTGTCTCCACTGCCTCGACGCACAGAGCTGCTTTGTAAAGCAGTAGCAGCAGCAGTGCTCTCGGCTGGAATGGAGAACATTATGGATTGCACCAGTATGTCTTGGTACTCCCGCATTTTACGCTCCCGGTTCAACGGTGTGATGAGGCTTTGTAAGTTGTCCCGGTAGCGAGGGTCTAGGAGGGTGTACACCCAATAATCAGACGTGGTGAGAATGTGGGCGATGCGGCGGTCGTTTCTCAGGCACTGCAGCATGAAATCAACCATGTGCTGCAGACTCCCAACTGGCCAAGAAACGCTGTCCCCTGCAAGAGGCGTCATCTCTGACTGCTCTGCATCACCCCAACCCCTCGCTCTACATACTGACTAGAGCGTTGTGTACCTCCCTCTGGAGCGATGTCTTCCTCCTCCATTGACTCCTCCTCATCCTCCTCAAAAGTGAACACTGCCCAGCCCTTTGTGAGGAACCACGTTGCGCTGACTGTCCAGAAGGTGATGGAATTTGTGACTCCTCATCCTCCACCTCTTCCAAAACCTCATCCCTTATTGCTTGCAGTGTTTTTTGAAGCAGGCAGATAAGGGGGACAGTCAGGCTGACTAGTGCATCATCTGCACTCGCCATCCGCGTTGACTCATCAAACGCACGCAAAACGTGGCAGATGTCCTTCATAGGGCCCACTCAGTAGTGGTGAAGTGTGAACGACGCAAATTGCGAGTTGATTGCGCCTGATGCAGCTGATACTCCATTACTGCTGGCTGCTGCTCACACAACCGCTCCAACATATGTAACGTGGAATTCCACCTGGTGGGTACGTCACATATGATGCGATGTTCAGGAAGGCGAAATCTGCGTTGCAGAGCTGCAATGCGCGATCTGGCCATGCTGGAACGTCGCAAGTGAGGCACTCTAGGCGGACCTTGTGCAGCAGTGCATCAAGATCCGGATAGTCCCTCAAAAAACTCTGCACGACCAAGTTGAGCACATGTGCCAGACATGGTATGTGAGTGAGGTTGCCAAGGCCCAGAGCTGCCACCAGATTTCGGCCATGTCACACACTACCAAGCCTGGCTGGAGATTCGCTGGCAAAAACCACACGTCGCTCTCCTGCTTGATGGCATTCCAGACCTCCTGCGCTGTGTGGCTTCGATTCCCCATGTAAATTAATTTCAGGACGGCCTGTTGACGTTTGGCCACGGCTGTGCTCATATCGGTCGCATCAGGTAAACGTTCACGGGTCCATGTGGAGGTAGACCGTGACGGCTCCTGCAGCGATGATTCTGAGGAACTGGAGTAGGAGGAGGAGTCAATGTGGACAGACTTGATTCCTGCAATCCTTGGAGTTGGCAGAACACGTACAGCACCACTCGCAAGATCTGTACCCGGCTCCACAACATTGACCCAATGGGCAGTGAGGGAAAGGTATCGTCCCTGGCCATGGGTACTGGTCCACGCATCGGTGGTCAGGTGGACCTTGCTACTGACGGCGTTTAGTAGCGCATGTTTAATTTTTTCCCTCAACATGCTTTTGCAGACCAGGGACGGCTTGCCTGCTGAAATAAAATCGGCTTGGCACATTGTATTGTGGGACTGCCAATGACATTAAGTCACGGAAACTGTCAGTCTCCACCAGCCTGAATGACAGCATTTCAAGGGACAGGAGTTTTGCAATGCCAGAATTCAGAGCCGTGCTCGTGGATGGTTTGCCGAGTATGGCCATCTTTTATCCCATGCCTGTGCTACCGATGGCTGTTTTGTGGCCTGGGAGTGTGAGGATGAAGGGAACTTGCAGCTGTGGGTGGAATAACACTGGGTCTCTGGACAACAGTTACAGAGGTTCTTCCATGGCGATCCTGTGAGGAAGCCGAACCAGCTGTGTGTGAGCTGGAGGAAGAGGCTCCAACACGAGCTGAAGATGTAGGTGCTGCTGTAGGTTGCCTACATCTCCAGTGTGTCTTTGTAACTCAGCTACGTGCTTTGTTCCGTACATGTTTCCACATATTTGTGGTATTGAGGTTACTGATATTTTTACCTCTTTTAACTTTTTGATTACACAGCTTGCATTTGACATAGCAAATATCATCTGCAAGTGTGTCAAAAAAGGACCACGCAGTGCAAGTCCTGGGAGCGCCCGGTTTGGCTGTTGGAAGAGAACTGCTACGAACGGGTGCCAAACTGGAGGGTACAGGCAACCGAGTCTGCAGCCTACCTCTCCCTACTGTTTGGACCGTTGGGGCAATCTCTTCCTCAGAGCTGCTACCACCACCTTCCTGTTCCTCATGCCATGTTGGGTCTTGGACCTCATCATCTCCACTACCCTCTTCCAACACCTGCTGCTGTTGGGTGGTCTGGCCAGCACCTTGCTCAACAGAAAATGGCACCTGAGTCTCATCATCATCAGATGCGTTCTGCGGTGTGCTGACCATCGGCACTGGCTCACCCGCCTCTTCACATTCAGAGAGACACAGCTGTTGCGCATCACTGCATACTGCCTCTTCTTCACATTCCAGAATGCTGCTTGGCTGGGCCCCTGTTTCCAAGCCAACAGATTCTGAGAACAGAAGCAGAGACTCAGCTGGCTCCAGTTCAGAACTCTCTGACTGCCTGGGCAATTTGGCAGGCGGTGATGAGACAGATGGTTGTTCAACAGTGCTGTGGTCCTGAGAGGAGGTGGAAGCAATTGAAGTCGATGCATTGGCTGCCATCCAACCAACAACGGCTTCAATTTGTTCTTCCCGCAGCAGGGGGTACGCTGAGCTCCTACAAAAGTGCGCATAAAGGAACGCTCACGGGGAAAACTGGTGGATGCTGTGCCACTGGGTGCGGCAGCAGCCACAGAATCCCCACGTCCTCTCCCTGCTGAAACTCCCCGGCCACGACCACGTGCCTTACTCCCTGCCTTCTTCATCTTGGTAGATTGATAAAGAAAGTCAGAAAAGTTATAAGGCCTAAGTGTGGTTATTCCTCAGAGACTGCAGTGAACACTGCTGACAACTGTTCAGTAGCTGTGAAAGGCCCCTTTGTGTACTTCTATAGTGTTTGCAACCAATGTATTGTATACGGATGGAAGCGCGTCACACTAATAGATTAGATTTTTTTCAAATATAATGGAGCAGCACCAATTAGAGAAAAATGTGAAGGATGAGGCAGTGACACACGCTCAGCAGACTACAACCAGCAGTAGTTGAAGAACTAACTGGAGCGTGATCTGCACTCAAAAAATGAAAAGCTCACAGACTACAGTGAACACCGAAACACAACTGTTCAGTAGCTGTGAAAGGCCCCTTTGTCTACTTCTATAGTGTTTGCAACCACTGTATTGTATACGGATGGAAGCGCGTCACACTAATAGATTAGATTTTTTTCAAATATAATGGAGCAGCACCAATTAGAGAAAAATGTGAAGGATGAGGCAGTGACACACGCTCAGCAGACTACAACCAGCAGTAGTTGAAGAACTAACTGGAGCGTGATCTGCACTCAAAAAATGAAAAGCTCACAGACTACAGTGAACACTGAAACACAACTGTTCAGTAGCTGTGAAAGGCCCCTTTGTCTACTTCTATAGTGTTTGCAACCAATGTATTGTATACGGATGGAAGCGCGTCACACTAATAGATTAGATTTTTTGCAAATATAATGGAGCTGCACCAATTCCACAAAATCAAATAAAAAAAAGAGTCAGTGAGTGACACTTGCAGATGCCTACAAACAGCGGTGGATGCAGAGCAAACTGCAGCGTCACCTGCACTCTCACACACACCTTGCACAGAGCTGTTAAAACAACACTGGCAAAAGGAAGCTTTACACAGCGGTTGGTAAACTAGCCTGCCTAAAGCACAGTAGAGTACACAAAATCGCAATGTCTAACTGTCCCTCAGAGTCAGCACAGCAGCGTTCTGTCCCTAACTGAGTTCACAGCACAGTGACGCTAAAATGGAGGCGGCGCCTTTTATAGTGCATTCTGACATCATTTCAGCAGCCAATCACAGCCATGCCATTAGTTAAGATGACCGCAGCATTACAGGATGTGCACACACTTCATAAGATTCCTCATTGGCTGACTAAAATCACATTGCCTCTCAAAGAATTATGGGAACTTCCGATTCCGGTATACGATATATGAAAAATATCGGAACTAAGTATCGGAATTCCGATACAGCGAATATCGGCCGATACCCGATACTTGCGGTATCGGAATGCTCAACACTAGTCATGATAAGATCTCTTATGTGCGGAGTCTTAACAGAAACAAAATCATCATGTACAATTCAGCAATGTGAACTTATACAGTAGGTCATACATATGCTATCATCTATGGCCTCCATTTGGCATCATATTACAGTAATTTTGTCCATAGAAACCATGCTTCAAAAGGAAAATTCCTCTATAATATTTCCTTCTGATCGAGGCTATGTGTGCCTAAGTATAAAATCTAGGCCATAAAGCATAACTATAGAATATAAACTTCAATATGTGCAGTATTATACTGTTTGCCCATTTCCACAGAAAAAATAATCATGTTTGTAACATAAATATATTGGACTTACTAAAATAATCCACTTATTATCATATGCTTGACTATTGAGAGTTTTACTCTGTCTTTGGATATAATCAGTGTTGAATATGAAAGTAGCTTACTGACTAACTTAATCTGATAACTAAACAAGCTTCCTTTTCTGTCTGTTCATGGACTATGACACAGAAAGGAGCTGGATTTACTATTCAAATAGACCAGTCAGCCAGCCAGCTTCTTCACACACCACACTAATGACCATGTGGGCAATGCAATGGAGAGGTCTTCAGGAGGGAACATCACTCCTATCCTTTTAGCTAGATTAAGGAGTTGTTGGGGCAGTAAAGTTGCCGCACCCCTCTAGTCCTCATTCCAAGTGCACCTAAAGCTCAGTGTTACATTGATTTGATCATGGAACCAAGGGTCCCAGGAACCATTTTTCAACACAGCAATGTCATGCCAGATGTTGCCCATGCTACAAAGATCAAACTGCATGGCTCAAATGTGGGCTTCAGCATTTTCATACTTGTTTTCCATTGACAACATTTGGGACATCATTGGTCAGCAACTTCAAAGAGAGCTGTTAGCAGCAGATCTTGATGATTTGTGTAACCAAATGTATTCAATGTAGCAGAGCAATTCTCAGACAACCACTATGATCCTCATTTATACAATGCCAAGGCATGTAAGTGCCTGTATATCTTCACATACTTGATACACTGAATAAATTGAGATGTTCTGAAAATTTTTTATCCATTTTTTCATCATTTGCATATCAGCAACAATCTATCGAAGCTGTGATTTCCATAATTTCACATATTTTCCTTCTTGGGGTTGAAATTTCAATGGTGAGAAGTGTATCATCTTGCTGTTTAAAGGCTGTGATACTTTTAATAGCTATGGAAACAACATTTGTCTTTATTTACGATGTAGAGGAATAGGTTAAGCTAAATGAGATCATTCTTGTTTAAAGAATAAAATAATAATAATAATAAATCATTTCCAGAAAAAATAAAATGTCAGCTTTAAAGGAAATCTGTCACCCCATTTTCGCCCTAAAAGATAGGGCCAACGCCATCAGGGGCTTATCTACAGCATTCTGTAATGCTGTAGATAAGCCCCCAATGTTACCTGAAAGTGAAGAAAAATTAGTTATATTGTACTCACCCAGGGGTGTTCCGCCGTCCATTCGGGTCAGATGGGTGTCACAGTCAGGTCCGGGGCCTCCTATCTTGTGACGAAGCCGGCGTGCTCTTTCTGCCCCATCGCGGCTCCTGCGCAGGCGCAATGCTCTGCCCTGGTGAGGGCAGAGCAGAGTGCTACAGTGCGCAGGTGCCGGGAAAGCTCAGAGAGGTCCGGCACCTGCGCACTGTAGTACTCTGCTCTGCCCTCACCAGGGCAGAGCAGTGCGCCTGTGCAGGAGCAGCGACGGGACAGAAAGAACACGCCGGCTTCGTCACAAGATGGGAGGCCCCGGACCTGACCACGACGCCCATCTGATCAGAACGGACTGCGGAACGCCCCTGGGTGAGTATAATATAACTTGTTTTTCTTCACTTTCAGGTAACATCGGGGGCTTATCTACAGCATTACAGAATGCTGTAGATAAGCCCCTGATGGCAGTGGCCCTATCTCATAGGGCGAAAATGGGGTGACAGATTCCCTTTAAGTTCTGAATCAGCAGAGGCAATGCTGCTAGCAGAAAATGCCAGGGCTAGCTCTGGGTCTGCATTAGAGATGATTGAAACTTTGAAATTCGAGTTTGCCAGCTTCAGGAAATGTTTCCCCCAAATATGATTTGCGTCGAATAAATTCACCATGAATTTCAGGTTTGCCAATCATCCTGAAAACACATGTCTAACAGTGTGAGGTCTCCTATTAGTGCATGCAATTCCTTTTAATGTCTTGAATGGAAGAGATAGAAAGTGAGTGAGAATGCACAGCAACCAATACATACTGACTGATTACTATGAGAGATATAAGATATGAGAGTCTCAGTTGGTAAGGGTGGCACTATACCTTGTGACGTGATAGCTAGCAGGTATTATTGAGATGCCAACTCAGTCTGTGATTCATGCAATCTAATTCAATGTATTAAATAGACATTTTTATTTTGGTGATTCACAAGAATCAAATTCCAGGACCTACAGATTTTAAGAAATTTGCCTAAAATTTGATTTGCATCAGATTGATTTGATTATCTTTAATGTGCCGGTAAATCAGTCACCAGAGATTAAAGGGTATGCCACACTAAACAGCGTCGCTAACGAGATCGCTAAAATACGTCACTATTTAGTGATCTCGTTAGTGACGCTATTGTGTGGCATGTAGCAACGACGTGGCCCCTGCTGTGATCTCGCTGATCGTTCACTAGAGTTCTGGACCATATTTTTATCGTTGGCGTCCCGCTGGTGACGCTATATCGCTGTGTTTGGCACCTTTTGTGAACGATATGCGCTGTTTTTTACATCACAATGACCGCCAAAGTCGTTAAGGAGATCGCTAACCGCTTATGCGTCGTTAACGAGATCGCTAAGTGTGGCAGCTACTAGCGACATTAAAACGATCACAAAAACGATCGCATTAGTATGCGTCGTTATTGTGATCGTTAGCGGGAGAGTTTAGTGTGGCAGTACCTTAACTGAATTGGTGATTCGTGATTAGAGATTGCAGTGGAGCCTCTATATGAGTAAGCAGAGTCTTATTACCAGCTGTTTCTTCTTCTTGCCTTTCGTCATTTTAGCCTCTATATGAGAAAGCAGAGCCTTATTATCAGTTGTTTTCTTCTTCTTGTCTTTTGTTATCTTGGTTTCCTTTAAGCTTGACTTTAGGATTATCATGGTGGCTAGAGTTGAAACTAACTGGTTGAGCCACTGTAGAGCATATGTGTACCACAACAGGCATATTAAACAGCCTCTTGCATGAACTGCAAGGCAGGTCCCTGGTACCAAAATTCTAATCCCCAGTTGTTACTATATATTATCTAATAACAGACTATTTTCTTGTATTTTGTTCAGTTTAAGGAACAAAACATAAATTAACCATTTCTTTAACACTACAACAGATTTAATATTTTGAATTGCCATTACACAAATAAAAATACATCTTGATATTTAGTCTGTACACAAGATATTTAATTTACTCATCAATTACCCTATTTTCAGAAATTATTATTCTGCTTACAAATGGTCAAAATATAGAAAAACAAAATATGTGAAGAGTTCAACTGTAAATGCATCATAAACATGTAAATGCCACTTACTTAGCTGGACTAATATTGCAGAGCATCATTAATAACAATACAAACACACAACAGGAAAGAAGAAAATGAATTACATCTCTTTTAGGAGTCTAAATGCTGGCCATGTAGGCTGATCAGCCATGGTTGACAGACAGTAATAAATTGGTTATATTCATCACTTTTACTGTCTGACAGATTCTCCATTACACACATTTTATGATTCTATTCACTACTTCCCAACAGAAAAACTCTGCTCCTTTCTTTGTGAAGCTGTGTAATTACAAGTTCCCATGTGTCTTCTTATGATTATATTCTTAACATATGAGTTCATTCCCTTTCAGTTGCTTAATTTCTTGTACAAAATGTTTTTGTCAACTGTACTACTTTTCTACCTCTCTCCCCATCCATCAATACACCAAAATAAAATGTACATATGTAGCTTGTGGGGTCCCAGAGTGATGATAAAATCTAACCTAGATACTTAAGGTGCTGCCACACTAAACAATCCCGCTAGCGATCTCGTTAACGTCGCATACTAATGAGATTGCTAGCGTGATTGTTATAATATCGCTAGTAGCTGCCTAATTTAGCGATGTCGTTAAGGACGCTATCGCAATTAGCGATCTCCTTAACGACTTTGGCGGTACAAAAACACCGCACATCGCTCACAAAAAGGTGCCACACTCAGCGATATATGCTCACCAGCGGGACGCCAACGATAAAAATAGGGTCCAGAACGATGTGAACGATGAATGAGATCACAGCAGGGCACAGCAGGGGTCACGTCGTTGAGAAGTCTATTTTGAAATTTTATGATCAAGTGTTACTTGGTGGGCACTTCACTCATGATCTTCGCCACCCATTGATGGCCTCCAATCATTGATTAACAGATCACAGGAGCCGTCATTTCCCAGGTCTATTTCATCAGAAAGGATGGTGTCTGCACAGTGACCTGATGATGAGGTTGCAAGTTGTAAGCTTTTACACATCTGTGGTGGATAACCGTGTTTGCTTGGGTTTATACTGACCATGCTGAATACTTCCTATGACATTACACTTGAAGCTAGACAACACAGTACAACCATAGCAAACTGGTCCAGTACTTGCCATTGGTCCAATCTGATGACCCAGAAGTCCATGAGATCAGGGCTTAAGGTATCTGCCTGACATTGAAAAAAGGTCTAGATATGGCTAAACCTGACTGTTTCATCTCTGCTGAAGATCGCCAGATTGTTGCAATAGCAGATTAAAAAAAATCAGTCCCATCAAATCAAATAATCTGTAGATGTTTCTGCTACTTCTTCAGTAACTTCTTGTAGCCCTCAAACTGGCACAGGTAGTGAAGCATTTGATTTACAGTGTTCACAGAGTAGTCTGCAGGTCAATCCTGTGAGTTTAAGGTGTCGCTTAGGCTAAAGCCTTGCATAGCAGTTAACACCGTTTATCTTTTTAATAAGTTAATTAAAACTCCCTTTCAGAAGCTAATATTTCCCCGAATTTGCTTGTATTCTGACAGAATGGCTACTCAATAGTTGACCCTTTGTTTGAAAGTAATAATGCAACAATCATCCCAAAAGCATTCCAATGAAAAGCTTGCAATGTTCGCCAGCATTACCGAGGGCAGTGTCGAATTTCATCACCCCACTGTGATAGTTGCTTGTCAAAGACATCATTACCATCATCATTTTCATTCTCTCAGCCTTGTCACCTGCCTGTGGCAACTCTACATTCCTTTCAACATCCACCTCCTGCTGCATAATAAAATTCAGGATGCATAGCATGCAGGGAGCATGAGGTACTTTGACTGTAAGACAATCAGAATGTTCCTGGAATTGTCAATCATAAACTTCTTGAATGTGGTTTTTAGTACCTTGAGGGGTGCAGTTTTTAGAATGGTGTCACTTTTGGGTTTTTCTGCCATACAGCCCCCTCAAAGTGACTTCAAATGTGAGGTGGTCCCTAAAAAAAGTGGTTTTGTAAATTTTGTTGTAAAAATGAGAAATCACTGGTCAACTTTTAACCCTTAGAACTTTCTAACAAAAAAATTTTGCTTACAAAATTGTGCTGATGTAAAGTAGACTTGTGGAAAATGTTATTTAGAAACTATTTTATGTGACATATTTCTCTGTTTTAACCCCTTACTGCCATCGGACGTACTATCCCGTCCATGGTACCTGGGCCCGTATGACCGGGGACGGGATAGTACGTCCAGCCCTTTAATGCGACATTGCGACTTAAGTCGCAATGATCGCATTAAAATTCCGACGCCATCTTACCTCAGGAGAGATGGCGCCGGCATCCCGGGGTCTGTCACCGCCCACCCTCACTCCCGATCGCTGTGATTGGCTGTTCAATTCTGAACAGCCAATCGCAGCCTTTCTCACTGTTTCAGCCAATCCGATGGGCTGAAACAGTGAGATCCCAGGCTAGAATCGAGTACCGATGTACTCGATCCTAGGCCTGGGCATAGAAAGGAGCAGACCCCCCCTGGATTGGCGCGATCGCCGATCACATCGATCGCGCCAATCGCAGGGCACAGCCGCGGTGTATCCGCGCTGTGCCCTGCCTGTACCTGCCTGGATCGGTGCAGTAATAGCACCGATCCTAGGCCGGAGCCTAGGACAGGCCCAGTAGGGCCTGCAGCTGCTGATTGGCGCGATCGATGTCATCGACGATCGCGCCAATCACAGGGCACAGCAGCGGTGTGACCGCTCTGTGCCCTGCTTCCTGACCTGCCGGTGACCTGCCTAGGAATCGGAGCAGTGAGCTCCGATTACTAGGCCGGTGCCTAGCAACCGGCAAAACAAGGGTCTCCTCTAATTGGTGGGATCGATGTGATCATCGATCCCACCAATGACAGGTCACAGCAGCGATGTGACCGCTCTGTGACCTGTCTGCAAACTGGATCTGACCTGTCTGACCGCACTGCAGGGGTCCTCACACTTGCTGAGGATTCCTGCAGTGCGGTCACACGCCAGATCTCCTCCTGTGCTGGGCCTTGTGGTGCCACAGTAGCCTGTGACACCACAACTCCTGCTGAAGAAAGAAGAGAAAGAAAGAAGAGAGAAGAAAGAAGAGAGAAGAAAGAAGAGAGAAGAAAGAAGAGAGACTACAAACGTGAGTTTTTGAGCCCCGATCCCTGCCCGAATCCACCCCCAATCCCCCCATTCCCCCCCCCCCTTCCCTTCTCCCCCTCTTTTACCCCCCCTTTGCCACATTCAGCAGCCGCCGAGCGTTGATTGGTGACCAGTCACCGATCAACCTCGGCTCGTTTTTTTTTTCACCCCCCCTCCGTGCGCACTTCCAGCAGCCGCGGAACTTTGATAAGTGACACCAGTCACTTTTCAGAGCTCGTTCCTGCAGTTTTTTTTTTTTTTCACCCCCTTTCCGCCACTCCCTGTGCGCACTCAGCAGCCGCGGAACTTTGATAAGTGACACCAGTCACTTTTCAGAGCTCGTTCCTGCAGTTTTTTTTTTTTTCACCCCCACTTTCCGCCACTCCCGTGCGCACATCTAGCAGCCGCGGAACTTTGATAAGTGACACCAGTCACTTATCAGAGCTCGTTCCTGCCGTTTTTTTTTTTTTTCACCCCCTTTCCGCCACTCCTGTGCGCACATCCAGCAGCCGCGGAACTTTGATAAGTGACACCGTCACTTATCAGAGCTCGTTCCTGCGTTTTTTTTTTTTTTCACCCCTTTCCGCCACTCCCGTGCGCACTCTAGCAGCCGCGGAACTTTGATAAGTGACACCGTCACTTATCAGAGCTCGTTCCTGCAGTTTTTTTTTTTTTTTCACTCCCCTTTCTGCCACTCCTGTGCGCACATCCAGCAGCCGCGGAACTTTGATAAGTGACGCCAGTCACTTATCAGAGCTCGTTCCTGCAGTTTTTTTTTTTTTCACCCCACTTTCCGCCACTCCCGTGCGCACATCTAGCAGCCGCGGAACTTTGATAAGTGACACCGGTCACTTATCAGAGCTCGTTCCTGCCGTTTTTTTTTTTTTTTTTCACTCCCCTTTCCGCCACTCCTGTGCGCACATCTAGCAGCCGCGGAACTTTGATAAGTGACACCGGTCACTTATCAGAGCTTGCTCCTGCCGTCTTTTTTTTTTTCACTCCCCTTTCCGCCACTCCTGTGCGCACATCCAGCAGCCGCGGAACTTTGATAAGTGACACCAGTCACTTATCAGAGTTCGTTCCTGCAGTTTTTTTTTTTTCACTCCACTTTCCGCCACTCCCGTGCGCACATCTAGCAGCCGCGGAACTTTGATAAGTGACACCGGTCACTTATCAGAGCTCGTGCCTGCTGGTTTAGACTTTTTTTCACAGGCATTTTTTTCCCTATTCTCTTTCTTTTCTTTTAGCTTTTTCCTTTCAGCATAGTTTGCACCAACCACTATCCCCCCCCCCACACACACACAGTTATAAATAAAGTTCACACAAAGCACCACATTCACAAAAAAAATGTCCCGCTCGTCACGTTCTTCCCAACAGCGCTATTCAGTGGAAGAGGCATACGCTTTACTTGCCTCCGACACTGATAGCGAGGGAGAGGATCCCACATTTCTTTACTTTTCAGATTCTTCATCCTCTTCTTCTTCTTCCTCCTCTTCCTCATCTTCCTCCTCGGGTCCTGCGGAACCGCCACGCAGACGCCCCAGGACAGAAGATGAGGCAGCGCCCACCCCTGAAAATGAACCAGCGCACCCCTCTTCGGACCCCATATGGACCCCGCCCCCCGAAAATTACGAGCCACTGATTCCTGATTTTGTGGCAGAATCAGGAATCAAGTTTGACACCACGGGCCTCAGAGAAATAGACTTTTTCAAAGTCTTTTTCTCTGAGGATTTTATTAACCTCGTGGTGGAGCAAACTAATTTGTACGCTCGGCAATTTTTGGCGCAAAACCCAGTGTCATCATTTTCCAACTGGTCTCCTGTAGACGCAGGTGAAATGATGCAGTTTTGGGGCATGGTCCTTCCATATGGGGATCCTGAAGAAGCCAGAACTTCGGCAATATTGGAGTGTTGATTTTTTATACAACACTCCACTGTTCCGAATGGTCATGGCTCGGACGCGTTTTGAGGCCATCCACAAATTCCTGCATTATAATGATAATGCACAGTGTCCCCCACAAAATGACCCCAACTTTGACCGTCTGTTCAAAGTTCGGCCGGTCATCGAACACTTCAGCAAAAAGTTTGCTGAAGTGTACGTGCCCCAAAGGGACATCTGCGTGGATGAGTCCTTGGTTCATTTTAAGGGACGGCTCAGATTCCGCCAGTACCTGCCCAGCAAGAGGGCAAGGTACGGAATTAAACTCTACAAGCTGTGCGAGAGTACCTCAGGGTACACGCACAGCTTTAGAGTTTACGAAGGAAAGGACACCAGGATTGAACCCCCTGAGTGTCCCCCCGTCCTGGGAGTGAGTGGGAAAATTGTGTGGGATTTGGTGCACCCACTGCTGGATAAAGGTTATCACCTTTACACCGATAACTTTTATTCCAGCGTCCCACTCTACAAATCCCTCTCTGCGCGAGGTACCGCAGCTTGCGGTACCGTCCGCAAAAATCAGAGAGGCCTCCCGAAGACGCTACTTGGCAATCTCAGAAGGGTGAGAGCAGAGCCCAATGTAGCGACACCTGTGGTGGTCAGTACAAGGACAAGAGGATGTCCTTCTCTTGACCACCTACATGGTGATGGAAAGCGCCCTCAAGCACTGTACGGGGTACCTCTACACAGGTCCGCAAACCGGACTGGTACTGGGGTACAATCAATACATGGGGGGTGTTGATCTCTCTGATCAACTCCTCCAACCATACAGTGCTTTGAGAAAGGCCAAGGTGTGGTACAAGAAGCTGTCCGTGCACATCGTCCAAATGGCAATGCTCAACGCTTTCCTGCTGTCACGATGTGCACGCAACAGCGATACGACGTACCTTCAGTTCCAGGAGGTAGTGGTTAAGGCCCTGATGTTTGGCGCTCAGGAAACAGCGGGCCCCAGTACTTCTGGAACTGAAGCTGCTCGTATCATACCAGGTCAGCATTTCCCGGGGGTGGTCCCGCCAACTGGAAGCAAAGGTAAGCCGCAAAAAAGGTGCGGAGTGTGTTACAAAAGGGGAATACGCAAGGACACCACTTACCAATGCGACACCTGCCCCGAAAAACCTGGCCTGTGTATGAAGGATTGTTTCAAATTGTACCACACCTCAATGCACTACTAATTTACTTTACAGGAAAGATTAATTCCAGAAGGGGGGCACATTTAGAAAAGTTCCTTGGGAGTCTACTTTCCAAAATTATGTCACTTGTGGTTTTTTTTTACTGTTTAGGCACATCAGGAGCTCTGCAAACGGAACATGACGCCCGCAGACCATTCCATCAGTCTGCATTCCAAAACGTCACGACTTCCCTTCTGAGCCCCGACTTGTGCCCAAACAGTTTTTTTCCCACATATGGGGCACCAGTGTACTCAGGACAAATTGGACAACAATTTTTGGTGTCCAATTTCTCCTCTTACCCTTGGGAAAATAAAAAATTGGGGACTAAAACATCATTTTTGTGAGGATAAAAGTAGGATTTTTTATTTTTACACCTGGGCATTATAAACTTTAGTGAAACACTTGGGGTTCAAAATGCTCACCACACACCTAGGTAAGTTCCTTAGGGGGTCTAGTTTCCAAAATGGGGTCACTTGTGGGGGTTTCCACTGTTTAGGCACATGAGGGGCTCTGCTAACGGAACATGACGCCCGCAGACCATTCCATCAAAGTCTGCATTCCAAAACGTCACTGCTTCCCTTCTGCGCCCTGCCATGCGCCCAAACAGTGGTTCCCCCCAACATATGGGGTATCAGTGTACTCAGGACAAATTGGACAACAACTTTTGTGGTCCAATTTCTCCTGTTACCCTTGGGAAAATAAAAAATTGGGGACTAAAACATCATATTTGTGGAATTTTTTTTTTTTTTTTTATTCACGCCAGGGCATTATAAACTTTAGTGAAACACTTGGGGGTTCAAAATGCTCACCACACACCTAGATAAGTTCATTAGGGGGTCTAGTTTCCAAAATGGGGTCACTTGTGGGGGTTTCCACTGTTTAGGCACATGAGGGGCTCTGCTAACGGAACATGACGCCCGCAGACCATTCCATCAAAGTCTGCATTCCAAAACGTCACTGCTTCCCTTCTGCACCCTGCCATGCGCCCAAACAGTGGTTCCCCCCAACATATGGGGTATCAGCGTACTCAGGACAAATTGGACAACAACTTTTGTGGTCCAAGTTCTCCTGTTACCCTTGGGAAAATAAAAAATTGGGGACTAAAACATCATATTTGTGGAAATTTTTTTTTTTTTTTTTATTCACGCCAGGGCATTATAAACTTTAGTGAAACACTTGGGGTTCAAAATGCTCACCACACACCTAGATAAGTTCATTAGGGGGTCTAGTTTCCAAAATTGGGTCACTTGTGGGGGTTTCCACTGTTTAGGCACATGAGGGGCTCTGCTAACGGAACATGACGCCCGCAGACCATTCCATCAAAGTCTGCATTCCAAAACGTCACTGCTTCCCTTCTGCGCCCTGCCATGCGCCCAAACAGTGGTTCCCCACAACATATGGGGTATCAGCGTACTCAGGACAAATTGGACAACAACTTTTGTGGTCCAAGTTCTCCTGTTACCCTTGGGAAAATAAAAAATTGGGGACTAAAACATCATATTTGTGGAAATTTGTTTTTTTTTTTTTATTCACGCCAGGGCATTATAAACTTTAGTGAAACACTTGGGGGTTCAAAGTGCTCACCACACACCTAGATAAGTTCCTTAGGGGGTCTAGTTTCCAAAATGGGGTCACATGTGGGGGGTTTCCACTGTTTAGGCACATCAGGGGCTCTGCTAACGGAACATGACGCCCGCAGACCATTCCATCAAAGTCTGCATTCCAAAACGTCACTGCTTCCCTTCCAGCCCTGCCGTGTGCCCAAACAGTGTATCCCCCCAACATATGGGGTATCAGCGTACTCAGGACAAATTGGCCAACCACTTTTGGGGTCCAATTTCTCCTCTTACCCTTGGGAAAAAAAAAATTGGGGACTAAAACATCACTTTTGTGGAAAAAAAAATATATTTTTTTTTTCACGCCAGGGCATTATAAACGTTAGTGAAACACTTGGGGGTTCAAAGTGCTCACCACACACCTAGATAAGTTCCTTAGGGGGTCTAGTTTCCAAAATGGGGTCACATGTGGGGGGTTTCCACTGTTTAGGCACATCAGGGGCCCTCCAAACGCGACATGGCGTCCGTTCGCAATTCCAGCCAATTTTGGTTTGGAAAAGTCAAACGGCGCTCCTTCCCTTTCAAGCCCTGCCGTGCGTCCAAACAGTGGTTCCCCCCCACATATGGGGTATCAGCGTACTCAGGACATGTTGGACAACAACTTTTGTGGTCCAATTTCTCCTCTTACCCTGGGGAAAATAAAAAATTGGGGACTAAAACATCATGCTTGTGGAAAAAATATGATTTTTTTTCTTCACGGCTCTACATTACAAACTTGCGTGAAGCACTTGAGGGTTCAAAGTGCTCACCACACATCTAGATAAGTTCCTTAGGGGGTCTAGTTTCCAAAATGGGTCACATGTGGGGGTTTCCACTGTTTAGGCACATCAGGGGCCCTCCAAACGCGACATGGCGTCCGTTCGCAATTCCAGCCAATTTTGGTTTGGAAAAGTCAAACGGCGCTCCTTCCCTTTCAAGCCCTGCCGTGCGCCCAAACAGTGGTTCCCCCCACATATGGGGTATCAGCGTACTCAGGACATGTTGGACAACAACTATTGGTGTCCAATTTCTCCTCTTACCCTTGGGAAAATAAAAAATTGGGGACTAAAACATCATGCTTGTGGAAAAAATATGATTTTTTTTCTTCACGGCTCTACATTACAAACTTGCGTGAAGCACTTGAGGGTTCAAAGTGCTCACCACACATCTAGATAAGTTCCTTAGGGGTCTAGTTTCCAAAATGGGTCACATGTGGGGGTTTCCACTGTTTAGGCACATCAGGGGCCCTCCAAACGCGACATGGCGTCCGTTCGCAATTCCAGCCAATTTTGGTTTGGAAAAGTCAAACGGCGCTCCTTCCCTTTCAAGCCCTGCCGTGCGCCCAAACAGTGGTTCCCCCCACATATGGGGTATCAGCGTACTCAGGACATGTTGGACAACAACTATTGGTGTCCAATTTCTCCTCTTACCCTTGGGAAAATAAAAAATTGGGGACTAAAACATCATGCTTGTGGAAAAAATATGATTTTTTTTCTTCACGGCTCTACATTACAAACTTGCGTGAAGCACTTGAGGGTTCAAAGTGCTCACCACACATCTAGATAAGTTCCTTAGGGGGTCTAGTTTCCAAAATGGGGTCACATGTGGGGGTTTCCACTGTTTAGGCACATCAGGGGCCCTCCAAACGCGACATGGCGTCCGTTCGCAATTCCAGCCAATTTTGGTTTGGAAAAGTCAAACGGCGCTCCTTCCCTTTCAAGCCCTGCCGTGCGCCCAAACAGTGGTTCCCCCCCACATATGGGGTATCAAGCGTACTCAGGACATGTTGGACAACAACTTTTGTGGTCCAATTTCTCCTCTTACCCTTGAGAAAATAAAAATTTGGGGACTAAAACATCATCTTTGTGGAAAAAATATGATTTTTTTTCTTCACGGCTCTACATTACAAACTTGCGTGAAGCACTTGAGGGTTCAAAGTGCTCACCACACATCTAGATAAGTTCCTTAGGGGGTCTAGTTTCCAAAATGGGGTCACATGTGGGGGTTTCCACTGTTTAGGCACATCAGGGGCCCTCCAAACGCAACATGGCGTCCGTTCGCAATTCCAGCCAATTTTGGTTTGGAAAAGTCAAACGGCGCTCCTTCCCTTTCAAGCCCTGCCGTGCGCCCAAACAGTGGTTCCCCCCCACATATGGGGTATCAGCGTACTCAGGACATGTTGGACAACAACGTTTGTGTCCAATTTCTCCTCTTACCCTTGGGAAAATAAAAATTTGGGGACTAAAACATCATGTTTGTGGAAAAAATATGATTTTTTTTCTTCACGGCTCTACATTACAAACTTGCGTGAAGCACTTGAGGTTCAAAGTGCTCACCACACATCTAGATAAGTTCCTTAGGGGGTCTAGTTTCCAAAATGGGGTCACATGTGGGGGTTTCCACTGTTTAGGCACATCAGGGGCCCTCCAAACGCGACATGGCGTCCGTTCGCAATTCCAGCCAATTTTGGTTTGGAAAAGTCAAACGGTGCTCCTTCCCTTTCGAGCCCTGCCGTGCGCCCAAACAGTAGTTCCCCCCCACATATGGGGTATCAGCGTACTCAGGACATGTTGTACAACAACTTTTGTGGTCCAATTTCTCCTCTTACCCTTGGGAAAATAAAAATTTGGGGACTAAAACATCATGTTTGTGGAAAAAATATGATTTTTTTTCTTCACGGCTCTACATTACAAACTTGCGTGAAGCACTTGAGGGTTCAAAGTGCTCACCACACATCTAGATAAGTTCCTTAGGGGGTCTAGTTTCCAAAATGGGGTCACATGTGGGGGGTTTCCACTGTTTAGGCACATCAGGGGCCCTCCAAACGCAACATGGCGTCCGTTCGCAATTCCAGCCAATTTTGGTTTGGAAAAGTCAAACGGCGCTCCTTCCCTTTCAAGCCCTGCCGTGCGCCCAAACAGTGGTTCCCCCCCACATATGGGGTATCAAGCGTACTCAGGACATGTTGGACAACAACTTTTGTGGTCCAATTTCTCCTCTTACCCTTGAGAAAATAAAAATTTGGGGACTAAAACATCATCTTTGTGGAAAAAATATGATTTTTTTTCTTCACGGCTCTACATTACAAACTTGCGTGAAGCACTTGAGGGTTCAAAGTGCTCACCACACATCTAGATAAGTTCCTTAGGGGGTCTAGTTTCCAAAATGGGGTCACATGTGGGGGGTTTCCACTGTTTAGGCACATCAGGGGCCCTCCAAACGCAACATGGCGTCGTTCGCAATTCCAGCCAATTTTGGTTTGGAAAAGTCAAACGGCGCTCCTTCCCTTTCAAGCCCTGCCGTGCGCCCAAACAGTGGTTCCCCCCCACATATGGGGTATCAGCGTACTCAGGACATGTTGGACAACAACGTTTGTGGTCCAATTTCTCCTCTTACCCTTGGGAAAATAAAAATTTGGGGACTAAAACATCATGTTTGTGGAAAAAATATGATTTTTTTTCTTCACGGCTCTACATTACAAACTTGCGTGAAGCACTTGAGGGTTCAAAGTGCTCACCACACATCTAGATAAGTTCCTTAGGGGGTCTAGTTTCCAAAATGGGGTCACATGTGGGGGGTTTCCACTGTTTAGGCACATCAGGGGCCCTCCAAACGCGACATGGCGTCCGTTCGCAATTCCAGCCAATTTTGGTTTGGAAAAGTCAAACGGTGCTCCTTCCCTTTCGAGCCCTGCCGTGCGCCCAAACAGTAGTTCCCCCCCACATATGGGGTATCAGCGTACTCAGGACATGTTGTACAACAACTTTTGTGGTCCAATTTCTCCTCTTACCCTTGGGAAAATAAAAATTTGGGGACTAAAACATCATGTTTGTGGAAAAAATATGATTTTTTTTTCACGGCTCTACATTACAAACTTGCGTGAAGCACTTGAGGGTTCAAAGTGCTCACCACACATCTAGATAAGTTCCTTAGGGGGTCTAGTTTCCAAAATGGGTCACATGTGGGGGGTTTCCACTGTTTAGGCACATCAGGGGCCCTCCAAACGCGACATGGCGTCCGTTCGCAATTCCAGCCAATTTTGGTTTGGAAAAGTCAAACGGCGCTGCTTCCCTTTCGAGCCCTGCCGTGCGCCCAAACAGTGGTTCCCCCCCACATATGGGGTATCAGCATACTCAGGACATGTTGTACAACAACTTTTGTGGTCCAATTTCTCCTCTTACCCTCGGGAAAATAAAATTTTGGGGACTAAAACATCATGTTTGTGGAAAAAATATGATTTTTTTTTTTTCACGGCTCTACATTACAAACTTGCGTGAAGCACTTGAGGGTTCAAAGTGCTCACCACACATCTAGATAAGTTCCTTAGGGGGTCTAGTTTCCAAAATGGGGTCACATGTGGGGGTTTCCACTGTTTAGGCACATCAGGGGCCCTCCAAACGCGACATGTCGTCCGTTCGCAATTCCAGCCAATTTTGGTTTGGAAAAGTCAAACGGCGCTCCTTCCCTTTCAAGCCCTGCCGTGCGCCCAAACAGTGGTTCCCCCCCACATATGGGTATCAGCGTACTCAGGACATGTTGGACAACAACTTTTGTGGTCAATTTCTTCTCTTACCCTTGGGAAAATAAAAATTTGGGGACTAAAACATCATGTTTGTGGAAAAAATATGATTTTTTTTCTTCACGGCTCTACATTACAAACTTGCGTGAAGCACTTGAGGGTTCAAAGTGCTCACCACACATCTAGATAAGTTCCTTAGGGGGTCTAGTTTCCAAATGGGGTCACGTGTGGGGGGTTTCCACTGTTTAGGCACATCGGGGCCTCTCCAAACGCGACATGGCGTCCGTTCTCAATTCCAGCCAATTTTGGTTTGGAAAAGTCAAACTGCGCTCCTTCCATTCCGAGCTCTGCCGTGTGCCCAAACAGTGGTTTTCCCTCACATATGGGGTATCGGCGTACTCAGGAGAAATTGCACAACAACTTTATCAGTCCTTTTTCTCCTTTTTCCCTTGTGAAAATAAAAAAAATGTTTGTAAAAGATCATTTTTGTGATTAAATAGTAAAATGTTAATTTTTTCCTTCCATGTTGCTTCAGCTCCTGTGAAGCACCTGAAGGGTTAATAAACTTCTTGAATGTGGTTTTGAGTACCTTGAGGGGTGTAGTTTTTAGAATGGTGTCACTTTTGGGTATTTTCTGCTATATAGACCCCTCAAAGTGACTTCAAATATGAGGTGGTCCCGAAAAAAAATGGCTTTGTAAATTTTGTTGTAAAAATGAGAAATCGCTGGTCAACTTTTAACCCTTATAATTTCCTAACAAAAAAAAATTTTGTTTCCAAAATTGTGCTGATGTAAAGTAGACATGTGGGAAATGTTATTTCTTAACTATTTTGTGTGACATATTTCTCTGTTTTAAGGGAATAAAAATTCAAAGTTTGAAAATTGCAAAATTTTCAAAATTTTTGCCATATTTGCGTTTTTTTCATAAATAAATGCAAGTTATATGGAAGAAATTTTACCACTATCATGAAGTACAATATGTCACGAGAAAACAATCTCAGAATCGCGAAGATCCGTTGAAGCGTTCCAGAGTTATAACCTCATAAAGAGACAGTGGTCAGAATTGTAAAAATTGGCCCGGTCATTAACGTGCAAACCACCCTTGGGGGTGAAGGGGTTAAGGGCATAAAAATTCAAAGTTTGAAAACTGCAAAATTTTCACCATATTTCCGTTTTTTCATGAATAAATACAAGTTATATCGAAGAAATTTTACCACTAACATGAAGTACAATATGTCACGAGAAAACAGTCTCAGAATCGCCAAGATCCATTGAAGCGTTCCAGAGTTATAACCTCATAAAGGGACATTGCTCAGAATTGAAAAAATTGTCCCGATCATTAACATGCAAACAACCCTCGGGAGTAAAGGGGTTAAGATAGCTCCACAAATGTTCAATGGGATTTAGATCTGGACTAATTGCTGACCACTTCAGAACTCTCCAGTGTTTTGTTTCCATCCACTTCTGGGGGCTTCTTAAAGTGTGTTTGGCTTCATTGTCCTGCTGGAAGACACATAACCTATCATGTAAACCCAACTTTCTGACTCTGGGCACTACATTGCAAACCAAAATCCTTGAGTAATCTTCAGATTTCATGATGCTTTGCACACAGTCAAGGTCTCCTGCCATAGCAGTTCATTTCATTCAAATGTCGACGGGTAGTTCGAGCAGACACTGATGCACCCTAAGATTTCAGGATAGATTGAATTTCTTTGGAACTTGATTTGAGTTGCTTCTCCACCATCTGGATTGTCCTGTGTTGCAATCTTTCATAAAATTTTCTCTGCCGTCTACGTCCAGGGAGATTAGCTACACTGCTATGAATATGGAAACTTCTTGATTATGTTGTGCACTGTGACCAAAGGTACATTAAGATCTCTGGAGATGAACTTGTAACCCTGAGAGTGTTGACATTTTTTTTAACAACTTTAGTTCTCAAATCCTCAGACAGTTCTCTTCTTCTCTTTCTGTTCTCCATGCTTAGTGTGGTATACACTAAATCACAATACAAATGTTGACTCAAATTCTCCCCTTTTTATCTGTATTCAGGTGAGATTTTTATTTTGCCTACACCTGTTACTTGCCACAGGGGAGTTGGAACGAGCATCACATTCTTGAAATAAGGTTGTTTACCCACAATTTTGGTTAAGAGCCACAATTTAGTACAGACCATGTTTTGTTTTTTGTATGAAATTATGTCTAATTAGTCTTTTTTTCTCTGTTATTTTGTGTTGTTTTGTTATACACATTTCTTTCCTTCGTGCGTATTGTAACGTGGAGTTGCAATAATTTTCTGGCAGAAATACTTAATTTTTTGGAACAATTTCAAAGATGCCAACACTTTCGGCCATGATTGTATCTATTTAGCAGATGTACTTATCACTTTTAGGCCTATGCCCATAAATAAACTCATGAAAGATAGGAAACAACTTTATTCTATACTGATACAAAAATCTCTGTGGGTATTTAGGAGAATAGCATGATCAAAATTGGGCACGTATAACCCAACATTTACAATGCCAAAGATGAAGTTAGTTATCACCTTCTAGCAAATAAAAATAAATTACCGTAATAGGTACAATTCTGCAGTGACTTCAACACCAAATATATATATATATATATATATATATATATATATATATATATATACACAGTATATATATTCAAATGTCAAATCTTTATATTAATTGATAAATTGGTCTGTCCAATCCTATAACATTATATCATATAAAAAGTGTATCTGAAATTTGTAAATAGCAATCATTTTAGATTGTTCCTTATACCAAGAACTTATACAAATAGTTTGTAATCCACAATTAAAATACTAATCAACTATTGTTAAATAGTAAGATTAAAATGAGTGAACAGATTTTTTCAAATATAATGCAAGCAAACTCTGAACTACTTAGATTTTTTTTTATAGCTGGCCTGTCTACCCAACATATATAAAGGTTTAAATTCTAAAACTATTCAAAAACTATTTACCATGTTCACAATTCCATGATAAAAGATCATATTGAGGCAACATTCAAAGAAAAATGATCCGATTAATCTTAAATTTGGGCAGGGGAGATTTCCAGCTTACAGGATCTGTGAGAATACATTAAACCTTTAAACTGAGCCATAATTGAATATTACATAATGTAAGTTTAAAAGTTTTATATCACAGAAAGGATGAGAGATATTAATTAAAAACATCTATACAAATGCAAATACATAGCATTGATGTTAAGGACACCAGTGAGAAGTAAGCTTGTTATTACGTCTTCAAGTAATAATTCGGTGAATATTTTCTCGGCAGCTTTACAATGCAAAATGTATTATCTAAGGAGAAAATCTGTTAAAGATCGTACAGCAAATTTTGGAGTCACTTCAGTTAAAAAGTATGACATTTTTGATGAAAGAAGTACTAATCCCTTCACAACATTTCACTTGTACTTTAAAAGTTGTGTCCCTGCATTTGCTGCAGGTTTTCATGCCAAGCCCGCAACTTTCACAAGACATGACTGCTGATCTAATCAGCTGTCATGTGCCTCTAGCAGCTGCTCATGGATCAGAGCTCCATCCATGGCTGTTTAGTTACCTGTTAAATCCTGCAGTCAATATCTGACATTAGCATTTAACATGCAATGGCAGGGGGCGCGCAATTCCAGTGCTGATTGTGGAGTGCCGATGAGTTGCCATGACAGTCGGAGATCTGCTGATGAACCCTGTGCTTACCGCCTTGGCCAGCGGTCATTGGACAGAATGATTTCTGATATACATAGCAGTGGGGATGCACTACTAAATATACCACAAGCGATGAGATTATTTCAACAAATCCCACTATTAAATAAAGTAAATAATTTGCAAAAAAATGAAAAAATTAACACAAAAGGTCAAATCATCCTCCATTTGCATCATTAAAGATAAAAAAAATAAAAAGATAAAAATACACATAATTGGTATTGCTGCATTCATGAAAGTCCAATCTATCAAAGTATAAAATAAACTAATCTGATCAGTAAACAGCTTAACAAGAAAAAAAATCGAAACACCAAAATTACGTTTTTTTAAACATTGCAATAAAATGCTGTAAGAGGCTTTCAAAACATTGTATCTACCTCAAAATGGTATCAATAAAAATGTCTGCTTGGGGTGCAAAAAAACCCTCACATATCCTTATATCCTGAAAAATGAAAATGTTATGCATCTAGTAAAATGACAACACAAGCAACATTTTTTCTTACAAATTTCCAAGGTTTTTTCGCCACTTAAATAAAAAAAACTATAAATGTTTGGCATGAGTGTACTCATGCCATCTTGGAGAATCATATTGCCATGTCAGTTTTATCATGTAGTGAACATGGTAAATAAAAACTCAAAAAACAATTGTGGAATTGCACTTTTTTTGCAATTTTAACGCACTTGGAATTTTTTTCCCAAGATCCTGGGCATCACATGAGAAAATGAATGAAATAATTCAAAAGTACAACTCGTCCTCAGAAAACAAGCCCCAATATGGCTATATTGACATAAAAATAAATAAATTATGGGTCTTGGAAGATGTGGTCAACAAATTGAAAAATTAAAATAGCAAGGTTGTAAAGGAGTTAATATGTTTCAATAATCAATTAATATATTCAGTTAACAGTACATAGAGAGGAGTAATACATGACACTTTTAAAATGTTGTTAATAAAGGAAGTAGGGAAAATAATATACATATACAGTGGGGGAAATAAGTATTTGATCCCTTGCTGATTTTGTAAGCTTGTCTACTGACAAAGACATGAACAGTCTAAAATTTTAAGGGTAGGTTAATTTTAACATTGAGACATAGAATATCAAAAATAAAGTCCAGAAAATCAAACTGTATAAATTATATAAATGTATTTGCATTTTGCAGTGAGAAACAAGTATTTGATACCCCACCAACCATTAAGAGTTCCGGCTCCTAAAGGCCAGTTAGACGCTTCTAATCAACTCATTACCTGCAATAAAGACAGCTGTTTTACATAGTCACATTTATTAAAGACTCCTGTCCACAGACTCAATGAATCAGTCAGACTCTAACCTCTACAACATGGGCAAGACCAAAGAGCTTTCTAAGGATGTCAGGGCAAGATCATAGACCTGTACAAAGCTTTGTATGGGCTACAAAGCCATAAGTAAGACACTGTGTGAGAAAGAGACAACTCTTTCATAGGCGATCAGCTCACGGGGGGGAGCGCAGCTGACCTCGGCCGGGTGTCAGCTGATTATCACAGCTGACACCCGGCACTATGTACACGGACCACTCCCGGCACATTAACCCCTGGCACACTGCGATCAAACATAATTGCAGTGTACCGGGTGCACAGTGAAGCATCAAGCAGGGAGTGGGCTCCCTGCATGCTCCTCTGAGACCCTCAGAACAGCGCGATGTGACCGTGCTGTTCTGAGGGCTTCTTTCCTGCAGGACCCCGGATCCAAGATGGCCACGCGGTCCTTTCGGGTCCTGCTGGGAGGCGGCTTCCTCAGTGCATGCTGAGAGCAGGCGCAGAGAAAGCCTGCAGCAGTGCCTGTCACATCTCAGATCTGACAGAGTGCTGTGCACACTGTCAGATCGGCTATCTGACCTTATACTGTGATGTCCCACCCTGGGACAAAGTAAAAAAGCAAGAAAAATAAAAACAACATGTGTAAAAAAAAAAATTCCAAAATAAATTTTAAAAAAAATTTTCCTCAATAAATTCATTTCTTTAATGTAAAAAAACCCAACACATCAATAGAAGTACACATATTTAGCATCGCCGCTTCCGTAACGACCTGCCCTATAAAACTGTCCAACTGGTTAACCCCTTTAGTGAACCCTTAAAAAACAAGGCAAATAAATGCTTTATCATCATGCTGCCGAACAAAAAGTGGAATAACACGCGATCAAAAAGACGGGTATAAATAACCATGGTACCACTGAAAACGTAATCTTGTTCCGCTAAAAAAGAGCCACCAAACAGCATCATCAGTGAAAAAATAAAAAAGTTATAGCTCACAGAATAAAGCGATGCAAAAATAATTATTTTTTATATATTATTGTTTTTATAGTATAAAAGCGGCAAAACATAAAAAAAAATATATAAATGAGGTATCGCTGTAATCGTACTGACCCGAAGAATAAAACTGCTTTATCAATTTTACCACACGCGGAATGGTATAAAGGCCTCCCCACCAAAAGAAATTCATGAATTGCTGGTTTTTGTTCATTCTGCCTCCTAAAAATCGTAATAAAAAGTGATCAAAAAATGTCAAGTGCCCAAAAATGGTACCAATAAAAATGTCAACTCGTCCCGCAAAAATAAGACCTCACATGACTCTGTGGGCCAAAATATGGAAAAGCTCTCAAAATGTGGTGATGCAAAAACTATTTTTTGCAATAAAAAGCGTCTTTTCGCGTGTGACAGCTGCCAAACATAAAACCCCGATATAAATAGTAAATCAAACCCCCTTTTATCACCCCCTTAGATAGGTAAAAATAATAAAATTTCAAAAATGTATTTATTTCCATTTTCCGGTTAGGGTTAGGGCTAGGGTTGGGGCTAAAGTTAAGGTTAGGGTTGGAGCTAAAGTTAGGATTAGGGCTAGGGTTGGGAATATGGTTAAGGGTGTGTTAGGGTTAGGTTTGTGGCTAGGGTTATGGTTTGGGTTGGGACTAGGGTTAGGGGTGTGTTGGGGTTAGAGTTGGAGTTAGAATTGGGGGGTTTCCACTGTTTAGGCACATCAGAGGCTTTCCAAACGCGACATGGCGTCTGATCTCAGTTCCAGCCAATTCTGCATTGAAAAAGTCAAACGGTGCTCCTTCCCTTCTGAGCTCTGCCATGCACCCAAACATTAGTTTACCCCCACATATGGGGTATCAGCGTACTCAGGACAAATTGCACAAAAACTCTTGGGGTCCAATTTCTTCTGTTACCCATGGGAAAATAAAAAATTGGGGGCGAAAATATAATTTTTGTGGATATAAATATGATTTTTTATTTTAATGGCTCTACGTTATAAACTTCTGTGAAGCACTTGGGGTTCAAAGCTCTCACCACACACCTAGATAAGTTCCTTTGGGTCTAGTTTCCAAAGTGGGGTCACTTGTGGGGGTTTCCACTGTTTAGGCACATCAGAGACTCTCCAAATGCAAGATGGCATCTGATCTCAATTCCAGCCAATTCAGCGCTGAAAAAGTCAAGCGGTGCTCCTTCCCTTCTGAGCTCTGCCATGCACCAAAACAGTAGTTTACCCCCACATATGGGGTATCAGCGTACTCAGGACAAATTGCACAAAACCTCTTAGGGTCCAATTTCTTCTGTTACCCTTGGGAAAAAAAAAATTGGGGGCGAAAATATCATTTTTGTGGAAAAAAAATATGATTTTTTATTTTCACGGCTCTACGTTATATACTTCTGTGAAGCCCTTGGAGGTTCAAAATGCTCACCACACATCTAAATAAATTCCTTAAGGGGTCTAGTTTCCAAAATCAGGAGCTCTCCAAACGCAACATGGCGTCCAGCCAATTCTGTTTTGAAAAAGTCAAATGGCGCTCCTTCCCTTTCGACCTCTGCCATGCGCCCAAAAAGTGGTTTACCCCCACATATGGGGTATCGGCATATTCAGGAGAAATTGGACAACAAATTTTGTGGTTCATTTTCTCTTTTAACACTTGTGAAAATAAAAAAAATGGTTCTGAAGTAAATTTTTTTCAAAAAAAGTTAGATGTTAATTTTTTCCTTCCACATTACTTCAGTTCCTGTGGTTTAATGTAATAAAGGGTTAATAAACTTATTGAATGTGGTATTGAGCACCTTGAGGGGTGCAGTTTTTAGAATGGTGTAAATTTTGGGTATTTTCTATCATATAGACCCCTCAAAGTGACTTCAAATGTGATGTGGTCCCTAAAAAAAAATGGTGTTGTAAAACTGAGAAATCGCTGGTCAACTTTTAACCCTTAGGCTAAGTGAACACGTTCAGGAATATTTGCGTTTTTTTCGCGTTTTTCGCGGGAAAAAACGCGTCAAAAACGCATGTATTAAGCATCCTATCATTTAGAATGAATTCCGCAATTTTTGTGCACATGGTGCGTTTTTTTTTCCGCGAAAAAAACGCATCGCGGAAAATCCAGCAACATGTCCATTAATTTTGCGGAATTCTAGCGTTTTTCCTGCTATATTATTGACCTAGAAAGTTCAGGAAAAAAATTGCGGTAAAAACGCGTCAAATCCGCGCAAAAACCGCACCAAAAACGTGCAAAATCCGCGCAAAAAACGCGCGGTTTTGCCGCGAAAAAAGTCCGGTTTTGCTCAGGAATATTCTGCAAACATTCTGCAAACGTGTGCACTTAGCCTTATAACTTCGTAACAAAAAAATTTTGTTTCCAAAATTGTGCTGATGTAAAGTAGACATGTGGGAAATGTTATTTATTAAGAAATTTGTGTGATATATCTCTCTGATTTAAGGGCATAAAAACGTAAAGTTTGAAAATTGCTAAATTTTCAAAATTTTCGCCATATTTCCATTTTTTTCATAAATAAACCCAAGTCATATAAAAAAAAATTACCACTAACGTGAAGTACAATATGTCCCAAAAAAACATTCTCAGAATCAGTGGGATTTGTTAAAAGCGTTCCAGAGTTATAACCTCATAAAGTGACAGTGGTCAGAATTGTAAAAATTGGCCCGGTCATTAAGCTGCAAATTGGCTCTGTCACTAAGGGGTTAAAATTATAGACTGTTCATGTCTTTGTCAGTGGGCAAACTTAAAAAATCAGCAAGGGATCAAATGCTTATTTATCCCACTGAATATATATATATATATATATATATTAATATAATAACTCTTCCTCTCACACAGACTTTATCTCCTTTATACTCTCGATTACAAATCTTTCTCTTCATCAGAATATGAATCTTCCTCATCTAACCGGATTACAAAACATTTATCCACTATTCACTACCACTAATTCATTAGACAAAGGACTGATCCTTCCAAAGACTAAACCTGGATTATAATATGGACAATAAAGCGGCATCATAATACAGATTACAACAAATCTATATACAACAGGCTGAGATCACATTTACTTTCTTTGATGATCATTACAAAAAGATCCGACTTAGGGCTAATGAAAATATTTAACCAAACTTCTCTGGTATGTTAAAGTGTTGGAGTTCTAAGAACAGCTAGAAAATGTGGTCTCTTTGCAAAAGATTAATCTGGTAGTATAAGTACACATGTTGCTGGCAAACTTCAGGGCAACATTTACTAGAGGCTGATATCTCTTATGGTGTTGTTAATCCTTAAAGAAGTCGTTAAAAGGAAACAAATTTATTAAACTGTGCACGCCTCCAAATAGGTTTGTCACATCTTAGATTGTCCATGTGTCACAAATTTAAATCATAAACTGAAATTTCTGATGTAAATTTTCGTAAATTCTACAGGCTAGGCTGAGTCTCTGGACTCTGCTGTAAATAGTTCCAGAAATGCATCATATTGACAAATAAGGGAGAGTAGTCTTATATTGCACTAATATTATTTTGCTAAGTAAACTATAGGCACTGTCATATTGGCGTTGTTGCACTGATTAAAATGATACCTGCGGTGAGGAAATCTTTTTGTGGTTCTTGTGTAATGATTGTGTGAAGTTTTAGGCTCTAGGCCAGAGCACCAAATAAAGTCCTGCCCGCACAGACCTTGACACAGCACCATAGAACAGAATAGATGATGTAACAAAAATAATGGAAGAATTAAGTTGGTCTTTGGAGATTATATATATATTGTAAGGATTGTACTCACTCAGGTGCGTAGGAGGAAACAGGAGGCACGTTCTCTTCAAAGTCCATGTGGGTTTATTAGCTTCATAAACCATCCAGTCAGCAACAAAAGTGAACAGTCTTTACATCAGGCAGACAAAACCTCAATGTCCACACACGGACCACTCTGTAGTGTCCTGCCTGTACACATGGAAATCTGTCCACACTGACAGACTCCCAAACACTCACTGCCATGTGCCAAACACACCTCCATTACATAGCTGTAACCACACCCAAGTACCTATCACATGGCAAGTCACATGATCATGACATCACTGCAGATCCTCAAACTCACAACCACACACACAGGGAAAAAGGGGTACAGTGAGCAACCTCACCTCGTTGTGAGGTATATGGGTAGCCAGACCCTACCATCTCTCATAGCCACCCGTAACCCAGACACAACCCCTTAGGGCTTACGTGCACTAAAGAAAAAATACTCCGGGCTACTTCACAGGGAGCAGCAATCCCTGTGACAATACCTCCCATTAATTATCCGACCATTAGTCACGCTACTATATATATAAATGGGTTACTGGAACAAACCATACATGGACCAGGCAAGAGAACCTGGATTTGATGAAATCTACTATAACAGCAGACCAAATGAGAGAGGATATATGATGCGTATGAGGAAACTCTGGATGAATACAAGACCTACATGTCCACTGACTGAGAAACAACTAGTCACCCAACATTTTAATATCATAAAGAGAAAGCTATTATCACAACTGGAGATGGATCAACTGCACTGCATATCCACCCCACATGAAGACTTGGAAGAACAACATGTGCGACCCCCTGATTCAGTCCTGCAACTACAGAGCACTGCAGATGATTTTCTGAAACAGAAGATCTTAGATAAACTAAATACCACCAATACCAGAGATCGACTTCCAAGGCTCTGCAAAGAAACACCAACAGACAGCATGCTAGAAGTTGCCAACAGAGCACTTGCATGATTTCCTACCACCACCATAACTCAAACTAATAAACTGCTCTATGCTACTGCCTCAGCAAGCATGGAAATGCTTGGTTATACAACCAGCAAGAACAGAAGTATATGCCACCCTTGGAAAAGAATGCTGAAGACAAAAATCAAGGTAACACGAAGGGAAGTTAGCCAACTAACAGAGATACAGAAGGGTGTAAAGATCAAGAATAAGACCAAGCTGGAAAAATACAAAGATCTGACCCAGCTGAAGCACTAGAGACTGCTAAAGAAAGGCTCACAGCACTTGCTGCAAGACTAGGGAGATACACTAGAGAAGCTGAGGCCAAGAGGATAAATGCCCTGTTCTCCAAAGAACCATCTAAAGTGTACTTCCAGCTACAGAGTAACAGCACAAAGACAGCAACTCCACCAATAGCAGAGACTGAACAATATTGAAGGGGCATATGGGAGAAGGATAAACACACAACACCAGTGCAATGTGGCTGCAAGATCTGAGAATGAAGCACAGCAACCAACTAGAGCAAGAACCAGTCACCATTACAGAAGCAGACATCCAACAGCGGGTCAAGAACATGAAGAGCTGGACAGCACCTGGTCCAGACATAATCCACATCTACTGGCTGAAGAAATTAACAGTACATGAAAGCATGGCAAAGCAGATGAACCAACTGCTAGAAGAAGGCCACCACCCATCTTGGCTAACACAAGGTAGAACAGTGCTGATCTTGAAGGATCCTCATAAAGGAACCGTTCCATCCAACTACCGCCTGATAACCTGCGTTACAACTACATGGAAACTTCTGTCAGGCATCATAGCCACCAAGCTACAGAATCATATGAACTAGTACATGAATCCAGCTCAGAAAGGCAATGGGACCAACACCAGAGGCTCTAAGCACCAGCTCCTAGTAAATAGAGCAATCGCTCAAGACTCAAGATCCAGACAGACCAATCTCAGCACAGCCTGGATAGACTACAGGAAAGCCTATGACTCAATGCCACACACATGGATCTGTGGATGCTTGGCTCCCTACAATGTCAACAGGAAATTAAGAACCTTACTCTGAAACTCAATGGGGCAATGGAGAACAACATTATAAGTCAGCTCAAGACAGCTAGCACAAGTATCCATCAAATGTGGCATATACCAAGGTGATGCACTGTCCCTATTGCTGTTCTGCATAGGCTTGAACTCCCACAATAAGATAATTACAGAGTCTGGCTATGGATACAAATTCAAGAGTGGAATCACAATCAGCCACCTCCTCTACATAGATGACATCAAGCTGTATGCGAAAAACAAACGAGACATTGATTCACTGATCCACCTGACAAGGATCTACAGCGAAGACATCGGGATGTCCTTCGGACTGGAGAAGTGCGGCTGGTTGGTAATAAAGAGATGCAAGTTTGTCAAGACCGATGGAGTGGAATTACCAGCAGGGCATGTAGCAGATGTACAGACATGCTACAAGTACCTCGGCATCCCACAGGGATACGGTAACCATGAAGAATAAGATTTGTGCCATCAATACATATGCCCTGCCAGTTATCAGATACCCTGCTGGCATAGTGTGCTGGCCAAAAGAAGAGCTGGAAGCTGCAGATGTGAAGACATGAAAAGCTCCTCACAATGCATGGAGTTCTCCACCCTAAGTCTATCACCCAAAGGTTGTATACCAGCAGAAAGGAGGGTGGTCAAGGCTTGATAAGCATAAACGCCACCATCACAGATTAAACAAGTAGTATCAAGGAATACATCAGAAGAATGGCACCAAAAGATGAGATGCTGTGAGAAAGCCTAAGGCAGCAACAACAGATCAGGAAGGAAGAACAGGAACATGAAGCACCATGGCAAGACAAGCCTCTGCATGGGATGTACCATCGACAGATAATGGAGGTGGCTGACATGGAGAAATCCTACCAATGGCGGGAGAAAGCTGGACTCTGAGACAGCACCTGGGAAATAATCATAGCGGCACAAGAGCAAGCACTAAGTCCAGATCCATAGAAGCAGGAATATACCACATAAGACAAGATCCAAGGTGCAGACTATGCAAAGAAACCTCAGAAACGGTCCAACACATAGTGACAGGATGCAAAATGCAAGCAGGAACAGAGTATACAGGTAGCAGGAATTGTATACAGGAACATCTGCAAAGCATATGGGCTAATTCGCTCTAAGTCCAGGTGGGAGACCCCAGAGAAAGTGGTGGAGAATGAAAAGGCTAAAATCCTGTGTGACTTCAAGATCCAGACGGATAAGCAGGTGTTGGCTAACCAACCAGACATTGTCATAGTAGACAAGGATCAGAAGATGGCAATGATAACAGATGTGGCAGCGCCAAGTGACTGCAACATAAAAAAAAAAGGAATATGAGAAACTGGAGAAATACCAGGGCCTCAAAGGAGAACTGGAGATGTGGAAGGTGAAGGCAACAGGGATTCCAGTGGTGATAGGAGCACTGGGAGCAGTGACCCCTAAGTCGGAAGAATGGCTACAACAGGTCCCAGGAGCAACATCTGAGCCCTCTGTCCAGAAAAGCTCAATGTTGGGAACAGCTAAGATCATACGCAGAACCCTCAAACTCCCAGGCCTCTGGTAGAGGACCCAAGAATGAGAAAGGACAACAAAAGACAATACTCAGTGAGTGTGAGAAGGAAGTTATATATATATATATATATATATATAATATATATATATATATATATATATATATATACAGTATATATATAATTTCCAAATCAGGGAGAAACCCAAATAAACCCTCACTGGGAGACCATAAAATTTTACTTTTATTTCTATTAATTATAATATAGAATATACAAAGGGTATAAAATGTTTTGTCCCTAATCTGTCTCCGAAGTCTGCAGTTATTTTATTCAGTATTCCTGCTAATTTATATTTAAAAAGTGTATAGCACCCGGTATGCTAATACATATTGGCAGAAAAGGACAACAAATTTTAGCACTAGCGTCCCCCCAACATGTTTCATCATGCTAGCGGTGTCATCAGGGGATGGGACATAGGCTTAAAGTTTAATAGGAGGGAGTGTTTTTTTTATTCTGGTTCCTTAACAGAAACACGGTGACTTTAGTTTTCTTTTGGTTGATGTGCAGCAACCATGTGGTACTGAATGTTTCCAGCACTACTAGGCTATCTTGGAGTCTTTCTTGGTTAGGGAGAGTAGCAGGAAGCCATCTGCTTACAGCAAGAACTTCACCTCTTGGTTTTGCAGACTGAGGCCTGGGGCAGAGGAGGATATCAAAGCTGCAGCCAGTCCATTTATGTATATGTTGAATAGGGTTGAGCTCAGGCTGCATCCTGTCTGATCCTGTGCCCATGATTGAAGAAAGTCATCCTTTTCCCATTCACCTTCACGCTGCAATGGTTCTCAGTGTACGAGCTCTTGACGATGTCATTGGTACTGCTGCCTATTCCATTCTCCTGGAGTTTCAGGAACAGGTCGGAGTTAAAGGCCTTCTTGAAGTCCAAGAAAGATGCAAATAATTAACCTTGCTTTTTATTGTGGATGTGGATCTTGATGTGGCTGTGCAGGGTGCAGATGTGATTAGTGGTGCAGTGATGCGGTTGTTCAGTACGAACCCAGCATGGCTTCTGCTGAGAATGTCATGTTGGTAAGGAAGGTGGTGGTGATCCTTTTATTAATGATGCTGTTGAACAGTTTTCCTAGAATGCTGTTGACACAGATTTCTCCGTAGTATGCTGGATCATATCGGTCCTTATTCTTGTAGATGGGTGTTATGAGACCTTGATTCCAGCTTTTGGGGAAGTAGATGGCACTCAGGACGTGTGTGAATAATTTTGCCAGTGCTGCTTATACATCAGGGTAACAGTATTAATTAATCTCTTGCAAGATGCCGTCACTGCACCCAGCCTTGTTGCATTTCATCAGTTTAATTCTATCTTTTATTTCCATAGCACTGATTGGTGTGTCCAGTGGATTTTGGAAATCCTTCTTTGTCTCCTAGATGTCCCTCAGTTTTGTGGTTAGATCGTCCTGTACTGGGGTTAGGTCTAGTGATGAGCGAGTATACTCATTGCTTGGGTTTTCAGGAACATGCACAGGTGTCCTCTGAGTATTTGGGCGTGCTCAGAGATTTAGTTTGTGTCACCATAGCTGCATGATTTGTGGCTGCTAGACAGCCTGAATACATGCGGGGATTTCCTAACAAACAGGCAATTCCGGCATGTATTCAGACTGTCTAGCAGCTGCAAATCATGCAGCTATGGTGACACAAACTAAATCTCCGAGCACGCCCAAATTCTCGAAGGACACCTGAGCATACTCAAGAAAACCCGAGCAACGAGTATACTCGCTCATCACTAGTTAGGTCCTCTTCTGGTATGTTCCTCTAGAGGCCCTGAAAGTAGCAGTGCGAGATGTTGCCAAATGTGGAGGGTGCTCTGCTTGGGCTTTTTTCCCAATATGACTCTAAGTCTCCAAGAACATGTTGTCTTGGAGGGATTATGTGCCTCTTTTTCTCCTTGAGCATGAGCTTGCATTGCTTCTGTGAGGCATCATGGGCCATTCTTAGGCACTTGTTAGGGATTTTTTTTTTGATTAGAGGACACTCTTATGGAGTTTTGTATTGTCTTGCATTTTTTGTAGTACCAATTTTGGCATTGTTTATTTGTAGGTCTCTTGAGGCCTGCTAATTCTGCCATGGTATTTAGGACGTTATTAAAGTCCTTCACTGGCAGGTTGAGCCCTTGCTGATTTGGTGTATAGGGACTTGTGTTAAAGTTTACAGGTAGCTCTTGATTCTTGGTTCTGTTGTTCATATTGGTGTATTCAGGATTAACTGGGCCACTTGAAGGATGGTGGAAGGTTGTGTAGACCAGTCAAGTGTGTGCTTGTGTTGGTGGCTTGTCTGTGAATCTCATGTACAGCAGGGTCTGGTTGTGGTCTGACAAGTGGGTTTCAGGGGTGACTATGAATGCATTTATGTTTGCTGGGTCTATCTCTGTTATGGCATAATCTTTAACACTGCTGACCATGTGGTAGCTTAATGTAGATCTCCCTAATGAGTCCCCCCGAAGTGCCCATTTATTATATACAGCCCAAGGCTCCAGCATAGGTTTAACAGTGTTCTGCCACTTTTGTTCATGATTTTGTCATAGCTGTTTCTTGCTGTCTGTACTGAGTCACTGGAAAAGGACTCATCTTCCAGTATGTATGAGTTTCCATCAGGTGACATGTAGTCATTCTCTGTACCCATTCTGTTGTTGAGGTCTCCCACAGATGAGAACCCTGCCTTTGGACTGGAATTGTGCTTTTTGTATGGAGATTCTGATTGAGGGATGTAAGCTGCATGGAGATAGATGTCCTGCTGAGAAGTGGAGGTGCTTATCCTCATTGAGATGTGTCTGTCTCCTCTTTTTATTGTCTTGATATGTTCTTTGATCTCCTCCATGTACCATATTAGAATGGCCCCTGTGCAGTGGCCCTGTTTCATGTTCTTGTTTTTGTGGGTGGAGATAGATAATTCCCTGTATTCCATAGATGCAAGAGATTCCTTCTCTGCTCTGTTTGGGCCCATGTCTCCAGAAGGATCTCAATGTTTTTTAGCCTTTGTTTGATGTCTGGTCATTTGTCTTGGACCCAAAGCTGAAGCGTTCAGTCCTTGAATGTTCCAGATGCTGATAACAAAGATTTAATATTTTGTCGATATACCTTACTAAATGGTGGCCCGATTCTAACGCATCGGGTATTCTAGAATATGTATGTAGTTTATTTATGAAGATTTAAGAATAATGCAATGAATAAACAGGATTTTCCGGGTAAAATATATACATTATCATTAAATGTTATTGCTCATCTACTATATAATTGTCTTATCCCGTCTGTCTGCTCTGTCTGTCCAGGAAATCCCACATCGCTGATTGGTCCGGCAGCGGCCAATCAGCGACGCAGGGCTAACTCTGCCCATGTGGTCATGTGACTCACCAACTGCCCATGATGTACTGAACATGTTTTGTCAGTTACAGTGTCTGATGTACTTCTGTCACGTTTACTGAACACGGTAATACACAGCGGAAGTACCCCGACCGGCGGCCACTACGTAAACCCCAGCAGCAGCCTCCACGTACACCCCACCAGCAGCAGCCTCTATATACCCCAGCAGCAGCCTCCACATACACCCTACCTGCAGCAGCCTCTATATACCCCAGCAGCAGCCTCCACATATACCCCAGCAGCAGCAGCCTCCACATATACCCCAGCAGCAGCAGCCTCCACGTACACCCAGCAGCCTCTATATACATCCCAGCATCCTCTATATACACCCCACCAGCAGCAGCCTCTATATACTCCATCAGCAGCAGCCTCTATATACCCCAGCAGCAGCCTCCACGTACACCCCACCAGCAGCAGCCTCTATATACCCAGCAGCAGCCTCCACATATACAACAGCAACAGCAGCCTCCACATATACCCCAGTAGCAGCCTACACGTACACCCCAGCAGCCTCTATATACATCCCAGCAGCCTCTACATACACCCCAGCAGCCTCTATATACATCCCAGAATCCTCTATATACACCCCACCAGCAGCAGCTTCTATATACTCCATCAGCAGCAGCCTCTATATACCCCAGCAGCAGCCTCCACGTACACCTCACCAGCAGCAGCCTCTATATACCCCAGCAGCAGCCTCCACGTACACCCCACCAGCAGCAGCCTCTATATACCCCAGCAGCAGCCTCCACATATACAACAGCAACAGCAGCCTCCACATATACCCCAGCAGCAGCCTACACGTACACCCCAGCAGCCTCTATATACACCCCAGCACAGCGCCTCTATATAACCAATCTCCCAGCAGCCTCTATATACACCCCAGAGCCTCTATAACCACACCCCAGCAGCCTCTATATACACCCCAGCAGCCTCTATATACACCCCAGCATGCCTCTATATACACCCAGCAGCCTCTATATACACCCAGCAGCCTCTATATACACCCAGATGCCTCTATATACACCCCAGCAGCCTCTATATACACCCCAGCAGCCTCTATATACACCCCAGCAGCCTCTATATACACCCAGCAGCCTCTATATACACCCCAGATGCCTCTATATACACCCCAGCAACCTCTATTACACCCCAGCAGCCTCTATAAACTAAACACCACAGATGCCTCTATATACACCCCATCAGCCTCTATATACACCCCAGCAGCTCTATATACACCCCAAATGCCCTTATCATTTATACACAGCCTCTATAAACCCAGCCTCTATACCAACATAACACCCCAGCAGCCTATATACACCCCAGCAGCCTCTATATACACCCCAGCAGCCTATATAACCCCCAGCATATACCAGCAGCCTCTATATACAACCCAGCAGCCTCATATGTAAACCCCAGCATACAGCCTCTATATACACCCACACATGACAGCCTCTATATACACCCGCCTATAATGCCTCTATATACATCCCAGCAGCCTCATATACACAGCTCATTAAAGCCTCTATATACACCCCAGCAGCCTCTATACAACTTATTACACCCCAGCAACCTCTATATAACCCCAGCAGCCTCTATAGTTATATACCCCAACAGCCTCTATATACACCCCAGCAGCCTCTATGTACACCTCATACAGCCCAGCCTCTATATACACCCCAGCAGCTCTTATATACACCCAGAAGCCTGTATTTACACCCCAGCAGCCTCTATATCAACCACCCAGCAGCCTCTATATATACCCAGCAGCTTATACCCCCGAGCCTCTAATACACCCCAGCAGCCTCTATATAAACATCCAGAAGCCTCTATATACACACCAGCAGCCATTAACCCAGCCTTATACACCCAGAAGCCTCTATATACACCCCACAAAGCATAGCCTCTTATACACCCCAGAAGCCTCTATATACACCCCAGCAACCTCTGTATACACCCCAGCAGCCTCTATATATACCCCAACATCCTCTATATACACCCCAGCAGCCTCTATATACACCCCAGCAGCCTCTATATACACCCCAGCAGCCTCTATATACACCCCAGAAGCCTCTATATATACCACAGCAGCCTCTATATACACCCAGCAGCCTTTTATACATCCCAGCAGCCTCTATATACACCCCAGCAGCCTCTATATACAGCCCAGCAACCTCTAAATACACTCCAGCAGCCTCTATATACTCTCCAACAGCCTCTATGTACACCCCAGAAGCCTCTATATACACCCCAGCAGACTTCATATACACCACAGCAGCCTCTATATACACCACAGATGCCTCTATATACACCACAGCAGCCTCTAAATACACTCCAGCAGCCTCTGTATACACCCCAGCAGCCTCTATATACACCCAGGCAGCCTCTATATAAACCCCAGCAGCCTCTATATAAACCCCAGAAGCCTCTATATACACACCAGCAGAAGCATCAGCCTCTATATACACCCCAGAAGCCTCTATATACACCCCAGCAGAAGCATTAGCCTCTTTATACACCCCAGAAGCCTCTATATACACCCCAGCTACCTCTATATAGACCCCAGCAGCCTCTATATATATCCCAACAGCCTCTATATACACCCCAGCAGCCTCTATGTACACCCCAGCAGCAGCCTCTAATACACCCCAGCAGCTTCTTTATACACCCCAGAAGCCTCTATTTACACCCCAGCAGCCTCTATATACACCCCAGCAGCCTCTATATACACCGCAGCAGCCTCTATATATACCACAGCAGCCTCTATATACACCCGAGCAGCCTCTATATAAACCTCAGAAGCCACTATATACACACCAGCAGAAGCAAGAGCCTCTGTATACACCCCAGAAGCCTCTATATACACCCCAGCAGAAGCATTAGCCTCTGTATACACCCCAGAAGCCTCTATATACACCCCAGCAACCTCTATATACACCCCAGCAGCCTCTATAATTCAATTCAATTCAAAGAAGCTTTATTGGCAGGACTAAATATACATTAGTTTTGCCAAAGCAAGTGTGCAAAAGGGGGATAGCGATAGGGATGTTGAGTAGGGGCAGATCTAGGGTAGGGGCTATGAAAGTCCATGGCATAGGGAGGGGTGATTTTGGCGCATGTCCGGGTGGGGGCTATAGAAGTCCATGGCATAGGGAGGGGTGATGGGGGCAGATCCGGGGTGGGGGCTATAGAAGTCCATGGCATAGGGAGGGGGGATGGGGGCAGATCCAGGGTGGGGGCTATAGAAGTCCATGGCATATCATAGTTCTCTTTCTCGCAGTCTATGACATTCGCTCACATACCGCGCTGCTATCTCCGCTGCTCTCTCTTTATATATACCCCAACATCCTCTATATCCACCCCAGCAGCCTCTATGTACACCCCAGCAGCAGCAGCCTCTATATACACCCCAGCAGCTTCTATATACACACCAGAAGCCTCTATTTACACCCCAGCAGCCTCTATATACACCCCAGCAGCTTCTATATACACCCCAGCAGCCTCTATATACACCCCAGCAGCCTCTATATATACCACAGCAGCCTCTATGTACACCCCAGCAGCCTTTATATACACCCCAGCAGCCTCTATGTACACCCCAGCAGCCTCTATATACACCCCAGCAACATCTAAATACACTCCAGCAGCCTCTATATACACTCCAACAGCCTCTATGTACACCCCAGCAGCCTCTATATACACCCCGGCAGACTCTATATACACTACAGCAGCCTCTATATACACTCCAGCAGCCTCTATATACACCACAGATGCCTCTATATACACCCCAGCAGCCTCTATATATACCCCAACATCCTCTATATACACCCCAGCAGCCTCTATGTACACCCCAGCAGCAGCAGCCTCTATATACACCCCAGCAGCCTTTATATACGCCCCAGCAGCCTCTATATACACCCCAGCAGCCTCTATATACACCCCAGCAGCTTCTATATACACCCCAGCAGCTTCTATATACACCCCAGAAGCCTCTATTTACTCCCCAGCAGCCTCTATATACACCCCAGCAGCCTCTATATATACCACAGCAGCCTCTATATACACCCCAGCAGCCTCTATATACACCCCAGCAGCTTCTATATACACCCCAGAAGCCTCTATTTACACCCCAGCAGCCTCTATATACACCCCAGCAGCCTCTATATACACCCCAGCAGCCTATATATATACCACAGCAGCCTCTTTATACACCCCAGCAGCCTTTATATACACCCCAGCAGCCTCTATATACACCCCAGCAGCCTCTATATATACCCCAACATCCTCTATATAACACCCAGCAGCCTCTATGTACACCCCAGCAGCAGCAGCCTCTATATACACCCCAGCAGCCTTTATATACACCCCAGCAGCCTCTATATACACCCCAGCAGCCTCTATATACACCCCAGCAGCTTCTATATACACCCCAGCAGCTTCTATAATACACCCCAGAAGCCTCTATTTACTCCCCAGCAGCCTCTATATACACCCCAGCAGCCTCTATATATACCACAGCAGCCTCTATATACACCCCAGCAGCCTCTATATACACCCCAGCAGCTTCTATATACACCCCAGAAGCCTCTATTTACACCCCAGCAGCCTCTATATACACCCCAGCAGCCTCTATATACACCCCAGCAGCCTCTATATATACCACAGCAGCCTCTATATACACTCCAGCAGCTTCTATATACACCCCAGCAGCTTCTATATACACCCCAGAAGCCTCTATTTACTCCCCAGCAGCCTCTATATACACCCCAGCAGCCTCTATATATACCACAGCAGCCTCTATTATACACCCCAGCAGCCTCTATATACACCCCAGCAGCTTCTATATACACCCAGAAGCCTCTATTTACACCCCAGCAGCCTCTATATACACCCCAGCAGCCTCTATATATACCACAGCAGCCTCTATATACACCCCAGCAGCCTTTATATACACCCCAGCAGCCTCTATATACACCCCAGAAGCCTCTATATACACCCCAGCAACCTCTATATATACTCCCTATGCCATGGACTTTTATAGCCCCCACCCTGGACTTGCGCCCCCATCACCCCTCCCTATGCCATGGACTTCCATAGCCCCCACCCTGGATCTGCCCCCATCACCCCTCCCTATGCCATGGACTTCCATAGCCCCCACCCTGGATCTGCCCCCATCACCCCTCCCTATGCCATGGACTTCCATAGCCCCCACCCTGGATCTGCCCCTACTCAACATGCCTATCCCCCTTTGGTACACTTGCTTTGGCAAAACTAATGTGTATTTAGTCCTGCCAATAAAGCTTCTTTGAATTTGAATTTGAATTTGAATTTGAATTTACTCCAGCAGCCTCTATATATATACCAACAGCCTTTATATACACCCCAGCAGCCTCTATGTACACCCCAGCAGCAGCAGCCTCTATATACACAACAGCAGCTTCTTTATACACCCCAGAAGCCTCTATTTACACCCCAGCAGCTTCTATATACACCCCAGCAGCCTCTATATACACCCCAGCAGCCTCTATATATACCACAGCAGCCTCTATTTACACCCCAGCAGCCTCTATATAAACCTCAGAAGACTCTATGTACACACCAGAAGAAGCATCAGCCTCTATATACACCCCAGAAGCCTCTATATACACCCCAGCAGTAGCATTAGCCTCTGTATACACCCCAGAAGCCTCTATATACACCCCAGCAACCTCTATATACACCCCAGCAGCCTCTATATATACCCCAACATCCTCTATATACACCCCAGCAGCCTCTATGTACACCCCAGCAGCAGCCTCTATATACACCCCAGCAGCTTCTATATACACCCAAGAAGCCTCTATTTACACCCCAGCAGCCTCTATATACACCCCAGCAGCCTCTATATACACCCCAGCAGCCTCTATATGCACCCCAGCAGCCTCTATATATACCACAGCAGCCTCTATATACACCCCAGCAGCCTTTATATTCAAATTCAAATTCAAAGAAGCTTTATTGGCAGGACTAAATACACGTTAGTTTTGCCAAAGCAAGTGTACCAAAGGGGGATAGGGATAGGGATGTTGAGTAGGGGCAGATCCAGGGTGGGGGCTATGGAAGTCCATGGCATAGGGAGGGGTGATGGGGGCGCAGGTCCAGGGTGGGGGCTATAAAAGTCCATGGCATAGGGAGGGGTGATGGGGGCAGATCCGGGGTGGGGGCTATAGAAGTCCATGGCATATCATAGTTCTCTTTCTCGCAGTCTATGACATTCGCTCACATACCGCGCTGCTATCTCCGTTGCTCTCTCTTCTTCCCCAGCAAGATATATGTTTTCTCTTCCTCCTTCATGGTGATGAAATCCGGGAAGAGATGTGAGAGTCTCCTGAAGTGAGTGTCCCTCACTGCTGAGTATTTGGAGCAGTGTAGCAGGAAGTGGGTTTCGTCCTCTATGGCCTCCTGGTCACAGTGTTGGCATAGTCTTTCCTCCCTGGGCTTGTAGCTCTGCCTGTGTCGGCCGGATTCGATGGCCAGACTGTGGGCGCTGAGTCTATACCGGCTCAGGATCTGGCGGTCTCTGGGGTCTGGGAGTTTCTCCAGGTATGGGGCCAGACTGTAGTCTCTCTGTAGACTCCGGTACATGGTCAGTTTCTGGGAGCTGATGATGTCGTTCTTCCAGTCACTGACATACCTCTCCTGGCCTTCGTCTACCATCTTCCTGATTTCGGCTTTTGTCAGGTTGTTGTGATTGGTGTTCTGGTCAGGTTGGGTTTGGGTGAGCTGTTCCAAGGGTCCTAGTTTTTCTGTTTCACCTACGTGTGTCAGGGCTTTATGGTGATGGGAGCTTGGATTGCTCCTACGTAGGTGAGCCCGGAATGACAGTCCCCTCTTTAGAACCATTATGTGTAGAGGGAATCTGCCCAGCTCGGCCCGGCAGGCACTGTTGGAGGTGCTCCGATGGACTTGGAGAAGGTGCTTGCAGAATTCCAGGTGGAATATTTCTGTTGGGCTGGAATCCCATCTTGACCAGTCTGGGTAGGTGTGAGGACCCCAGACTTCACTGCCATACATGAGGATTGGGGCGATGACCGAGTCGAAGATTTTTAACCAGACCCTCACTGGTAGCTTCAGATGGTAAAGTTTCCTTCGGATGCCATAGAAGGTTTTACATGCCTTGTCTTTCAGGGTCTCTATGGCTTGTTTGAAGCTTCCTGACCGGTGAATCTCTAGGCCCAGGTAGGTATATTTGTCTGTTCCTGTAAGGGCGCAGTTGTTGAGGACAAATGAAGGGTGCTGGTCTAATTTTCTCTTTCTCCTCTGGAACACCATGATGTTGGTTTTCTTTAGGTTGACCGGTAGTGCCCAGGTGGAACTGAATTTCTCTAAGATTTTCAGGTTGTCTTGGAGGCCTTTCTCGGTTGGTGACAGAAGCAGCAGGTCATCTGCATACAGCAGGAATTTCACCTGGGTGTCGTGGAGGGTGGGACCTGGTGCTGTGGAAGATTCCAGAGCGGTAGCCAGCTCGTTGATGTAAATGTTGAAGAGCGTTGGACTTAGGCTGCAGCCTTGTCTGACTCCACGGCTCTGCTGGAAATAAGCCGTTCTTTTACCGTTCACACTCACACTGCAGAGGTTCTCGGTGTAGGAGCTTTTGATAACATCGTAGGTCTTTCCTCCTATTCCGCTCTCCAGCAGTTTCAGGAATAAGCCCGGGTGCCACACCGAATCAAAGGCCTTTTTAAAGTCCACGAAACAGGCGTATATCTTCCCGTTCTTTGTATTGTGGACGTGTCTCTGAATGAGGCTGTGCAGGGTATAGATGTGGTCAGTGGTGCGGTGGTTTGGCATGAACCCTGCTTGGCTCTTGCTGAGGACGTTATGTTCGGTGAGGAAACTGAGGATCCTCTTGTTCAGGATGCTGTTGAACAGTTTCCCAGGTTGCTGCTGACACATATGCCTCTGTAGTTGGCTGGGTCATACCTGTCCCCATTCTTGTGGATGGGTGTGATGAGGCCTTGGTTCCAGGTACGAGGGTAGTAGCCGGCACTTAGCACAATATTGAAGAGTTTAACCATTGCAGCCTGTATTTCTGGTGGGCTGTACTTCAGCATTTCTGGTAGGATTCCATCCAGGCCACCGGCTTTTCTACATCTTATGGAAGAGATTCTCTCTGCTACTTCCTGTAATGTAATAGGTGTATCCACTGGGTTTTGGAAATTTTTTACTTTTTCCTCCATTGCTTTTAGTTTTGCCATTATGTTTTCCTGTTCTTGGTTTAGTTCTTCCTTTGGGATGTCTTTATAGAGGTCTCTGAAGTACTGGAGCCAGATGTTGCCATTTTGGATATGGATGTTGTTTTTCTTGTCTTTTGTGCCCATGTGGTTCCATAGTTCCCAGAAGGAATTGTCTTGAAGAGCATCTTGGAGTTGGTTAAGCTTGGTAGAGATGTAACTCTGCTTCTTCCTCCTGAGGATGGTTTTGTACTGTCTTTGTATGGTTTCATAGGCTTCCCTCAGACCAGGGTGGTTGGGGTCTCTATGTTTCTTGTTTGAGGCTGTTCTCAGGGTCTTCCGTACGGCTTTACATTCTCTGTCAAACCAACCGTTGGTCTGTTTTTCTTTTGGTCTTTTGTAGTCAACTTTTTAAGGTCGGACAGTCTGGCCATTGCATAGAATATATTGTCGAGGTCTTTTGTAGCTTGACTCACTCCCTTTGGGTTAGGCTGGTACTCGTGGTTGTAGAAGTGGTGGAGCATCCGCTGTATTTCGGGTCTGCTGAGAGCCTCTTTGTACTTTAGTGCCGACGTTTTGGACCATTTATATGATGGAGGCCGGTTGAAGAGGCCGCTATGCTGTGGCTTTTGAGTGGGTGGTTTCTCTGTAGATTTCAAGTACAGAAGAAGTTGGCTGTGGTCTGACAGGTGCGTTTGTGGGGTGACTATGAAGGCGCTGATATTTGCCCGGTTCATGTCTGTAATGGCATAATCTACTACACTCCTCCCTACATGGGGTTTAGTGTATACCTCCCTAAAGAGTCTCCTTTGGTACGTCCATTAAGAATATGAAGTCCTAAACTTCTACATACGTTCAGGAGCTTTTTACCACTTTTGTTGACTGTACTGTCGTAGCTGTTTCTCTCTGTGTGTACTGAGTCTTGGCCGTCATTCTCTGCTCCAAATATGTAGATGTTCCCATCCGTGGTCAGGAAGTCGTTTTCTCTCCCTGTTCTTGCGTTGAGGTCTCCAAAGATGAGAACTTTGCCCAGGGCCTGATAGTGGGCGGCTTCTCTTTGTAAGATCTCGAAGCTCTCTGGATTGAAGTAGGGGGACTCTGGCGGTGGTATATAGGTGGCGCAAGGTGGACATCAGACTGAGAGGTGCGGATGGAGCTGCTGATCCTGATCCATATGTGGCTGCCTCCTCTCTTCACCTGTTTGATGTATTGGTGGAGCTCGTCTTTATACCAGATCAGTATTCCTCCTGAGCTCCGGCCCTGTTTGATGTTTTTATTTTTCAGGGCAGGGACAGAGATTTCTCTGTATCCGATGGGCGCCAGGGATTCGTTTTCGGCTCTGGTCCATGTTTCCAGGAGGATCTGGATGTCTATATTTTTCAGTCTTTGTATAAAGTCCGGGTCATTTGTTTTACATCCAAAGGTCGAGGTGTTGAGACCCTGAATATTCCAGCTGCTGATTGTAAGTGAAGTCATTTTTTCTATTTATCTTGTGTGTATATACCTTGTAATGAGTATGGCTGTGTAGGACAAACTGGATTTCTGACTGTTTTGTAGGTGTGCTTGGTTCCATCCAGTCACATTAGTTTCCTGCATAGTGCACTGAGCAGGGTCTTTACCTCATCCGTATCTCTGCTCTGCGTGTATCTGTGTGGGGTCGGTGGACCCCTCCATGGAGGTCTCCTCCTCTGATGGTCTGATTTTGGGTGAAGAGCTTTGTTTCCAGCTTCTGGAGATAGGATTGGGGTTTTCTGTCTTTTTATTGTTAGGGGTCTTTCGGTGTGATGTTGATCACTGTTGAATCCGGGCCTGGGTCCTCTGTTTAGTACGATGTCTTTCAGCTCTTTAGCCAGGAGGCTGACCCCTTGTTTGTTGAGGTGCTTATTATCATATAGGTGATGGTGGTTTATGGAAAGGTGTTGTGCCAGGGTCACGTTTGGGACAGTCTTGACCTTTTCTGTCAGTTCCATATTGATGCTTTGGGTGGTTTGCCTGGATATGTCCTTTGTTGGGAGCAGAGATGACAGAATGATTTTGCTGTCTGGGAATTTTAGTTTTGCCTTCTTTGCTAGTTGGGCCAGTTGTGCTGCCATCTGCTTGTGCTGGTCTGGCAGACTGTTTGTACCTGTGTGTATAATAATATGGTTTGGGTTGGTAAAACGTGGATTATTGATGACCTCTGTCACCTGTTCAATAGTTGCACAGTGGATTTTTCTGACCCGTTTTCCTGGGAATAGCCGTTGTGCATTTAGGTACTTCCCATTTGAGTCCATTATTAGGACGATATCAGGGCTTTGTGGTGTCTGGGATGGGTTAAGTGGCTGATGGTGGGGGTCTGTGATGCTGGCTTTGCTGGTGGTTGGTTCGCTTCTCGCTGGCTCACTTTTCTTGGTTTCAGTATTATTCATATTATAGGTTATTGCTGTGTTGTTGTTTGGGGTCTCCACATTCTGGTCAGTGGGGGCCATATTGTCTGCTCTCTGGCTTGTTCCCATTGCCCCCTGCTGGGTCAGACATTGAGGACTCTGCGTTTTGAGTTCTGCTATCTCCTTTCTGAGCCTTTCATTGTCATTTTGTAATTTGCACATTTCCTCTCTTATTTTCTGGAGAGCTGAGTTGAACTCGCATTTCAGCTTATTGATCTCATTTGTTGCTTGGTCATTTGCATTTCTATGTGAGTTTCTTTGAAGTTCTTCCTTAATTTGAGCCAAGTCTCCTTCTAATTGAGATAGATAGTCTCTGATGTTCTCAGGGGAGAGGTGTGAAGTGTTGGGGGTATGGGCCCTGGAGGTCTTCTCTGTAGATATGTGAGCATTAGAAATGGTCTCTGGAAGTGTCTTTCTAAGGATTTGAGCCTGTTCACTGATTTCAATAAAAAGTTCATCAAATTGTTGCAGATTGTCCTCAGTTCCTTGCACCATGACGGTGCCAGTATTGTACAGAGTTATAGTGAGTGAGTGTGTGTCATCTTCTGCGTTGTTTTTAATTTTAATCTGCCGGCCAGTATTGGTGTTGCACTGAGATATATGTTTATACTGCTTGCACAGGGTGGTGTGCCAGGCTGAGAGATGGTCTGTGCGGAATACCACGTTGGTTCTCCTTTTTTCTTCATCTTTAGTGTAATTAGAAATAAGGGTTTCTGGATTCTCCCTCCTTGCTTTTCCTTTGCTGACTTTACTGCTCTTCTGCCCCTGTGGTGTCTCCATATCTGACCCCCTGGTGTGCTGTGTCTCCAGCCATGTGCTTTGCCCATTTACTTCTAAATTTGTGCTTTCCATTTTTGTGGTTATATAGTAATTGTAATCCTTATTTCTAAGAAGATAGATTTGTAGGAAGTCTATAGATTGTTTTGGGGTTGCAGAGTGGTCCTACCTTTGGATGCTCAGGTCTCTGGTAGGGTTGAGCATTCCGATACTGCAAATATCGGGTATCGGCCGATATTGGCTGTATCGGAATTCCGATTCCGAGTTCCGATATTTTCGTCTTATCGGATACCGGAATCGGGATTGTCACTGTCACTGTCAGTGTCCGTCGGTCGGGTCTGTCAGGAGTCAGCGGCACTTACCTGTCAGAAGATCTCCGGCGGTCACGTCCTGGACTGCTTGATGGCCGCAATCTTCTTTCCCCGGCGGTCACATGCAGTTTCTCGTGATAACTGCAGTGACTGCTGGGTAATCCCGGCCGTAAAGCAGTCAGTCCGATGACGTCACCGCCGGGGAAGCAGGTAATCAGCTGTGCTGCGTCACGATGACAGGCTCTGCCTGTCATTGCGATGTAGCAGAGTTGGATCGTCGTGGGACTGTCGTTATGGACTGCGTCGGACAGGTGGTATACTGTTGGTTTGTTTTTTTTCTTTTTTTACAGGAGATCGATGGCGTCGCAGGAATGAGAGTACAATAAAAGAAATGAAAACTGTGTTGTCTCTTTTATTTCATTAAAAGACTTTTTTCTTGCTTTGTCTTTTTTTTATGCATTTAATAACTTTGGGATTAATAATGGATCGGTGTCTTATTGACGCCTCTCCATTATTAACCGGGCTTATTGTCACCGTGCAATCAACGGTGACATTAACCCCTTATTACCCCACTTGCCACCGCTACAGGGCAAGTGGGAAGAGCCGGGTAAAGTGCCACAATTGGCACATCTTTTGATGCGCCAAATGTGGGGCTGCTGTAGCCTGGTATTATCAGGCTGTTGAGGGCCAAAATCCATGGGCCTTGACAGTCTTTTAATACCAGGCCGCAGCAGTCTGCATTTTACTTGGCTGGTTAACAAAAATAGGGGGATCCCCAAACCGTTTTTTTTTCGAGGGGATCCCCTATTTTTGTTAATCAGCCAAGATATGCAGACTGCTGTGGCCTGGTATTATCAGGCTTGCAAGGTCCATGGATATTGGATCCTTACCAGCCTGAAAAACCAGGCCTCAGCGGTCTGCTTCATCTGGCTGGTTAACAAAAATAGGGGGGATCCCCACGCCGTTTTTTTTTCGAGGGGATCCCCTATTTTTGTTAACCAGCCAAGCTAAGCAGACTGCTGTGGCCTGGTATTATCAGGCTTGCAAGGTCCATGGATATTGGATCCTTACCAGCCTGAAAAACCAGGCCTCAGCGGTCTGCTTCATCTGGCTGGTTAACAAAAATAGGGGGGACCCCATGCCAATTTTTTTCGAGGGGATCCCCTATTTTTCTTAATCAGCCAAGATATGCAGACTGCTGTGGCCTGGTATTATCAGGCTGGCAAGGTCCATGGATCTTGGCTCCTTAACAGCCTGAAAATCCAGGCCTCAGCGGTCTGCTTCATCTGGCTGGTTAACAAAAATAGGGGGGACCCCACGCCAATTTTTTTCGAGGGGATCCCCTATTTTTGTTAATCAGCCAAGATATGCAGACTGCTGTGGCCTGGTATTACCAGGCTGGCAAGGTCCATGGATCTTGGCTCCTTAACAGCCTGAAAATCCAGGCCTCAGCGGTCTGCTTCATCTGGCTGGTTAACAAAAATAGGGGGGACCCCACGCCATTTTTTTTTCGAAGGGAACCCCTATTTTTGTTAATCAGTTCCCTCTGACGTCACTGATTGTGTCCCTGGCTGACCTGAAGTGAAAGTGGAAAGCAATCAATTAAGCTTTCCACTTAAGGGCCCGTCTCACATAGCGATATCGCTACCGAGATCGCTGCTGAGTCACTAGTTTTGTGACGCAGCAGCGAGCTCACCAGCGATATCGCTGTGTGTGACATTCAGCGATGATCAGCCCCCCTGCCGGGTATCGCTGATCGTCGCTGAAATGTCAGGACCTTTTTTTGATCGCTGGTTTCCCGCTGACAGGCACGCATCGCTGCGTGTGACAGGCGGGAGACCAGCGATCCGCTGGTAACCAAGGTACACAGCGGGTTTCCAGGCGCGGGGCTGTGCCTAGAAACCCGCTGTGTACCTTGGATACCAGCGCCCTGATGCAGGGAGCTGGTATCCAAGGTACACAGCGGGTTTCCAAGCGCTGCGCGGTGCCTGGAAACCCGCTGTGTACCTTGGTTACCAGCGGATCGCTGGTCTCCCGCCTGTCACACGCAGCGATGCGTGCCTGTCAGATGGAAACCAGCGATCAAAAAAAGGTCCTGACATTTCTGCGACGATCAGCGATACCCGGCAGGGGGGCTGATCGTCGCTGAATGTCACACACAGCGATATCGCTGGTGAGCTCGCTGCTGCGTCACAAAACTTGTGACTCAGCAGCGATCTCGGTAGCGATATCGCTATGTGAAACGGGCCCTTAAGCGATGTTACCCGCAGTGTCGCTGTCCCAGATCGCTGCCTGAGCTGCCTGTTTGGCAGCTCAGCAGCGATCATGTAGCGATACACCAGCGATCCTGACAAGTGCATATCGTTGTCGGGATCGCTGGTGTATCGTTATGTGACACCCAGCCTTTACTCTCCTGTCAGGCAGGAGAGGAACTCATTCATTTGGGGTTTACTGTGAGGCTGCAGCATTAGCTGCGGTCCCTGCAGTAAACATTAACCCTTTCTGAAGGATTACACCGTGGGACCTGACTGTGCATGGGATAGGTAAGAATAATTTTGCTTTTTTATTTTATTTTTATTACAGGAAATGGTTTTTGCAGTAAAATAAAATATGGTCAAAAACATGTGTCTTTATTTCATTAAAATGATTTTTAATTAAAGTGTGTGTGTTTTATTTTTAATTCATGCAATAGGATTAATAATTGATAGTTGTCTAATTGACAGCTCTCAATTATTAACCTGGCTTAAGGTCACCTTTCAATAGCAAGGTGGCTTTAACCCCATATTAACCCATTCGCCACCGCTACAGGGCAATGGGAATAGACGGGCAAAGTGCCAGAAAGGGCGAATCTAATTATAGATTTGTCTTTCCTGGGGTGTCTGGGGGCAGATGTTAGTAGCCGGGGGGGGGGGGCAAAAATAATGGTCCCTCTCTGGGCTATTATTATCTGCCCCCACTCACTGGCTTTGTCTGTCTGGTTGCGAAAATAGGGCGGGAGCCCACGCATTTTTTTTCAGCAATTTTACACCTCATATATATATATACATGTCATTGAATTTGTGACACATATATATATATATATATATATTTATATTTGTAGTTCATACACTTCTACATAGTATAATAGCCGCTAATTCAATTGCCGGCTTTTGTGAAAATGCAGAACCCGACATGAAATGACACTTGGTGTACATAGGGTTAACCATGTATTTTCATGTCCTTTGCTATCTAATTTGCACAAACAATTAAATCAGTCTATGTGTGCAAATTTCACACTGTAGGGGTTAATAAAGGTGTAATTCGTAGCAAAAAAGTCCGTTTTTTTTACAACAAATTTACACCTTTAATTAACCCTACAGGTGTGAATTTTGCACACATAGACTGATTTAATTGTTTGTGCAAATTAGATAGCAAAGGACATGAAAACACATGGTTAACCCTATGTACACCAAGTGTCCATTTCATGTCGGGTGACCCGACATGAAATGACACTTGGTGTACATAGGGTTAACCATGTCTTTTCATGTCCTTTGCTATCTAATTTGCACAAACAATTAAATCAGACTATGTGTGCAAAATTTCACACCTGTAGGGGTTAATTAAAGGTGTAAATTCGTAGCAAAAAAGTCCGTTTTTTTACAACGAATTTACACCTTTAATTAACCCCTACAGGTGTGAAATTTTGCACACATAGACTGATTTAATTGTTTGTGCAAATCAGATAGCAAACGACATGAAAAGACATGGTTAACCCTATGTACACCAAGTGTCATTTCATGTCGGGTGCTTCTGTCTTTTCACTGAAGCCGGCTTTACCCGGCAATTGAATCAGAGAGGATATTTTACTATGTAGAAGTGTATAAACATAACATATATGTATATATATATGTCACAATGACATGATATATATATATATATATGTATTCTATGTGTGTATATTTAGTGTTTACAAGGAAAGAATGGGTTTTTTTTAGTTGCGATATTTTGTTCCCATAGACTTACATGGGACTTCCGGTATCGGTATCGGGTATCGCCGATATTTTAGTGATATCGGCGATACCATTCCGATTCCGATACTTTAGGATATCGGAAAGTATCGCTCAACTCTTTTCTCTGGATGTCAGATGAATGTTGCCTGTGTGCAGTCTGTCCTCCAAGAGATTCTTGCTTTGTCCTTTAAATCCTCTATTTCTTCCTCTTTCATAAAAATCCAAAGTCCAGCTCAGTCCAGGTCCCTTTTCTGTCCCGCGGAGTTGATTTTTTCCAGGTTTTGTCTTACAGTTGGCTCATTACAAGGTATAAAGTGATGGAAATTCAGGAGCTCATCTTCATTGCTTCTTACTCCTAGGAATGGTGGGCGGGTTATATACACCACAGCAGCCTCTATATACACCCCAGCAGCCTCTATATATACCACAGCAGCCTCTAGTTACACCCCAGCAGCCTCTATATACACCCCAGAAGCCTCTATATATACCACAGCAGCCTCTATATAACACCCCAGCAGCCTTTATATACATCCCAGCAGCCTCTATTACACCCCAGCAGCATCTATATACAGCCCAGCAACCTCTAAATACACTCCAGCAGCCTCTATATACTCTCCAACAGCCTCTATGTACACCCCAGAAGCCTCTATATACACCCCAGCAGACTCTATATACACTACAGCAGCCTCTATATACACCACAGATGCCTCTATATACACCCCAGCAGCCTCTAAATACACTCCAGCAGCCTCTGTATACACCCCAGCAGCCTCTATATAAACCCCAGCAGCCTCTATATACACACCAGCAGAAGCATCAGCCTCTATATACACCCCAGAAGCCTCTATATACACCCAGCAGAAGCATTAGCCTCTTTATACACCCAGAAGCCTCTATATACACCCCAGCTACCTCTATATAGACCCCAGCAGCCTCTATATATACCCCAACAGCCTCTATATACACCCCAGCAGCCTCTATGTACACCCCAGCAGCAGCCTCTATATACACCCCAGCAGCTTCTTTATACACCCCAGAAGCCTCTATTTACACCCCAGCAGCCTCTATATACACCCCAGCAGCCTCTATATACACCGCAGCAGCCTCTATATATACCACAGCAGCCTCTATATACACCCCAGAAGCCTCTATATAAACCTCAGAAGCCACTATATACACACCAGCAGAAGCAAGAGCCTCTGTATACACCCCAGAAGCCTCTATATACACCCCAGCAGAAGCATTAGCCTCTGTATACACCCCAGAAGCCTCTACATACACCCCAGCAACCTCTATATACACCCCAGCAGCCTTTATAATTCAATTCAATTCAAAGAAGCTTTATTGGCAGGACTAAATACACATTAGTTTTGCCAAAGCAAGTGTGCAAAAGGGGGATAGGGATAGGGATGTTGAGTAGGGGCAGATCTAGGGTAGGGGCTATGAAAGTCCATGGCATAGGGAGGGGTGATGGGGGCGCATGTCCGGGGTGGGGGCTATAGAAGTACATGGCATAGGGAGGGGTGATGGGGGCAGATCCGGGGTGGGGGCTATAGAAGTCCATGGCATAGGGAGGGGGGATGGGGGCAGATCCGGGGTGGGGGCTATAGAAGTCCATGGCATATCATAGTTCTCTTTCTCGCAGTCTATGACATTCGCTCACATACCGCGCTGCTATCTCCGCTGCTCTCTCTTTATATATACCCCAACATCCTCTATATCCACCCAGCAGCCTCTATGTACACCCCAGCAGCAGCAGCCTCTATATACACCCCAGCAGCTTCTATATACACACCAGAAGCCTCTATTTACACCCCAGCAGCCTCTATATACACCCCAGCAGCTTCTATATACACCCCAGCAGCCTCTATATACACCCCAGCAGCATCTATATATACCACAGCAGCCTCTATATACACCCCAGCAGCCTTTATATACACCCCAGCAGCCTCTATGTACACCCACAGCACCTCTATATACACCCCAGCAACATCTAAACACACTCCAGCAGCCTCTATATACACTCCAACAGCCTCTATGTACACCCCAGCAGCCTCTATATACACCCCAGCAGACTCTATATACACTACAGCAGCCTCTATATACACTCCAGCAGCCTCTATATACACCACAGATGCCTCTATATACACCCCAGCAGCCTCTATATATACCCCAACATCCTCTATATACACCCCAGCAGCAGCAGCCTCTATATACACCCCAGCAGCCTTTATATACACCCCAGCAGCCTCTATATACACCCCAGCAGCCTCTATATACACCCCAGCAGCTTCTATATACACCCCAGCAGCTTCTATATACACCCCAGAAGCCTCTATTTACTCCCCAGCAGCCTCTATATACACCCCAGCAGCCTCTATATATACCACAGCAGCCTCTATGTACACCCAGCAGCCTCTATATACACCCCAGCAGCCTCTATGTACACCCCAGCAGCCTCTATATACACCCCAGCAGCTTCTATATACACCCCAGAAGCCTCTATTTACACCCCAGCAACCTCTATATACAAACCAGCAGCCTTATATACACCCCAGCAGCCTCTATATATACCACAGCAGCCTCTATATACACCCCAGCAGCCTTTATATACACCCCAGCAGCCTCTATATACACCCCAGCAGAAGCATTAGCCTCTATATACACCCCAGAAGCCTCTATATACACCCCAGCAACCTCTATATATACTCCAGCAGCCTCTATATATATACCAACAGCCTCTATATACACCCCAGCAGCCTTATATACACTCCAGCAGAAGCATTAGCCTCTATATACACCCCAGAAGCCTCTATATACACCCCAGCAACCTCTATATATACTCCAGCAGCCTCTATATATATACCAACAGCCTCTATATACACCCAGCAGCCTCTATGTACACCCCAGCAGCAGCAGCCTCTATATACACCCCAGCAGCTTCTTTATACACCCCAGAAGCCTCTATTTACACCCCAGCAGCTTCTATATACACCCCAGCAGCCTCTATATACACCCCAGCAGCCTCTATATATACCACAGCAGCCTCTATTTACACCCCAGCAGCCTCTATATAAACCTCAGAAGCCTCTATATACACCCAGCAGTAGCATTAGCCTCTGTATACACCCCAGAAGCCTCTATATACACCCCAGCAACCTCTATATACACCCCAGCAGCCTCTATATATACCCCAACATCCTCTATATACACCCCAGCAGCCTCTATGTACACCCCAGCAGCAGCCTCTATATACACCCCAGCAGCTTCTATATACACCAAGAAGCCTCTATTTACACCCCAGCAGCCTCTACTACACCCCAGCAGCCTCTATATACACCCAGCAGCCTCTATATACACCCCAGCAGCCTCTATATATACCACAGCAGCCTCTATATACACCCAGCAGCCTTTATATACACCCCAGCAGCCTCTATATACCCCCAGCAGCCTCTATATATACCACAGCAGCCTCTAGTTACACCCCAGCAGCCTCTATATAAACCTCAGAAGACTCTATATACACACCAGAAGAAGCATCAGCCTCTATATACAACCCAGAAGCCTCTATATACACCCCAGCAGAAGCATTAGCCTCTGTATACACCCCAGAAGCCTCTATATACACCCAGCAATCTCTATATACACCCCAGCAGCTCTATATATACCCCAACATCCTCTATATACACCCCAGCAGCCTCTATGTACACCCCAGCAGCAGCCTCTATATACACCCCAGCAGCTTCTATATACACCCAAGAAGCCTCTATTTACACCCCAGCAGCCTCTATATACACCCCAGCAGCCTCTATATACACCCCAGCAGCCTCTATATATACCACAGCAGCCTCTATATACACCCCAGCAGCCTTTATATACACCCCAGCAGCCTCTATATACACCCCAGCAGCCTCTATATACAGCCCAGAAGCCTCTATATACACCCCAGTATAAGCATCAGCCTCTATATACACCACATCAGCCTCTATATAAACCCCAGCAACCTCTTTATACACCCCAGCAGCCTCTATATATACCCCAGCAGCCTCTATATACACAACAGAAGCATCTATATACACCCCAGCAGCCTCTATATACATCCCAGCAGCAGCAGCAGCCTCTATATACACCCCAACAGCCTCTATATACACCCCAACAGCCTCTATATATACCCAAGCAGCCTCTAAATACACCCCAGCAGCCTCTATATATAAACCAGCAGTCACTATATACACCCCAGAAGCCTCTATATACACTCCAGCAGCCTCTATATACACCCCAAGAGCGTTTATATACACCCCAGCAGCCACTATATACACCCCAGCAGCCTTTATATACACCCCAGCAGCCTCTATATACACCTCAGAAGCCTCTATATACTCCTCAGCAGCAGCAGCCTCTATATACACCCCAGCAGCCTCTATATAAGTTCTATGAGCAATAACATTTAATGATAATGTATATATTTTACTCGGAAAATCCTGTTTATTCATTGCATTATTCTTAAATCTTCATAAATAAACTACATACATATTCTAGAATACCCGATGCGTTAGAATCGGGCCACCATCTAGTAGAACTTATATAGAGGCTGCTGGGGTGTATATAGAGGCTGCTGCTGGGGTGTATATAGAGGCTTCTGGGGTGTATATAGAGGCTGCTGGGGTGTATATAAAGGCTGCTGGGGAGTATATAGAGGAATTTTTGGGGTGTACATATAGGCTGCTGGGGTGTATATAGAGGCTTCTGGGGTGTATATATAGGCTGCTGGGGTGTATATAGTGGCTGCTGGGGTGTATATAGAGGCTTTTGGGGTGTATATAGAGGCTGCTGGGGTGTATATAGAGGCTTTTGGGTGTATATATAGGCTGCTGGGGTGTATATAGAGGCTTCTGGGGTGTATATAGAGGCTACTGGGGAATATATAGAGGCTGCTGGGGTGTATTTAGAGGCTACTGGGGTGTATATACAGTCATGGCCAAAAATTTGAGAATGACACAAATATTATATTTTCACATGATCTGCTGCCCTCTGGTTTTTATGTGTGTTTGACAGATGTTTTGTCACAGACAGAAATATAATAATTGCAAACATATGAGTAACAAAAGCTTTTATTGACAGTTAGAATGAGTTAATGCAGCAAGTCAATATTTGCAATGTTGACCCTTCTTCTTCAGGACCTCTGCAATTCTCCCTGGCATGCTCTCAATCAACTTCTGGACCAAATCCTGACTGATAGCAGTCAATTCTTGCATAATCAATGCTTTCATTTTGTCAGAATTTTTAGGTTTTTGTTTGTCCACCCGTCTCTTGATGATTGACCACAAGTTCTCAATGGGATTAAGATCTGGGGAGTTTCCAGCCCATGGACCCAAAATCTCTATGTTTTGTTCCCTGAGCCATTTAGTTATCACCTTTGCTTTATGGCAAGGTGCTCCATCATGCTGGAAAAGGCATTGTTGATCGCCAAACTGCTCTTGGAGGGTTGGGAGAAGTTGCTCTTGGAGGACATTCTGGTACCATTCTTTATTCATGGCTGTGTTTTTAGGCAAGACTGTGATAGAGCTGATTCCCTTGGCTGAGAAGCATCCCACACATGAATGGTTTCAGGATGCTTAACAGTTGGCATGAGACAAGACTGGTGGTAGCGCTCACCTTGTCTTCTCCGAATGAGGCGTTTTCCTGATGTCCCAAACAATCGAGAAGGGGATTCATCAGAGAAAATAACTTTACCCCAGTCCTCAGCAGTCCACTGCCTGTACCTTTTGCAGAATATCAGTCTGTCCATGATGTTTTTTCTGGAGAGAAGTGGCTTCTTTGCTGCCCTCCTTGAGACCAGGCCTTGCTCCAAGAGTCTCCGCCTCACAGTGCGTGCAGATGCTCTCACACCTGCCTGCTGCCATTCCTGAGCAAGCTCTGCACTGCTGGTAGCCCGATCCCGCAGCTTAAACACTTTTAAGAGACGGTCCTGGCGCTTGCTGGTCTTTCTTGGGCGCCCTGAAGCCTTTTTGGCAACAATGGAACCTCTCTCCTTGAAGTTCTTGATGATGCGATAGATTGTTGACTGAGGTGCAATCTTTCTAGCTGCGATACTCTTCCCTGTCAGGCCATTTTTGTGCATTGCAATGATGACTGCACGTGTTTCTTTAGAGATAACCATGGTTAACAGAAGAGAAACAATGATGCCAAGCACCAGCCTCCTTTTAAAGTGTCCAGTGGTGTCATTCTTACTAATCATGACAGATTGTTCTCCAGCCATGTCCTCATCAACACCCTGTGTTAATGGAGCAATCACTGAAAAGAGGTTAGCTGGTCCTTTTAAGGCAGGGCTGCAATGATGTTGAAATGTGTTTTGGGGGATAAAGTTCATTTTCTAGCCAAATATTGACTTTGCAAGTAATTGCTGTTAAGCTGATCACTCTTTATAACATTCTGGAGTATATGCAAATTGCCATTAGAAAAAGTGAAGCAGTAGACTTTGTAAAAATTAATATTTGTGTCATTCTCAAAACTTTTGGCCATGACTGTAGAGGCTGCTGCTGTGGGTGTATATAGAGGCTGCTGGGGTGTATATAGAGGCTGCTGGGGTATATTTAGGGGCTGCTGGGGTGTATATAGATGCTTCTGTGGTGTTTATAGAGGCTGCTGGGGTGGATATAGAGGCTGCTGGGGTATATATAGAAGCTGCTGGGGTGAATATAGAGGTTGCTGGGGTGTATATAGAGGCTGCTAGGGTGTATATAGAAGCTGCTGGGATTTATATAGAGGCTAATGGGGATGTATTTATAGAGGCTGTATGTGCTTATCTGCTGGGATGTATATAGAGGCTTTCTGGGGTGTATATAGCTCGGGGTATGAGGCTCGCTGGGGTGTATTATAGAGGCTGCTGGGTGTGTAACTTATGAGGCTGCTGGGGTGTATATAGTGTTATGAGCACTGGGGTATTAGAGACTGGGGTGTATATAGAGGCTGCTGGGGTGTATATAGAGGCTCGGGTGTATATAGAGGCTCTGGGGTGTATATTAGAGGTGCTGGGTGTATATAGAGGCTGCTGGGGTGTATATAGAGGCTGCTGGGGTGTATATAGAGGCTGCTGGGTGTATATAGAGGCTGCTGGGGTGTATATAGAGGCTGCTGGGGTGTATATAGAGGCTGCTGGGGTGTATATAGAGCTGCTGGGGTGTATATAGAGGCATGCTGGGGTGTATATAAGGCTGCTGGGGTGTATATAGAGGCATCTGGGTGTATATAGAGGCTGCTGGGGTGTATATAGAGGCATTGGGTGTATATAGAGGCTGCTGGGGTGTAAATAGAGGCTACTGCTGGGGTGTACATAGAGGCTGCTGGGGTGTATATAGAGGCATCTGGGGTGTATATAGAGGCTGCTGGGGTGTATATAGAGGCATCTGGGGTGTATATATTTTCTGCTGGGGTGTATATAGAGGCATCTGGGGTGTATATAGAGTCTGCTGGGGTGTATATAGAGGCTGCTGGGGTGTATATGAGGCTGCTGGGGTGTATATAGAGGCTGCTGGGGTGTATATAGAGGCTGGGGTGTATATAGAGGCTGCGTGTAGGGTGTTATAGAGGCATCTGGGTGTATATATAGTTTCTGCTGGGGTGTATATAGAGGCTCTGGGGTATATAGAGCTGCTGGGTGTATATAGAGGCTGCTGGGGTGATATAGAGCTGCTGGGTTATATAGAGCATCTGGGGTGTATATAGAGCTGCTGGGTGTATATAGAGGCTGCTGGGTGTATAGAGCTGCTGGGTGTATTGAGGCTGTGGTTATATAGAGTGCTGGGGTGTATAGAGGCTGCGGTGTATAAAGGCGCTGGGTGTATATAGGGCTCTGGGGTGTATATAGAGCTGCTGGTGTATATAGGCTGCTGGGTGTATATAGAGGCATCTGGGTGTATATAGGCTGCTGGGTGTATAAGGGTAATGGGCTGTGTAATAGAGCTGCTGGGTGTATATAGAGGCATATGGGTGTTATAGAGGCTGGGGTGTATATGAGGCTACTGCTGGTGTACAAGAGCTGCTGGGGGTATATAGAGCATCTGGGTGTATAGAGCTGTGGGTGTATATAGAGCATCTGGGTGTATTTTTTTGCGGGGTTTATAGAGGCATCTGGGGTGTATATAGAGTCTGCTGGGTGTTAGAGTGCTGGGGTTATATAGAGGCTGCTGGGGTTTTATAGAGGCTCTGGTGTATATAGAGCTGTGGTGTAATAGAGGCTGCTGTGTGTTATAGAGTCGTGGGTGTATATGGAGGCTCTGGTTATTAGAGCTGCTGGGGGTATATAGAGCTGCTGGGATGTAATGAGGCTGCTGGTGTACATCATGGCCAAAAGTTTTGAGAATGACACAAATATAATTTTCACATGATCTGCCCTCTGGTTTTATGTGTGTTTGACAGATGTTTTTTCACTAGACAGAAATATAATAATTGCACAACAATATATAATATAACAAAAGCTTATATTAGACATTAGAATGAGTTAATGCAGCAAGTTAATATTTGCAGTGTTGACCCTTCTTCTTCAGGACCTCTGCAATTCTCCCTGGCATGCTCTCAATCAACTTCTGGACCAAATCCTGACTGATAGCAGTCCATTCTTGCACAATCAATGCATTCATTTTGTCAGAATTTTTAGGTTTTTGTTTGTCCACCCGTCTCTTGATGATTAACCACAAGTTCTCAATGGGATTAAGATCTGGGGAGTTTCCAGGCCATGGACCCAAAATCTCTATGTTTTGTTCCCTGAGCCATTTAGTTATCACCTTTGCTTTATGGCAAGGTGCTCCATCATGCTGAAAAGGCATTGTTGATCGCCAAACTGCTCTTGGAGGGTTGGTTAAAACAAACACACAAGAAAAGTGGGACTAATAAAACAAAAAATATTGCACATATGTGTGCTATCTAATGAATAGTATATAACCCAAAATAAAATAAGTCAAACACAAATAACTCCCACTAGTCAAGATAGAGTGGATGGCAGACCATCCGGGAATAGGAAAAAAACACCACAACCCAGAGATTGGATACCAAAGAGGAGAAAAGGAGTCCCAACAGATGAATATAATAACATATAGTAATCACCAGGACAATTTATATTTGATATGAAAGTTTATTGGAGCAACGTAGTACAAGGTGTATCAAAATTACAATTTTATACTTTAAAAAGCAATCTAATATATAAAGCTGAATGTATGTATGTGTGTATGTATGTGGGTATGTTTGTCCGGGATTGGAATCCGCACCGTCGCACTTACGGGCATGAAATTTTGCACGCCGCACGTCTCGACCCCGAAAGAGTCCTAGCTATGTTTTGAATCGAAATTTTAACCCCGCGCGTTCCAAATCGCCAAACAATTTTGGCCCTATCTACATAATGGGGAGAAAGCTGAATGCTTGTGTGTATGTCCGGCATAGGAATCTGCATTTACGGGCATGAAATTTTGCACACCCGCACGTCTCGACCCCGGGAGCGTCATAGGCTAGGTTTTTAGTCGAAATTTTAACCCCGCGCATTCCAAATCGGCAAATAATTTTGGCCCGGGATAGGAATCTGCACCGTTGTACTTACGGGCATGAAATTTTGCATGCCCGCACATCTCAACCCCAGGAGCATCATAGGCTATGTGTTGAATGGAAATTTTAACCCCCGCACGTTCCAAATCGCCAAACAATTTTGGCCCTATCTACATAATGGGGAGAAAGCTGAATGCTTGTGTGTATGTCCGGCATAGGAATCTGCATTTACGGGCATGAAATTTTGCACACCCGCACGTCTCGACCCCGGGAGCATCATAGGCTAGGTTTTAAGTCGAAATTTTAACCCCGCGCATTCCAAATCGGCAAATAATTTTGGCCCGGGATATGAATCTGCACCGTTGTACTTACGGGCATGAAATTTTGCATGCCCGCACATCTCAACCCCAGGAGCATCATAGGCTATGTGTTGAATGGAAATTTTAACCCCCGCACGTTCCAAATCGCCAAACTATTTTGGCCCTATCTACATAATGGGGAGAAAGCTGAATACTTGTATATAGATATAATCATTACAATTTGTTATAACTAACCGTAGTTAGGTACTATGCCCGGGCAGCGCCGGGCTCTTCAGCTAGTTTTTATAATAAAACTAACCAGTAACTTCTAATAGTCTATCTAGGAATTCTGGGCTCAATTTTAATCAACCAGGATTGTGATGTAAAATAAATAATATATATGATGCTGATGTGCAAAGTGCTTACAAAAATATGACTCAGTGTATAATCACATAAAAAATCAGTTCGATATTGTGTATAATCTGAAACGTAATATAGCCAGGGTGCAAAGTATTAATCCACCAAAGAAAAATAATGAACACACCAAAATGTGAACAAAAGAATTGCTGATATTAGCACTGTGAAACAAAATACAAAGCAAAATTACCCAAAGCCACCAATGTGCAAACATATAAAACCACTACCTGGGAGCCAGCAATAAGATAATGAAGACTGGAAAGACGCACCCCAACGCGCGTTTCGGAGTTATGTTCCTTCGTCAGGGGGATATCCGTCAGTGTTTCCTACAGCCTATAAATAGTATGTCTAATAATGAACTCAGCTGGTGACAATCGGCACATCGTCATCAGCGGAGGACCGGAAGTCGTCATGGCACCCGACTTCACGTGACCATGCGAGACCGGAAATGCCGGACCGCACGATCCCGTATAGACGCCGTCGCCATGCGACCCTCCGCCCAGCCCTGAGGACATGCGCACTGCACCGCTTTGCATTCCATCCTATCTACCAATGTGAGTGTAATGCTGTGACGTGATGCACTGAACCAGAATAACCCGGATCGCGTGCTCACATATATGTATCATCACAACAGCATCCATAAGCAGCCCTGACAACTTAAATAATATACATCTCAGTGCCATATCTATTACAACTCTTCGTACAGGGCATAAACAGCATCGTAAAATGACAGTCCAAACACATGAGTAGATATATAATATAGAAACCATTACATAAAAAATCAGCACCAAAGCAGAGTGGCACAAGATGTCATTCAGAAACATCATTCCTATCAACAATAAAGTCTAAGGAACATAAAATACATTTAACATTGCAAAGAATAACTAATGTTCAAATGTGATGTTTCTTTATCGTATCGCTGCAACATGGTGTATATAGTCCAGTTCACTTCAGCACTCCACTACCAAGAATAAATAAAATCTAGAACGGAATGAAAACATCGGAAATTAATAAAAGGCAGTAACGAAAATTGGTATAAAATTGTGAAAAATAAAATAAAAATAATAAAATTGAAAAAATTAAAAAAAATTTTTTTATATATAAAAACAGAACAATGAGAAGAGAGGAGACCCAGATCTGCAAAATCAAATATAGTAATACATATATAAGATTATAAAAAAGGAATAAATGAAAGACATTCATTCAGGCCAAGTGGGGACACCGTGTTCAGTGTCCATATCCACTTGGCCTCCAGTTGGGCCAATCGTTTACTGACATTGCCACCTCTATTGTTGGTAACTAATAAGTCTATCCCTGAGACTTTTAATTTTGAAAAATCGCAATTGTGATGTGATTTAAAATGCCTAGGGATAGTTTTTAAAAGATGATATATCTTTCACCTCAGCTGCCGCCTTGATACCAAGTACGTGTTCACGTACTCTGACTTTCAACTGCCTTGTTGTCGAACCAATATATTTTAAGTTGCACGGGCATTCAGCCAGATAAATCACGGCAGAAGAATTGCAAGTGATATTATGTTTAATATCAAAATGGTGGGAATTGTCAGCATTACTGAAGCCACAAGTTTTTATAATATTCGGGCATGCTACGCATGAGCCGCAGGGTTTACAGCCATGAATTAGCAAAGATGTCGTTTGTGGAGTCTTGGTATAATGACTCTTAACCAGGCTATCTTTTAGATTAGGTGACCTTCTAAAAGTAATTTGAGGCCTATGTCCCACATATTTCAACAAAATAGGGTCTGCCATCAAAATTTGCCAATGATGAGTAAGGCATTTTCTCAGCAGGTCACTTTGTCCACTAAATTGTGCGATGAATCTTACCACATTCGTATCTTCTCTTACATGACTTTTATATAGCGTCTCATGCCTAGTGCTGTGTTTGGCCCTATTGAAAGCTTTTTTGATTGATCTTTTGCTGTATCCTCTCTCCAAAAATCTATCCTTCAATAAACTTGCCTGGTGAAAGAAATCTTCATCTTTAGAACAAATTCGTCTAAGACGTAAGAATTGTCCGATAGGGACAGAATTAATTAGAGGTCTTGGATGTGACGAGGACGCGTGGACTAGAGCATTAACCGCCGACTTTTTTCTGAACAAATCAGTTTGTAGACAACCACTTGTATCTTTAAAAATCCGGACAGAGGTGGCCTTTCTTCTGCTCCTATTCCTTTTTTAGGCCCACGCAGACGCCAAACAAGACGAAGAGGACCAGACGGGGGCACAGACCGAAGGGACAATCTGAATCAAATACGGACAACTCGTTCCCAGGTATGTGCCCACTCGTCATTAACATCTCATCCAGGACTTTGAGTATCGCAGAATATTATGTTCTCCAAAAAGGACTTTCCTTCTGCCCCTCTTACAAATATAGGACATTTGAACTTGAAATGGACCTTCAAAGGTTTTTTCGTTCCCTACGACTACGGGTGTATTTTTCTCAACCTCCCGCACCTAGACCTATACAGTCTCCGGGAGAACCGGGACGACTCTCAGCCACTAATCTGGGCCTGAGAACAAAGAGCCTCTTCAGACCTCCCCCCGGATCGAATGCTCTTGAGACCTTTATTGATTTCATTTATTCCTCTTTCCATGGTCTTAAATCTGACATGGAAAAAGGCAAATTACACTACCCACATAACCTCACGGCTACTGATCATCATGCCCTTAAATCCTTACAAGATGATAAAAATATCATCATAAAACCTGCGGATAAAGGGGGTGCAATTGTCGTGATGGACCGCTCATATTACATCTCTGAGGCACTCCGGCAACTCGACAACATCACTATTTATCAGAAATTACCGCGTGATCCCACCAATGATATACGGACCCGCATTAGCGACACACTAAGACAACATTGTGATGCAGGCATCCTGGACAGTAAAACTCATGAGTTTCTAATCTCTCATAATCCGATCATCCCTGTATTCTACATACTCCCCAAAATCCATAAGAACCTCCAGCAACCCCCTGGCAGGCCAATCGTGGCCGCCTCGGACTCCATTTTCTCACCATTGGCAATTTATCTAGAAAAAATCTTCACTCCTCTAATCAAAACTAGCAAATCATTCATTTTGGACACTGGAGCGTTTCTGGACATGATCCGTTCCATCAATCAAGTTCCAGCTAATTCCCTATTAGTCACATTTGACGTAAAAGACCTCTACACTTCCATACCTCATGAGAACGGTATACGGTCTGTCCAACGCTTACTTGAAAAATCGGACTTTAATCCAGCAGAGATCGCTCTCTGTCTGGATCTGTTAACCATCGTACTTAAACACAACTACTTTATGTTCCAGGATGATTTCTACCTGCAGATACGCGGGACCGCAATGGGCTCGAACGTAGCACCCCCATATGCAAATTGCTACATGGCCCATTTTGAGGAGACATTGATCTACACAAACCCTCTATTCAAGAACAACGCCATTGTCTGGAAACGTTACATAGACGATGTCTTCTGCATATGGGGGGGCACGTTCGAGTCCTTAGCACTCTTTCATCAATTTCTGAATTGCTCTTGGCCCGGACTCAGCTTTACCATCTCACACGACCACTCCAGGATCAATTTCCTAGACACTGTGATTATAAAGGATTCCAGTGGCTGTTTATCCACTGATCTATATGTCAAACCGACAGATCGTAACAGCTTACTTCATTTTAATAGCTTCCATCCAGTCGCCATGAAGAAATCCATTCCGACATCCCAATTCTATCGGGTCAAAAAGATCGTCTCTGATCATACCACTCAGGAAACCCGCCTCTCAGAAATGAATTCAAAATTTAGAGAGAGGGGCTATCCACAAGGGGTCCTGGATCGTTCCAGAACTACGGTCACTCGCAATAAACAAGATATGGGGGGCAGAATTGCTTTCGTACACCATTACCACCCCTATGCGTATATATTGCACAAATCCATTCGCCAACATTGGCCGCTCCTCCAGACTGCGCACCCGGACATTAAAGAATTCTCTAGACCTTTTCTCCCATGCTTCCGCCGTGCACCCAACCTAAGGGATGCATTGATCAGAGCTGACTTAGGCCCTAAAAAATCAGGAACTACACAACAATTCCTGAAAAAACCAAGAACGGGCACTTTCCCATGTCTGGGATGCACTCAATGTAATAACGTACTCAGAGGAGAAACCATCCATCACCCATATACGGGAAAAACATTTAGAGTCCGTGGTTTCTTTACTTGCGACACGGCCTTCGTGATATACGTGATTAAGTGTCCTTGTGGGTTATTATATGTTGGGGAAACTAGTCAACCTGTAAAACAACGCATTTCAAAACACAAATCAACCATAAGATGTAAGAATACCTTACTCCCCATCCCACACCACTTCATCACAATGGGACATACCATAGCCCAATTAAAATACCAAGTTTTAGAACAAATACCACATTCACGACGAGGAGGCGACCGCATACGTCAATTGAAAAGGAGAGAGGCGTATTGGATACACACCCTAGACACTCTATCACCTAAGGGTCTTAATCGTGAATACGATTTACTCTCCTTCATGTAATTCTGCATATGACCACTGAGGCTATAATTCCCCCACCCCCCCTTTTTTATACATCACTTGCCATAAACCACATGATATGTTGATCTCAGCCAGGTGTTTATTTATTTAATAATCCGTGCTCCCATTTTCCCATACTGTCTTCTGATAACGCACTATACCAATATGAATTTTGCTGTGACACCCTTTTACTTTATAAATGATGCATACAGATGTTTACACATCACCTGTCATTTACCACATGCTGCTTTGATCTCTGTTAGGTGGTTATTTATTATTCCTTGTTGCCTGCAGATTTGTCTTCCATACTGTCTTATGATAATGTACTAAATCAGTACTCATATTACTGTTATGCCCTTTTGACGCATACTGATGCTGCAAGCCTGTTATGTATATCGCTTTAAGCTAATGTATAAGATCGCAATATTTATTGCTGTAAACTCCTTTATGCTTGTACTAACATGCCTCTCTTTCATTCACTTTAGAGCCGCTTGTATTAAATACTATAATGCTGCCACGTCATCCTGTTGGGCACATCTCCATCAGCACGCTGCTCCTTTACTCCTCCCACCTGTAGGACGGCCTCTGATTACCTAGTATTCACTTGGAACACATGTCCATTAACTTCCTGCCACCTCACTTCCTGTCTAATGCTCTGTTTGACTGACACTATAGTCCCGCCTCTTCCTCTCATATACATGCTGCTTTCTAGCTTTCTCTGCACTCAGACTAGCGGTGGACACCGCGTCCAATGCAGAGACCTATCCTCACTACCGGACTCCTTCACAACAGGTCAGTCACAGACAAGTATAGCGGCTCCACCGCTTCACCATCACATTGATAGTTGTGATATTTATGGTATCTATGTTTTGCGCTGTTTCTACAGGTTACTAGTGCAATAGAGGCATTGTCCTCTTCCTCATCTCACCCCACCAACACAGGGTATGTCACATCTACAGGCATAGGCACAAAATCTACTTATACATAAAAGTATATCGGCACTTACGTTTATCTTATTTTCACCTACAGCTATATCCAGCCCTTTCTTTCTTCCCTATGTGGATCAACCCCCTTCCCAGTAGTATCTGGTATGTCCTCACCATATATATTCTTTCTGCCTTTGTGATACCTCTGATACAACTCTGACCTATGATTGCTCCCTAAATCTCCTGAAGCATTGTATACAACTACTCTCTACCTTTACTATTGACCAAAATTTTGATTGTACATACTTTATTTTGTTAATATAATTTTTTTCTTCTGTTTTTATAAATGTAGTGACTGATGAAGGTCCATGATATAGGACCGATCGTGTTACTACTGTGAATAAAAATCTTTATTCTCACTATACTAAAGTTGAGTGCCGAGTTCATTTTCTATTGGATGTGACGAGGACGCGTGGACTAGAGCATTAACCGCCGACTTTTTTCTGAACAAATCAGTTTGTAGACAACCACTTGTATCTTTAAAAATCCGGACATCCAAAAACTCAATATTGTTGGGATGGTAACAGTATGTGAAATGCATGTTGATACTGTTGACATTCAGGTTTACAATAAACTTTTCTAATTCATCAATGGAATCTTGCCAAATAAAAAATATATCGTCTATGTAGCGTGTCCAAAAAGGAACACGCTCCATAGACTCATAACCATCGGATGTAAGAAGGTCCATCTCCCAAAGTCCAAGGAACAGGTTGGCATACGAGGAAAAGGAATCTTCGTTTTCCTCCCAACAAGCGCAACTATTCTTCCCGATTGCCCTTGTGCGGTGGCAATTGTAGTAATAGATTACGGGGTTGATGTCAACTGTGTAATGTCCCCTGATATTAAGCCATAAGTTAGGAATGGAGAGACATCTATCAGACTCCCCCATTACTAAGCCAGTAAATTAAAAGAAAAAAATACAAATACAGGAAAAAAAAGCATTTTATCTGAATAAAGACTCAAACCACATATTCTGCAGTCTCATTCTCACAGTTATGGTTCACAGGTGAGTGATGATTTTACTGACATGATCACCCTTGAGGAAATTGGTGGACAACGTGGGACCCAGTTGGATGTCATTGGATCTACAGATTTTTTTTTATTAATAAAAGGGTAAATCAGGGAATGTGTGGGGGAATCATTATTCAAATAAAATGTTTTTTTCTCTGTGTGTATTTTTTTCTTTAAACTTGCTGGGTTAGTAATGGGGGAATCTCATAGATGACTCTCCATTATTAACCCATGGGTTTGATGTCAGTTGACATTACAAAAATTAACATCAACCCCAAAAACTATTACCCTGATTACTACCGCACAAAGGGATGTGAGATGGATTTACGGCGGACCCCTTTGGATTATTTTATCATTTAAAGGTAATAAATGAGTAGAAGAGGGTCGGGTAGTGCTTTGCAAAATTGAAGGACTTTTCTCTGTGTAGGTGTTTATTGCTTTTGACTACGGGGTTAGTAATGGGGGTGTCTTATAGACACTTCTCGATTACTAATCCCTGAAATTGATGTCAGTGAAAGTTACCCAGCTGACATTAACCCCAAAACCATTACTCCACTTGACTAAGCACAAGGGCAAGAGGTAAGAGCCGAGGCTAAGAGCCATAATTGATGCATCTAAGGGATAAACCATTTCTGTGGTGGCTGAGAGCTGGTGATATTTGTCTGGGAGAAGGCCAATATCCATGGCACCTTAACAGCCTATTAATATCAGCCCGCAGCAGTCTGTTTAGCTTTTGATGGTTATTAAAATTAGGGGGGACCCATGTAATTTTTTTGTTACCCCATTTTATTAACCAGTAAAAGCTACACAGACTGCTGGGGCTGATATTAATAACCTGGGATGCCCTAAGTTTGCTGCCTCCTATCCAGAATAATACTAGCGCCCAGCTTCCTGCTTTCCCTCAGCTGGGTATTAACCCCGCTGTTCTGTTGGGGTCTACTATACACTTATAATGTTGCGGTCATTTTTGACCGGACCTAATAAAGTCTTTATTTTAGCTAATTTGAGTGCTTTATTTGAATACATGTTGCATTATTATACTGTATGTGAACATGGTTGTTCATAAACAAATGAAAAATTAAATCAAAAACTTATTTTTTTTTGTCAAAAAATGTTACATGGAATAATTGCAATATTCTTGCATATTGCACATTTGCACATAAAAAATATTCTTTATATAACTGTAAACTATAACTAATAACTAAAGATGAGTAAATTTGTTCGGATTCGGTTCCGAATATGATCGAAATCGAATATTGTTTTTGCAATATTCGTTGAACACAGACGAACTTCATTAGAGTCAATGGGAGTAAAAATTACCGAATATGTTCGGAACCAATCATAAGACATACATTGGGCATGAATAGTGTTCAAATATGGCACGAATATGTCAAAATCAGATTCGGGGCCAAAATCCAAACAAATTTGCTCTCTCTACTAATAACATCAAACTATATGTAAATATATATTTTTTCTAAAACAAAAAATAACAAAAAAATTAAAAAGTTCAGTTTTTTCTATATAAACTGGTAAATAAGGTTCATAGTGCTAAGTTTACTGTTTGCATTCCTCACGTAGGGTTGAGCATTCCGATACTTCCGATACCTGAAATCCAATGTAAGTCTATGGGAACAAAATATCGGAAGTATTTAGTTCCGATACTTCCGATATTTTGTTCCCATAGACTTACATTGGATTTCAGGTATCGGAACTGGGTTTCGGTATCGGAATGCTCAACCCTACCACAAGTATAATTTACATGTCTTGCACAATTACTTTGCGCAACTGCAATATATCACATTTATTTGAGATAGATTACTTGATGTTTAGACAGAAGGCGCATCATTTCCATTTTAGGCTGGTTGCGTTGCTGTTGGAGGCTGTGGGTATCGTAGCAGTGCTGGTGGAAGCCATTGATTCACTTTCTTTAGTTTGATGTTGGATCAGCTCCATCATCACTGGGTGTTACTTTTCTTTCTTCGATATATGGGCTAACCAGTGATTTTCCCAACTCCTCTATAAAAGTTCTTGTATATAGTTTATTTTTGTTCCAATTTGGGTCTATTTCACGCCATAACACAAATACATTGTATGCAACTCTCTGTGTTCTCTCCAGCTGTACTGAAAGTGAAGTAACTGTATAGACTAGTATGGTAATTGTCTACTGATAAGATCAGAGAAAACATGATCCTTTAGCATAAGATAGCCCATAGTAAAACAAACACATTTGTCAAATATAATTTATTAGTGCTCTTTTCAGGTCAGCATTACACAGTAATAGAACCAGCTAACACAAGGAAAATAAGAAAATCTTTTCTTTTACAATGTGAAATGTTGACAGCTGAATTCAACTATTTCTATATGAACAGCAGAGTAAATAACATGCAGCGCAAAATTTTTTGCATATAACTATACTGGAAGGGCATTCTTCTGCAGTATCGTAATTTGAAAATGCATGTATGTACAAATCTGCACAGACCAAAAGGACCTAAATAATCTGATAAATAGTAATAGATGCAATATTTAATGCAAAATTAGATTATAACTTCTTTATTTTACTCAAAATATGGCAGGAGATTAGTATAAAAGGCTATCAGTCATTTTTGACAGAACAGTACAAGTGTAAAAAAAAAGTGGAGCAAAAAGCAAACAAAAAAAATTACCCATAGTAAGAAAACCTCAAATGAGGAAAAGTCATTAACCACAAGTTTCAGAACCGCATATTGAATATTTAAAAAAAAAAAATCAAATTTCAAATTCGGCCATTTTTGACTGAACAGAACAGCAGGGTTAAAAATAAGGGGACCCCAAGCCATTTTTTTCTTTTGTTTAGTTATTTATTAGCTAAGTACATGTACAGTAAGTTATACATGCAATGCACTAATTATATATCTCACTGACATGTTTCTTACTATGTACAGTACAAGCACTGGCTGGTGAATACTCTCATCAGTGCTACCTGCTCTTGCTGCCATCAGCGAGTATAAGCAACACTGATCACAGTAGTAGTCATCAGTCAACACCAGACCTGTGGTAACCTTTTCACAGCCAGTCTCAGTCACTGGCTCACATGCTCTTCTATGTGTGACAGCATGGGACCTGCATCGGTCCACGATACTTAGCAGCTGTGACTGGCGGTGACATCAGTAAAGTTACTGCCGATCAGAGCCGGTATTTCTCACACTGTCAAAAGAGGATAGCATGGAAACCATCAGATGTTTGGGCCCCCCTTTTCTTAAATGGAGTACATGTTTGGGAACCGCTTGGTACCCAAACCAAACTTTTTTTTACAAAGTTTCGTCAAACCTGATGGACCCAAACATCAACGGGTCCTCTCATCCCCATTGATAATTTTAAATTTTCATAAATTATATTTGCAGAAAAATACTTAATAGATTCAAAAGTACCTAAAAGGGGTGTCCTTTTCATTTATTAAAAGATTGGTGAATTTTATAAATATCATCTGTTAACATGTTTTAAACATCTGCCGAACGTGTTCAGCGCATGTCGGATGCAGGGCATGGAGCGGGCTACCAGAGTGAACCCGCATCATACCCAGCAGGTAATGGATGTGTATTACAGACAAGACCTGCCACTAACAATTGCAGGTGAAGCAGTGCACTGTCCTCACTTGTTAGCTTGTTAAATGCCACTGTCAATATCTGACACCGGCATTTAATGCACATTGGCATGAGCATTGATGTTATCCAGGGTTGCCGATGTGTTGTCATGACAGCTGGGGTTCAGCTGACGACTAGCGATGTGCAAACATGTTCAGTGATATTCAATTGTCACTCCAGTATCACTGTGCTCAGATGTGCTTGGTGCTTGTTACTTGGTGAGAAATGGGTGGTGCTCGATGTAAAACTGAATTTCCCACCCCGCATCTTTGGCTTCTGTTCAAATTTTCACCACACTTTGAATATTTTTCCCATTTTCCAAATCACTATGTGGTAAAATGAATGGTGTCACTGAAAAGTACAGTTCGTCCCACAAAAAACAAGCACTCATACTGTATGTCAATGTGGTCAGAAAAATAAAAGATTAGCTCTAAATAAAGGCAGAAAACAGAGAAAGCAAACAAAAACTGGCGGCATGAAATTAAAAAAAGCACTTTAAAATCATAGTGGACCTTCTTAATCGAAATTTGATATCCTAGAAGGGGCATTTTGAAAGCTTTACATACCTTTCATAGCACCTTATCGAAACATTCATTTGATTTTCCCAAGCACTCTAGTCGACTCGGAAAGAGCTAGATCTTTTCCAAGAAATGTGCCAAATAAGTTAATAATTGATGAATTTTACAGTGTTTGTGGGTTATATATAGTGTCTATATGTACAATAAGATTATTACGGTTAGTAACTCCACAAAGCAAAAATTAATTTAACTAGTGTATGGCTCTGAGAAGAAAGGGAGGAAAAACAGAAAAGCAAAAACAAAAACTGGCCACGGCATGAAAGGATTAAAAAAAGCACTTTAAAAAAATCAATAGTGACCTTCAAAAGGTCCGAACTATTCCTAGAAAGGGAGGCCTTTTTAAAAGACATTACAGACCTTTCATAGCACTTTCAAACTTCCAGGTTGTGGATTTCTCCCCAGTCACTCTCGCAGTGAAAGAGCTAGATCTTTCCAAGAAAGTGCAGAATAATTGCAAAATAGAATGCAATTTTACAGTTGTTTTGTGGGTTACTTATAGTGTTCACTATATGGTAAAATGATTATCTAGGTTAGTACAACTCCAGCAATGCAAAACATGTATAGTTTTTTATCTAAGTGGTGAAAAAAAATTAATAAATGTATATTAAAACATTTTTTGTTTGTGTGGCCATTTTCCAAAACCTGCAATGTTTGAAATTTTTGGTTAATTGGGATATAGGAAAGCTTGTTTTAGGATTTATTGATTGTAATTTTTTTGCACTATTGAGACTGCTGAAAGAGTGTAATTCTGGTGTTTAGATTTTGATTTGATTATGCCGTTTACTGATCAGGTTGGTTAATTTTATTTTTTAATAGATTGGGCATTTACAGATGTAGCAATGTCTGTAGTTTTTTGTAATTATTTTTGTATTTCTTTATTTATAATGGAGTAAAAGAGGGGTGACTTGAACTTATATATTATATATTTTTTTCATATTTTAAAAACATATTTTTCCCTTTTCACCGTATTTGTTAGTCCTTTAAGAATACTTGAACTTGCGATCATCCGATTGTGTGTGCTATATACAGCAATATCACAGTATTGCTATATATAGCAAAAAACACCAGCCAGACAGACTTCATGGCTATCTATCTGTTCCCCACATGGAGGTTGCGGATGGGAGCATAGAATTACGCCTTTCCCTGCTAATTCACTGTAAATGCTGCTGTCAGAGCAAAACAACAGTATTTATCCATTTACTAGCTGTAGGTGGAGCTGCACTCAACATGCAGATGTTGGAGGCAGATGATGGCTGAATATAGATAGCTGCCTGGAAAGCTCCTGAACCCTCAGCAAGGTTAGGGAATTGGCATATGACGCAACTTGAAATTATATACGTGTCAGTAAGGGTTAAATAATTAGCAAGGCTATGAAAATGTCTGAAAAAAGAGTCTATCTAGTCTATAGTCTATGCAACATATATTGAACAACATTAGTTCAAAGCTAAAAAAAACAACATATTAAAAAGATAAAGAAAAGCTTTATAATCACTCGTCTGGTCCTTGTCAAATCTTCTTATCCTTGCCACTTGTGCTGAAATTCCCTGGCATCCCTGAGTTGGGACTTCTGGCTCTGAGGAGGCCCAAGAGGTTTCTATGCAAGTGCGTGAGAGGTCAGAATATCACAATGTCATAGGCTGTGACTTTTGGCCTCATCTGATACGGAAGTCTCAGCGCAATGTGAGAAAACCATGGACTTCATCGTTTGTGGCAGGAATCAGAAGATGCGACTGGGACCTGACAGGTGACGGTGAAGTGTGGAGGGACCAGGGAGGTGAAAAATAAGGTGAGTAAAGGGATTTTATCTTTTAACCTTTCTATGGCTGTTTTCAGAAAAATAGCAGCTGGTGGCTGCCATTTTGCTAAATTCATGCAAAGGCGAATTACAAAATATCTATTACAGTAAATGTGCCCTGGGGCGGCTTGCAGAGGACTGGACTTTCTCCCACATGTAAGTTCATTATGGGTACATTCTAACCTGTATAAATGCATTTCTTGTTTGCACCATTGCACTACTGTACTGAAGCCTTTGTGATTGGCCTATGCCGATTAAATTGTTTACTGCACATTGCACTTTAATAATTGGTCCACATTATATTTGAACATATTAGGCGTTATATGATTTAATTTTGTATTTTTGCATAAACCCTACATATGGGTGTTATATGGTGCGATACATAGTGGGGAAAAATTGTCCTTATCCTTTACCTGCCTATTGTGCTACTCTGCAACTATTTTTAATTGTAATCTATATTAATAAAATTTTGGTCTAAATAAGCTCTGGTTCTAGCCTTGTGTGTGGGTTGAACGTATGTATTATAATAATAAATAATAATAATTTAGTTATACAAAATTAAAATTTTTATTAAAAAATTTCAGTCTAATTTATGAAGGAATCAAGAACTGACAAAATTTAGATTTAAGAGGGACTCAGATAAACACTGTATTAGACATAAGGGGGGCCTCATTCACATTCTGCTCAATTTGTCATGTTGTGGTACTCTTAGACTCATAAAGGATATGCACTAATTGCAAAGCCTGCCAAAAATTACAAGGTGGGTAATCCATTGACCCTTGAAGGCACCAACTGAAGTGTCTCATTCAAATATTAAAAAGTGTAGTTCTGGTACTTCTACACTCATCACAGCTCAGCACAAAGTGCATAGCTAGAAAAAAAATATAAGGAGGGTCATCCATAGACCTTTGAATGCAGCAACTGCAGGGCCTCATTCAAATATTGAAGATTAAAAACACTTTATGTGCTGCTGTCAACTGGGGGTGTAGAAAAGTCGGGAATAATCCAGGCTTTGCTCATTTTTTATCAGATTGAGCCTGTCAGCATTTTCTGTTGACAGGCGAAAGTCACTGTCTATTATGCCCCCCCAGACGCACTAAAAATCCACTCAGACATGATGCTAGAGGCAAGGCAGCAAACTATCTCAAAGGCATAGAGGGACAGTTCATGCCAGGTGTTCAGCTTTGAGACACAATAGTTGAAGGACACAGAGGAATTAGGGAGCACTCTAGTTTGGTCAACCATGTATTGCTTAACCATCTTTGAAAATTTTTCCCTCCTTGTCAAAAATACCCAGTCATCAGGGCCCGAATGCTCGGAGGTTGTAATGAAATTGGCTCAGGCCTTTGACAGTGAACCCCTTCTGTTGTACCTGGTGTGCATCTACCATACCTCCCCTCCTTGGTTGGGCAAAGAAGCTTACCCCTGCCATTAGCGTTACCTGATGAGAATTATTCAATATATCTTCCACATTTGCCTTCTGGTATAGAACAATTTTAGCAGACCTCTCCACCTCAGGAAAGAGATGCAAGATTCTTCTTGTAGCGTGGGTCTAACAGAGTGAACAAGAAGTACTCTTTTTTGGTCAATATGATTATAATGTGAGGGTAACGGGAAAGACAGAGATACATAAAGTCAATCATATGTGCCAATCTCCCTACAGCCAACACTTTCCTGTCTTCACCATAATGTCATTGCTCCATCTCCTCCTTCTCTCTCTCTTCCTTTTCATTGTCCTCCTCAGCCCATCCACATATGATAGACGGGACAAAGCTTGTGTGGGTATCAGCTTATTTTTCACAGTCAACCAGCTCTTGTTCCATCTCCTCTTCCTCAGCCTCCACCTCCTCATTTAGCCCAATCCGTGCTAATCAGATAAGATGAGGCTGGGCTGAGTGTCTCATTTCTCCCTTCATCGTCACAGTGTTAGCATGCAAAGCTTAATGTTTAATTGTGAGCAGTGACTCTTTAAGTTGGCATAGAAGCGGGATCTATGCTTGATTATGGTGTCATCGCCGCTCACCATCTTTGTGGAGTCCTCAAACTCTTGGAGAGCAGCACAAATGTCAGACATCAATGCCCACTCTTCAGGTGTTATGTGCGGCGGTTGACCAGTATACCAAAGGGCATGTTGGAGCTTGTATTCAACAACTGGTTTCTGCTGTTCGCAAGGCATTGCCAGCATGTGAAATGTGAAGTTCAAGCTTGTGGTCATGTCGTACACCAGTTGGTGAGTTGTCACTTTCATGCACTGCTGCATCAGTGCCAGAGCTGCTGCAGCTGTACCTGATATGCGGAAATGGGCATTGACGCGGCTATATTGATGAGAAACTCTGGTAAGTCTGGGTAAGTTTTCAGAATGTGCTGAACCACCAAGTTAAGCACATAGGCCAAGCATAATACGTTTGTGAGATTTCCAAACTTAACAGCCGCTACCAGGTTACGCCCATTATAAGACATGACCATGCCTGGTTGTAGATTCAGTGGCAAAAAACACCGATCTGTCTGGTCTGTTATTCCTTTAAATAACTCTGTGTAGTGGTGTGCAGTCTTGTAGACAAATTAATTTGAGCAGAGTCTGTTGCCGCTTTGCTGATGCAGAGCTGCAGAGCTTACGACTGATGTGGACGATGTGCTCTTAAAAAAAACAATCGGAGACATAGGATGAGGAGGAGCAGAAGGAGGTACAGGAACTGATGTCGGAGGTGGAGGAAACCCTGATAGAAGTAGGGCCAGCAATAATTATTGCCATAGCAGGGTTTGACTCGGCCCCAGCCTTCACAATGTTCACCCAGTGTGCCATCAGGGAAATGTAGCATCCCTGGCCGCAAGCGCTTGTTCATGTGTGTTTCATTATGTGGACAATCCAAGTAAGTGCGTTGGTAAGGGTGATGTTCCTTGACACATACTGGTACAAGGCTGGTACAAGGCTGGGACATTACACCCAGAGAAATACTACCGCTGTCTAAATACCAAGGGATGGCATCCGCCAGGAGTCGGCAGTAATGATCCATGGCCACAAGCTTAAAATGGCCACATTTGCGTGGCAAGCAGCTGTCGATCCCTCCTCCTCAGCACTGCTGTCAATGCTCTGCATGCCCGCTTCCCATGTTGGGTCAGTGTCTTCATAATCTACCACTTCATTCCTCATTCCTCTTGGTATGATCTGTGTTTATTGTTATGCTGTAATGTCTATTGTCTGTACAAGTCCCCTCTATAATGTAAAGTGCTGCAGAATATGTTGGCACTATAGAAATAAAATTATTATTATTATTATTATTATTATTACCACATCATCTTCCACTGACGCAGCCCACAGGTTATTATTGGACAGACATCCTCATTACTAATCCCATAGTAAGATTGAAATAAAGATACAGCAAATATAAAGTATTTTATTTGAAATAAAAAACTCCCAACCCTCTTAAACCCATTTATTTTTAAAGATTAAAGATAAAAAACCCATATTCCTCACCTGTTTGATGAGAAGATAATCCATATCTGTCCCATGAAAAAGTCCAGCTCTTCTACATCTGGGAGGTTTGTTGAACACTGGCATAATGCGACCATTCAGCAAGACAGCCAGAACACACTGAGACAGGAGCGTGAGAACGCTCCAGAAGTGTGTAGCGCTGACATGAGAAACGTCAATGGAGTCCATAGCTGATGAACCTCGGTCACCTCACTGACATTACCACTCGCTGCGTGAGATGTTTCTGATGATGGTATTGGTGATGTCAGTGAGGTGACAGGTTCATCAGCTATGAACTCTGGTGACTTTTCTCATGTCAGTGCTAAACACTGCAGCAGTGTAATCAAGCTCCTGCCTCAGTGTGTTGTGGCTTGCTGAGCGGGCGCAACATGCCAGCGCTCATCAAACCACCCAGATGTAGCAGAGCTGGACTGCTTCATGGGACAAATATAGATTATCTTCTTGTTGAACAGGTGAGGAATGTACAGACTGGATTTATGTTTTGTAGCTATAGAGAGAGACAGACCAACATTTCTCTAACTAGAGACTGCCGCACCAAACTGAAAGTAACAGTGGTTGCTATGGACAATAGAAGTTTTGTTTGATGGAACTAGGGCTAGCTCAGTGGTGTCTGAAGTAGCCAGGGTCTATGTTGTTTAGTTATCGCTTGCACACCGCTAGGGATTTTTGCTTATGATTTGTTTTATTACCGTGAAAAACAAATGTCACATTGTTTTAATAGGAATCCAATGTCTGTGTGAACACTGCCTAATGCCTACGTGAGAGTGAATCTCTACCATTGATGGATGAAATGCAGGTGTGAAGTCCCAGAGAGCAAAGGTTATTGTAGTGTAAAGATTGTGCTAGGTAAAGGCAGCTACAGCATTGAGAACATAGTCTGAAAGCATTGAGGAACTTATTAATCAATTAGTCCAGGTGCAGCAGATACAGTAGCACCAGCAGCAGGAGACTCAGCAGGAGACAAAAAATCCTGATCCAGCAGTTTCAATAGCAGCAGGAGTTTCAGCATCAACAGCAACAGCATCAGCAGCAGATGACCCTCCGGGCAGAAACTGTTTGAGCCAGGGAGATGGCACCACCAGTCAGCCAAAGTGAAGGTATCCATGTGAGTTGAACATTACGGGAGGTCTTGTAGGAAATCTTTCTGAAGGATGTCGTCAAGTCTTACCTGACTGTCTTTGAAAGGGTAACAAAAAGGGAGAAAGTGGCTGTAAAGCAATGGGCAGTGGTCCTACCCCCCTTAATGGGGAACCATTGAAAGTGTGCTACAATCTTGCCCTGCAGGATTCAAAAATGAAGGTAAGTTGAAGGTGGAAATTCAGGCATATTTGGTCATAACCCAGTCCGTCAGGACACAATGGGTGCACCTCTGGACAGATTTATACACTCACTATTGAAATCTGTACAAAAATGGGTTGTCCTGGGAAATCCCTAGAATGTAGATGTCCTAGTGAGCCTGATGGAAAGATATTTGGCTGAGGAGAACTCCATGAGTAGTCAAGGAAGCTTGAGGTCACCTTTCAGGATACCTAGAATAAGGGGCCAAAGGACATCTCTGAGGGGCGCCCAAGGCCTCAGGAGGAGTCAGAGCCTTGTTCAATGAGTACATCTCATAAAACATTTTCTGTTGGAAGTGTCGCACCTCAGGTCATACATAATCCCATTATCCCTTGACCTTGGAGACAATGGACTGCATTATAGGCCAGCGCTATGCCTACTTCACCTACCCTGCCTGCAGTGCTGATCCTCAACCTGACGAGGGGCTTCAGGATTGCAGATGACTGTGAATGGTGTCCATGTGATGGGACTTATGGTCTCAGGGAGTATGGTGACCCGGCAAGGGCCATACTTCCATGTGCTAGTCCCTAGAAGGGAGTGAAGTAAAGTGCATCCGTGGAGACGCCAATAACTATCCTTTAGCCCAGGTAGACATACACACAGACTATTGTTCTGTGTCCCACCAAGTGGGTGTGGTTAAGCACTTGTTGCATGCAATTGTTATCGGTCGAGATTTTACTTTGTTCTGGTACTTATGAGCTAAAGCTGTAGCACCCAGTAGACCAGAAGGCCACCAGGAGTCGGTTATGGTAACAAAGTCACATGATGTAAATGGTGAATGTCTGTTAAGTCTACTGATTAGAAAGGAGAATGGGAAAGCATCTCTTGAAGCCAATATCCTTGTTCTGGACAAGTCCCAGGACAACTTTGGGACTGACCAAATCAGGGATTTAACAGTAAAAGATACTCTGGAAAATGTAAATGGAGATTCCCAGGAGATGGTAGCCAATAGTCGGTTTCTGCAATGGGTTAGGCATAATGACTGTTGTGTCGTGGGAACAAAGTGAAGAAACAGGTCAAGAAAGTCAAAGTCTATGAAAAATATCTGAGCAGAAGCATTATTTTCAAAATGTCTTTAGGTTTCCAGTAGGTAAGTGATGCAAACCAGTATGGTTAAAACATTGCATATTTCTTAAAATTGCACCTTTTTGGTAAAAAAAAATATTTTATTAGCAGGAAAACTTTTACAGCTAGATAACTTGCTGTTATAACATAGCAATTATAAAGTAAAAGTCTATTAAAATATCTGTTTTATGATTGTTGCATGGTGTAGACCTTAATATCTCTTGTTAACAATATTTGAGTCAAGATAAAGTGAAATATTCTTCAAAGTTATAATGTCAGCAACACTTAAGCTAAGAAACATGTTCAGATTTTACCTCCTTTGAAAATATGTACAGTAATTCAAGGCATTATGCTTCTAAATAATAAATGTAAAAAAAATATATGAATGTTAAATGATGCATTTTCTTGAAAGCTGAGCGGAATCAGAATGTTAGCTTTAGATTTCTTTGTACATGTTTAAAAAATATCTGTTTAAATGAAATGCACTTTGGTAATATGTCTTCGGTAACAGCTTTGGGTTATTTTCATTTGATATTTTTACTGCTTTGGAGCCAGAGGGGAAAGCGCTCTAATTTATCTTTAGTGCTTTCAGATAAAACAAAACAACTCAATCTGTACATATTATGAATCAGAACAAAAACTATTCACTCATCTCTATTAATAGCCTGAATGAAAAATCCACTCTAGGAAAGGCACAATCAATAGGTAGTTACAATATTGAAGCAACACCTAGAAAAGGACAAATGTGAAAAGAACTTCTATTTATTTTGCATACATATTTCTAGAATGTTGATCGGTTTTCATGGTCCTTGCCAAAGGAAAAATGTTTCACTACCCAACTGTCCTGTTACTGCAGAATCATTATATTATGATTAAGTCAAATCTCGGTTTAAATTTTCTAGTATTTTAGAAGAAAGTGCTAAGGATGGCAGAGTAAGTATATTGTATTCAGTTGTTTGGAAATAACAGCTTGATCACTATTGGAGAATGTATCGATCATCTCCTCCCATGCTACTAAACTGGTGCTTGAATTATTGTATGCCACATTCCAGAAATTATTCTCAAGTTTTCTACGAAAACTGTAGAATAGATTTGTTGCTTTTTGAAAATAAATCGTATTTATAAGAAAAATGTTGCATTTTTTTGTGAAGCTCCAGGAGAAGTGTGGATTTACCATTATGGCTTTGTGATTAGAACATTTCCTCTTGTGATTGTATTGATATTAGGGTTAAGTCTTATAAACCTGAGTATAATGCTAGTATCATTAATATATATTATTTTAATTGATTGCATCTGAAAATTTTCCTCCCTTTGTGGCCACCATTGATCACATGGACATAAAAATATTGTTAAACTGCCAATAGTAACTACTAAGGTATAAAGGGACTGTTCAAGTTGTCGGAAAGCTAATGTTAACCAAATTCACGTGAAGCGAACATGTCCAAAACTTTCCTTCTACTAAATTTATATTACTCAAATAATTAAAGAAACATTTTACATTAATATCACATATGATCCTTGCAATTGCATTGTGCGTTGAAAGCAGAGCTGTCTCAGATTTCACAATGTAAACAGCATAGATTATTAATAGTAATGAGCAAGTATACTCGTTGCTCTGGTTTTCCTGAGCATGCTAGGGTGTCCTCCGAGTATTTGGGTGTGCTCGGAGATTTAGTTTGTGTCGCCGTAGCTGCATGATTTACAGCTGCTAGACAGCCTGATACATGCAGGGATTCCCTAACTAAACAGGAAATCCCCACATGTATTCAGGCTGTCTAGCAGTCGCAAATCATGCAGCTACGCCGACACAAACTAAATCTCCGAGCACACCCAAATACTCGGAGGACACCCGAGCATGCTCTGGAAAACCAGAGCAACGAGTATACTCGCTCATCACTAATTATTAAATATATTTCTTAGACTTAAGGTAAGGTAATACACTTCACATAAGAATTTATTTACAAAAGATTTATCTTAGTACCAAGATTTTATAGCAAGTAAGTACACGAGCCTCGTAAGGTAGAAAATTCTAATTAATAATTTATACAGTTTACATTAAGCCAACTACTGACAGATCCTCTTTTATATGGGTATATGTAAGACTAAAAATTATAAAAAAAAAGTATAGCAAAATTATAAAAGTAAGAAAACTGGAGTAAAAGCTTTGAAAATTCACAATTTTTTACACAACACTTTTGAAATTTTCAAAGTGGATAGAGCTGGAGCAGTACAAGGGAATGACAGGGCATGGTGACCCCAGCTCATCAATTTCATGATGAGCAGTGGCATACTTTATGCCAGAAATTTTACCCCAGTTCATGACTAAAGTAAGATTTGTGGCAAGGTGCATACAGAGGCATATGCCTCTTTGTACTTAGCCTGATTGATTAAGAAGCATGGGCTCTTAATGGATCAGTAGGTTAATACTCCACCCCAGCCCCTTATCAACATCGGCATGAAAACACCCATCTTGAAGAATCAGGGCAATATATATTTAATAGAGCTGTGTATTTTAATGGCATGAAAGTTTATAGTTTTGAAAAAGAAAAATTGAATAGCACTTGAAGTAGAAACCTTGGTACACCTCATGAATTAAATCGGCTTGGTCAAGAACTTGGATTTATTTGATAAGGGAGTAGAGAATAGGAACTCAAAGTTTTTTCCAATATGGCTGTCATTCTTTAGCACTGTACTTGTTTATTCTCTATTTTTTATCTTTGCTTGTTGCTCTATTTAGCATGGATGTAAAAACTAAGGTCAGTGTGCTTGTAAAAGAGTTGTCAATATGTTTATTATAATAAGAATAATAATTATAACTGGACACAATTGCACATGTAAAAAGAGTACGAATTGAAATTATATATTAGGTCAAAGTTTTATGTTGCTTTATCAAATATGTTTATGGCAGTTACAGTTAAGTAATTCATTAAAAAATAGATTGACTGTAATTATATATGAAGAATATATTTTGGATATATTTTAGTTTATATTGACGGAGTTTCATCTTCAAGGTCATTGCTGGGTTCTAAAAAACCCCAGAGCTTAGGCCAACAGCTTTGCTTATAGTCTTTATAAAGAATTCCTATTCAGTACAGCTGTACTGGAGCTGAAATCAGCAACAGATTAAGCATATCAAAGATATTTCTCTAAATCAATTAAAAAATAATTTACAAAAAATTGCCCTAGGCACTGAGATGGAGACTTGGGGCCCAAGCCTCTGGTGAAGTAGCCCAGCATCACCATCTGTTTGGAAAAAAATAGTTCTTCAACAGCTACAAATATTCACAAAGTAAAATGCTAATTTCAGTTACTAAAAGCTTTGAAGTGAAAATATTTTTTGCAAAAGAAAAAAATATGCAAAATTTACACCATGGTGTTCTAATTAAAAAAAGGTTATTGGTATTCCAAGATTATGATACTGTTGTAAGATAATTTCCTGTAAATGTGAGCATATTCGTTTCTAAAATTTTGTGTTCACAATTTTTTTCTGATGTTTTAAAATACACAAAACCTAAGATAAAATAAGTAATAAAATACCCTGCAGTAAATAAATATCAATATTGCATGAAAATAATATAGGGCGTTTATTTGACATGGGGAACTATTTGAATGCAATGTCCCGCCGAAGGAAAAGGGAGACTACACCCTTATTTGCACAGGACGCAAAAAACTGGAACAAAAACCTAAAGATATGAATTTTGAATATAAGTTGGTGTGCATGCAGCGTGTAGACACATGTTCACACTGGTCACTAAACAGACAAAAATAATATAAAAACAAAATAAGCAAATACTTTTCCTTGAGGTGAACATTACATTTATATAGTTCTCCATGGCTGGGTGTCCAATAGCTGGGTCTCAGTCCTTCTCAGCCCTTATTCCCATTACATTAGTTGACATATGGTACGCTTTTAATACTAGAGATCAGGAGCATCCTAAAAAGGGCCAGGGTGATGTGGTAGGATGGATTTTAAATTTTTTTACCAAAATTATGTTATTTTCATACACTAATACTATTTATTTATTTACTGCAGTGTATTGACTTATTTTGTTTTTATCTTAAGTTTTGTCTGTTAAGATTTTTGGTGTTTTTAGACATTAAAAATGTGCACAGTTTGATATCTCTATTGTGTTTTTAAAATGTTTCTTTAGTTTAAATTTTTAAAACTTATTTCTTAAGGTGTATTTTAAATAACTATGAAATGCAAATCTCCTGAAAAAATCTCCATACCTTTAGAATGCTACATTTTTATTAACCTCTTAGTGACAGACAATTTTTACAATTCTGACCACTGTCAATTTATGAGGTTATAGCTATGGAACGCTTGAACTGACCTCACTGATTCTGAGACTGCTTTTTCGTGACAAATTGTACTTCATGGAAGTGGTAAAATTTCTTCGATATGACTTGGATTTATTTGTGAAAAAATGGAAATTGACAAAAAAATTTGAAAATTTTGCAACATTCAAACTTTTAATTTTTGTGCCCTTAAATCAGAGAGTCATATCGCACAAACTTGAAAAAGACATGTGCCGAAATGCGTAGTTTTAGGGGGGGTGAGGGGTTATATTTTGTCTTTATATGTAACATTTTTGGATTCATTAAATATTGAGAGGCTTTTGCAAAAAACGTCTACTATTGTTCCTTAAACACTTGCTGGGAATCCCATTAGTTTTTGCTGTTATATCGCACAAAATAGGTAACAAATAACATTTCCTACATGTCTACTTTACATCAGTACAATTTTGGAAACATTTTTTAAGACGTTATAAAGTTATAAGGGTTGACCAGCGACTTCTCATTTTTCCAACAAAATTTACAAAACCATTTTTTGGGACCACCTCACATTTGAAGTGAGTTGGGGGGGTCAATATAACAGAAAATATGTAAAAGTGACAACATTCTAAAAACTGCACCCTTGAAGGTGCGCAAAACCACATTAAAGAAGTTTATTAACCCTTCAGGTACTTCACAAGAACTAAAGCAATGTGGAATGAAATAAAAATTTTACTTTTTTCACAAAAAAATTAATTTAGACACAAACTATTTTATTTTCACAAAGGTAACAAGAGAAAATGGACAAAAAATGTATTGTGTAATTTCTCCTGAATACGATACCCTGTGTGTGGGGGAAAGCCACTGTTTGGGAATATGGCAGGGCTCAGAAGAGAAGGAGAACCTTTTGACTTTTTGAACCCAAAATTGGCTGGAGTAAGTGGCAGGCACCATGTCGTGCTTGGAGCCCCCCTGATGTACCTAAACAGTGGAAACCCCCCAATTTTAACTCCAACCATAACACAGCCCTTTCCCCTACCTAACCTCAACACACCCCTATCCAGAATTCCAACCCTAACCACAACCCTAACCCCAACACCACCCTAACTCCAACACCACAACCCTAAACCCAACACAATCTTAACAGCAACCCTAAACCTAGCCCCAACCCTAACCCTAGCCCAACCATAACCCTAGCTCTAACTCTAGCACCAACCCTAACCCGAGCTCTAATCAACCCTAGCCCTAACCCTAACCCTAGCCCCAACCTTAACCCTAGCCCCAACCTTAACCCTAGCCCAACCATAACCTTAGCTATAGTCCCAACCCTAACCCTAGGCCAAACCCTAACCATAGCCCTAACCATAGCTATAACCCCAACCATAACCCCAACCATAACCCTAACCTAGCCCTAAAGGAAAATATATATTTTTTATTTTATTATTTTTACCTAACTAAGGGGATGATAAAGGGGTGTTTGCTTTACTATTTCTTTTATTTTAATCACTGTGATAGAGTCTATCACAGTGATCAAAATGAACCAATAGGAGAAATCTAATATTGTTGCTGGGTGTCTGCCGGCAGATCTCGACGGGCGCACTGCGAATGCGTTTGCCATTTTCTTCTTGGAAGAAGACGCCGAGGGTTGGGGAAACACTGGAGGTACTGGGAGGGCTCGGGGGACCCGATTTCTTTCCCCTATGATCTGCTAGATCATATCAGTGGAGAGAGAAATAAATAGGAAATCTGGCTTTTTATTTTTGCGGTCGACGTTAGTCCATGAATAACGGTGATCACAATACTGAGGTCGGTAAAAACCAAACCATTTTCTCCTGGGGTAGCTGAGACCTCAGAGATTTTCCGAAGCTGGTGAGCACTTTAAACTTATTCCTGAGCGCTGTGTAAGATGACCGCCAGACAAGTCCTTGAGGGGAGATATGTGTCATAGCAGCTGTTAGCTGCGGTGATGTGAGCTCAGAAGTATGCTCAAGCACCAATAGTGCTGAGAGAGTTATTTGGGCCATTCTTGGGCCGGGTTTTATGAGTGGTCATAAGAGATGGATGGGAATGACACATATCCCTACCCCAGGGGTGTGGTTTGACAGATAAAATGGAAGCCGAGTCTCTCATTCAGTGTCTGTGGCTGGAGGTCCTCTGTGGGAGGACACGCAGGGCTATATGGACTATTTACCTGCAGTTCGTGTTTACCTTCAGTGTGTTGCTAAAGGCACTGACCTGAGCGGGAGGACAGCAATAATGTATGGACTATTTCTTTTAATTTTGCTTTCACTTTGTGCCCGAAAATGCTTTTGTTTTGAGTGGATTATGAAGTTAAACAAACTTTTCTGGACTATTGCATGGGAACAGCCTCCTGTGCTACCTCAAGAGCAGCTGAGTGAGTACAAATCTCTACAGCCATTAAAAAGCGGTGCTGAGGAAAAAGTACCCTTAACTGCTGCCATTAAAAGGCATATCGGCAGTCGTTAAGGGGTTAAAAATCAATAAAACATCTCAAACCTTTTTTTAATAGAATATTAACATCCGGCAGCAATGCTTTTTAGTCTAAAAAATCTAAAAGATTACCACAAAAAGGCAATCATATTAAATGGTCACATACCCTCATGGCTTTTTTTAATTTCATAACATGATCTAACAGCTCAATTTTAGATTAATATGCATTCAATGTCAAGGAAAATATTGTGGAAGTAGTACTCTATACCAACATGGCACTATACAAGAGTTTGGGGAAGGACTGTTTACAAAGTCTGCAGAGGTCGTGCTAATTTTTTACTGTGTGGTTTGAATTTTGGCTACTACATAAAATAGAGTATTCACTACTCTAGACAGACAATGTATTCTTAAGGGTATGCCACACTAAGCGAGATCGCTAGCGAGATCGCTACTGCGTCACCATTTATGATGCAGTAGCGATCTCGTTAGCGACTTAACTGTGTGTGACATGTAGCAGCGATGTGGCCCCTGCTGAGATGTCGCTGATCGCTTATGAACGTTCTGAGACGTTTTTTGGTCGTTGGTGTCCTGCTGGTGAGCCTGAATCGCTGAGTGTGACACCCTTTATGAACGACTTCACCAGCGTCGCAGGTGGGACTAGTTTTTCCCAACGACCGCAGAGGTCGTTATACAGATCGCTGATGAGTTGTGTTTGGAATCACACAGCTAAGTCGCTAACGAGATCGCTACTGCGTCATAAATGGTGACGCAGTAGCGATCTCGTTAGCGATCTCGCTAGCGATCTCGCTTAGTGTGGCATACCCTTTAAACTCTTCCCAACATTCAATGTGCATATATGGCAGATATTATTTGCTTGTGATTTAAGTGGTTCAGGATCTTAGCTTGCTTCAAACAATGAAGGTGCCAACTGTATTAGGTGCCACTTGTAAAACACTTTAGAAGCCATATTCAAAAGCGACAGCAAAACAATTTAGAAGCCCAAGTTAACTGCAAATGTGGCATGTAAAAGGGGTCATGTCTGCCATCTTTGTGCTCCTTTCAAGCACTGTCTAAGGTAAGGCATCATAGGAGATCAGCAAAATTAAAATGCTAAAGATGACCTGACCAGTGGATGCCTGGATTTGGCCACAGGAAAGATGTGTATCTTAGTACCGTGTTAGCCAGTAGTAGAAAAATATTTAGAATTGAGAGTGCTTAGTGGTTGATATCTTTTAATGGCTAACTGAAAAGATCGTAACAAATTGCAAGCTTTCGAGACTACTCAGGTCTCTTCACCAGGCAAAGACTAATACAAAATTTGAAGAATCACATATTTATGCACAACACAGAACAGAAACAATGCAATAGATAAGACAAGTGACGTGAAGCAGAACTGTCATTATGGGAGATAGAGATGAACATAAATATTGGAAAGGTTCATAGATAAGGAGTGTGAAAGCTTTATTGTCCTCTGGTTGGGGTCTGGTATTGTGTTATGAAGCCTCCAGAAGGTCTGAAGAGCAAATTCCCTGTTTGATGTAAAAAGACTAGAGATGAGCGACTTTGCCTTCGGGAGGGTCGAGTTAGGTTTCGGGCCACCCGACTTTATCAAAAGTTGAGTCGAACGAAATCGGCCAACTATCGGAAAAAGTCGAAGTTCCGACCGTAACCCGACCCGACCCCAATGCAAGACAATGGGGAATAAAAGTTGGCAGTGAGTGGAGGACAGTAAACACACCTACAGTGCCCATATCAATGCCAACGACATCAATTCTTATTACTTAAGCTTGTCAACCTTAATTTACTTTATAATAATAGTAACGCATTTGGGTTATTTGGCTAAAGTTGTGGGGGGGGGCAGGGCTGGCTCCAGGTTTTCGTGGGCCCAGGGCGAAAGAGTCTCAGTGGGCCCATTTAACACATACCACTATTCATTATGCTCCGATACGGCAGAGAAATATAGGTATAGTACATTGCCAAATACATCACTTCTTACATTACATGAGTGATATCTATTGTAAATTCTACAAAACCTCAAAAACCGGACAGTATAGTCCTCCATACAGTATTATAGGCACCACATAGTGCGCCATACAGAATAATGAGCCCCACATATTGCTCTATACAGAATAATGAGCCCCATATATTGCTCCATACAGAATAATGAGTCCCATATATGATGCTCCATACAGAATGATGGGCCCAATATAATGCTTCATACAGTATAATGAGCCACATATATTGCTCCATACAGAATAATGAGCCCCATATATTGCTCCATACATAAATGGTCGCATAAAATGTTCCATACAGTATATGATGAGCTCCACATAATGCTCCAGTATATGATGGTCCCCATATAATGGGCCATACAGTATAGGACGGTCCCCATAGAGTATAATGAGCCTCACATATTGATTCATATAGTATAATGAGTCGCATATAAAGCTCCATAGAGTAAATGATGGGCCTCATATATTGCTCCATACAGAATGGACTCCATATAATGCTCCATACAGAATAGGCCCCATATGTGCTCCATATGATGCTCCATATATAAAGGGCCCTATATGATGCACCATAAATAATGAAACCCAAATGATGCTCTAGTATATGATGGTCCCCATATATGTTGCTCCAGTGTATGATGAGCCCCATATAATGCTCCATATATAATGGTCCCCATATATAATGCTCCATATATAATGGGCTCTATGTGATGCTCTATATGTAATGGGCCCCATATGATGCTCCAGTATATGATGTGCCCCATGGATGATGCTCCAGTGTATGATGGGCCTATATAATGCTCCATATATAATGGGCCCCATATAATGCTCCAGTGTATAATGGGCCCCGTATATGATGCTCCAGTGTATGATGGGCCCCATATATAATGCTCCAGTGTATAATGGGCCCTATCTATGATGCTCAAGTGTATGATGGGCCCTATATATAATTCTCCAGTGTATAATGCTCCCCATATATTGCTCCAAACATTAAAAAATGAAATAACTCTCCTCGCTGGGCACTGCTCTACTCTGGACTCCTCAGCGTCGCCATCTTTCAGCTCCCTGCACTGTGACTGTTCAGGCGCGCTCTCTGACCTGAATGTCACTGTCAGTAAACGCGGAAACACAGAAGTGGAGCAGGGAGTGGTAAGTATTGCAAGTCCTGGGGCCCTGAGCAAGCAGGGGGGCATACTTGTTGGCGCCGGCATTGGCACAGGGCCCCTCATAGTATGCCGGTGTCTCTGATGGCAAGTGGGCCCCCCACCTGCTCAGGGCTTCGGCACTTGCCCTGGTGCGCCAGGTGCTGACGCTGGCCCTGAAGGGAGTACAGCCCAGTTAGGGAGGTGGAAAAACTGTCATATGTTGAGGTGTAGGCTGGACGATCAGCAGCTGCAAATGGAGGAATTGGAGAAGTCGGAGGAAGAGGAGGACAAAGTGAGCCATTTTGCTGGCAACCTATGTGTCATCAGGGAAGGTGGTACAAAATCCTTTGAAACCCAGGCATGGTTCATTTTAATGAAGGTGAGATCACCAACATTTTGGGTCAACAGCCGGGTCCTTCTTCTGTCAGGATTGATCCAGCAGCACTGAAGACTCTTTCTGATAGCACACTACCAGCAGGGCAAGCGAACTCCTGTAAGGCATATTGTGCCAATTCAGTCCAGTTTACATGCCCAGTAGTCAAAGGGGAATGAACTGTGAGGGAGAACATCAATGGGAAGGAGAGGTAATTTTGAACCATAGTTGACAACTGCTGTCTCCTGTCTGTAGCAATCGATTCAGTATTACCAGTCATGTGAGCGGTACCCAAGAAATCAGTCCACAACATGGTCATTAAACCCAAGTCTCCAATGCCACTTCGGATGTGTGCACCACGAACACCTCTTCCATGTTGCCCAGTATGGCTCGTGGTAGAACCTGCACCGCTGCTGTGAGCTGGGAATGCCTCTAACAAACGGTTTACCAGAGTTGCTTGTTTGTTTGTCATTATTAGCTCTAGGTTCTCCTGTGGCATGATGTTCTGTAATTTGCCTTAACAGCGTGGATCGAGGATATTGGCCAACCAGTAGTCGTCATCCTTCATAATTTTGGCAATGCGGGGGTCCCTTTTTAGGATCCGCAAGACATAATCACACATGTGGGCCAATGTTCCAGGTGTGAATGATGCACTGCCAGTGGTGGTGGAGGAGCACTTTCTGCCAAATCCACATCCCTCCAGTCACGCACAAACCCTGTACCTGACCTTGGCAAGACAACATTTTCTCTTGCCCCTGAGAAGCATCCTCCTCCCCAAAATAATCATCCCCCTCATTCTCCTCCTCCTCTTCCTCTTCTTCCTCCACCTCGTCCAGGACAGTTCCCTGAGCAGACAATGGCTCATTGTCATCAAGGCTTCCCTCCTCCTCCTCTTCCTCCTCCGCTGCAGACGCCTGATCCTTAATGTGCGTCAAAGTTTGCATGAGCAGATGCATAAGTGGGATGCTCATGCTTATGATGGCGTCGTCTGCGCTCACCAGCCGTGTGCATTCCTCAAAACACTGAAGGACTTTACAGAGGTCTTTCAGCTTTGACCACTGCACACCCGACAACTCAATGTCTTCCCTCAAACTGCCTGCCCGTGTATCCTCCCATAAATGAATTACAGCCTGCTACTGTTCGCACAGCCTCTCAACCATGTGCATGGTGGAGTTCCACCTTGCTGCAATGTCTATGATTAGGTGGTGCTTGGGGAGGTGGAGGGATCACTGCAACCTCTGCATATGACTGGAGTCTACGGGCGAGCGATGGATGTGCGAGCACAGTCTTCGCACCTTATGGAGCAGGGCTGGTAACTCCGGATAATTATTTATGAAGAAGTGCACCACCAGGTTCAAGGTGTGAGCCAGGCAAGGTATGTGTCTGAGTTTTGCCAGGGCTATGACCACCACAAAATTACGGCAGTTATCACTGACTACCTTGCATGGCTCAAGATGTAGACTGCCCAGCCATGAATCAGTTTCTCGCTGCAAGTAGTCGGCCAGTACCTCCGCGGTGTGTCAGATTTTGCCCAAAGACATCATCTTTGCTGACACTTACCACTAGCTATTCAATAGTGTGACACCTCCTGTGCAACACTGGCAGCTGCGGATGTAGTGCTCATGCGACTGCGCTCTGTCGAAGAGCTTTCGCTTCTGGAGAAGGAGGAGGGTCGAATGCCTACAGCCAACTGTTGCCTATACCGTGGGCTAGGCAGCACTGTCCCACCGCTGCTGTCCCCTATGGACACTGCATCCACCAGATTAACCCAATGTGCAGTGATGGACACGTAACGGCCCTGGCCATGCCTACTGGCCCATGCATCTGTTGTGAGGTGTACCTTTGCACTCACTGATTGTTTGAGTGCATGGACAATGCGGTCTTTCACATGCAGGTGGAGGGCAGGGATGGCTTTTCTAGCAAAGAATTGCTGACTGGGTAGGTCATAGCATGGGACAGCGTAGGCCATAAGCTCTCGGAACGCTGGGCTTTCAACCAAACTGAAGGGCACCATCTCTAATGAGATCAGTTTGGCAATGTAGGCATTCACAGCCAGTGTACGCGGATGAGAGGATAAGTACTTTCTTGTCCTAATCAGAGTCTCTGCTATGGTGAGCTGGACTTGAGAGCTTCATATGGTGGAACTAGCGGTGAACATGGCGGACTAAGAGGTGGTTGGTGATGGTGGTGGTGGTGGTGGTGATTGCCTAAATGCAGTATTTCGTTGGAAAACCATTGGGATTCCCTGACTTCTTTGGCCTTGCGACGACACCTCAACATTTCTTGCTGGTGGTGTGCTAACCGTTGGGCTTTCAGTGGGGGAAGTGATGTAATGTTGCTGGTTACCTTCATTCGTAGCAGGTGCACGTGTGCTACCTGAGGTTTGGTAGTCCGTCCACACTTGCAAGTGCATGGTGTTTACATGTCTAAGCATGCAACTGGTATTCAAATTTCGGAGATTTTTCCCTCGGCTAATGGCCCTTCTGCACTTTTTACAGATAATCTTTGCCTCATCAATAGGATTTTGGTCAAAAAAGTGCCACACTGGACTCTTCCTACTATGGGAAAACTTTTCAGGGCTTGCACCCTGTGCTAATTTGACCATCTGGCCAAGCTGACCTGCAACTCTTTTTGTGTTTTTAACACATTTTTGGACTGCTACGGGCCTGCCAAAAAACCGCAGCTGCGATGTCGATGTCTGCTGCTGATCTGCCTCCTCTTCTGAGCTATTGCCAGTGGCACCCTCTTCCCCCAATGGATGACTATCCGGGTCAACAACTAGGTCATCCATCACCTCCCCCAATTTCATCTGCACCTTCCTCTGTGTCACCGTGTAAGATGTTATAGTAAGCGGGAAGGGGCACCTGTGTTGTGAATACTCTGGAGGCGACTTCTGAGCTGGGGTTCCCTCCGGTGGTTGCTGAGGGTAATGAACTAATTGCTGAATGGCCTTCAGCTGGCTCTGAATGGTCTGATATAAGTGACCTGAGTTCCCATCAGCCTTGCCGGTAATCAATTGTTCTTCCTGTTTTGCTTGGAGCTCAGCTTGCATTCCTGCTCTCTTTCAGATAAGTGATTTGCTGTTTTTTTCCTCTGGTTGGATTTTCCTTGCCTGTTTTGCTGCTTGCAGGGGACTTCAGCCTGGTCCTCTTTTGGGGTCTGGCGCTGCATTGTGCTCATTTTGTATTTGCACTTTTGCCCTGTTCCTTTGTCACTTTTTTGCTGAATTGCTGTGTGTTACACCAGAGATCTGATTTAGGTGGTAGAGATCGTGTGATCTCAGGTTTTTTGTTAATCAGAAGTGTTGGAATGCAAGCTGAGCTCCAAGCAAAACAGGAAGAACAATTCATTACCGGCAAGGCTGATGGGAACTCAGGTCACTTATATCAGACCATTCAGAGCCAGCTGAAGGCCAATCAGCAATTAGTTAATTACCCTCAGCAACCACCGGAGGGAGCCACAGCTCAGAAGTCGCCTCCAGAGTATTCACAACACACCTGAGCTTCATCAGGGTCAGATTCTGGTTCAGTAGACTGCGAGGGCAGTATAGTGCTCTAGGTGAATGTACCAGCAGAATCATATAGCAGTGGCTGTGCATCAGAGCACTCCATGTCATATTGATCTTGGACTGGGGAATTCAGGATTTGACTTGATAACCCTGGCATGGTATGTGAAAAGAGCTCCAGGGAGTAATCTGAAGTGTGGCCTGCCGCATCCTTCACTTTTTTGGGGGTGAAGGACACAAGAAAAGGTGTTGTTCCTGACCAGGAGCCTGCACTGACGACTCAGTGCTTGCAGATTTGAAACTTCATAAGAGGAGGCGACGGAGCTGGAGGCTGTTTCAGCAATGTAAGCCAAAACCTGTTCCTGATGCTCCAGCTTTAAAAGTGTTTACCTACTCCCAGAAAAGAGAGTGTTCTAGGCCTTCTGGCTCAACACCTCCTGCCTCAGGTGCTATTGTGCTTTTGGCACTACCAGCAGATGCACCACCACCACCATCAGTACCAGCTGGCCACCCCACCCACATCCGCGGCCTCTTCCACCATACTTCCTCATGTTTGGGAAAATGTACCAAAAATACCAGCAGATATATGGTACTTTAAAAGGAGCGTACAGCTGTATACGGTGTAGGGGAAAATTTAATTCTCCGTATATATTTCCGGAGTCACACACAGACGCTCACTCAGTATGGATTTGACTGTAAAACAAAAGCAGAAATAAGGTATTGTATCACAAGTGTACAGCTGTATACGGTGTAGGGGAAAATTTAAATCTCCGTATATATTTCCGGAGTCACACACAGACGCTCTCTCAGTATGGATTTGACTGTAATACAAAAAGCAGAAAACCGGTACTGTATCAGAAGCGTACAGCTGTTTACGGTGTAGAGGAAAATTTAAATCTCCGTATATATTTCCAGAGTCACACACAGACGCTCTCTCAGTATGGATTTGACCTTAATACAAATAGCGAAATACGGTACTGTATCAGAAGTGTACAGCTGTATACGGTGTAGGGGAAAATTTAAATCTCCGTATATATTTCCGGAGTCACACACAGACGCTCACTCAGTATGGATTTGACCGTAATACAAAAAGAAGAAAAACGGTACTGTATCAGAAGCGTACAGCTGTATATGGTGTAGGGGAAAATTTAAATCTCCGTATATATTTCCGGAGTAACACAGAACTCTCTCAGTATGGATTTGACCTTAATACAAATAGCGAAATATGGCACTGTATCAGAAGCGTACAGCTGTATATGGTGTAGGGGAAAATTTTAATCTCCGTATATATTTCCGGAGTCACACACAGACGCTCTCTCAGTATGGATTTGACCTTAATACAAACAGCAGAAATACGGTACTGTATCAGAAGCGTACAGCTGTATATGGTGCTATCAGCACAAGCACATAAGAACTTCTCTTTCCAGCCCTAACTCTCTCCCTACTGATAAGATCGGCAGAAGTAAAATGGAGGTCGGCGGTCAGGGCTTTTATAGACACTTTGATGCCCCTCAAAGTAAGCCAATCACTGCAATGCCCTTCTCTAAGATGGTGGTGGACACTGCACATGTCATCTCGTTGCCCACAGTGCACGTCCTTGCTCATTGGCTGAAAAAAAGGTGCCTGCAAGTATTCTGGGAAAGCCAAATTCAGGGCACTTTTTGCCGACCGCATGGTTGACCTCATGCTATTTTCGGGTTTCGGTCTGCGAAACTCAACTTTGGCGAAAGTCGGCGACCTATGAATCTGGCTGACCTGTTTCGCTCAACTCTAAAAAAGACATAAATCCATGCGATACATTCATTCCTGCACTGTGTGTCAAAAGTCGTCATAAGTTTATACTCCGAGACTCATCTGTCTCTCTGAGACTTAAAGTTACCTTTTAAAACAAGTAATTTAATGTCTATCATGATATGACCGGGGATACAAAAATGTTTTGCCACAGGTAGATCCATTCTTTTTCTCTTACTGTGTGGCGATGAGAATTCATCCTTGTTCTCAGTTTTTGCCCACTCTCCCCCACATACAGACCCCCAGTTGGACATTTATTGCAAATAATTATGTACACCACATTAGATGTGATGCAACCAAAAGTACCTGGGATCTTGTAGTCCTGATGGGAGTTGGGGATCTTTATCTTGTTCGTGGTCATTATAAATGGACAGGTTTTACATTTTTTCTGGTTGCAAGGAAAGGTTCCTGTAGCTGTTTAAGAGGACAGGGAGCTTCTGACAATGATGCTTCTTAAATTTGGGGGCTGCCTAAAACAGTAGTGTGGGGTCTGGAAATATGGATAGTAATCGGGCATCTTTTTGCAGTAAAGGTTGTAATTTCCGTGCAGCTCCCCTTAGCACCTCCAGATTTGGATTGTAGGTGACCACTAGAGGCACCCGGTTATTTTCATCTTTAGCTTTGTAATGTAGCAGGTGATTCCTTGACATTCTGGTGGCTCTTGTAATTTGGTTTTCATTCATTCTTGGATGGTAGCCCTGATTCAAAAAGGTCTTTCTGAGGTGACCAAGGTGTTCATCTTTATCCATGGGGTTGGAACATATACAATTGTGTCTCATGGCTGGGCTGTAGACAATAGAGTTTTTTATGTGTTTTGGATGGAAACTGTCCCATTTAAGGTATGTTGGATGGTCTATTGGCTTCTGATACAGGGATGTCTCTATTACATTGTTCTTTAGCTTAATGATAGTGTCTAAAAAGTTAATTTCAGTGCTGGAGTAGTTGAGTGTTAATTTGATGGTGGGATGAAATTGATTAAACTGTTTGTGGAACGTCTTTAGCTGTAGCTCAGTCTCCAACCAGATGATTAAAATATCATCAATGTAGTGGTAGTAGGCCAGAGGCCTGATAGGGAATGAGGACAAAAAGTCACTTTCAAGCTGGGCCATGAAAAGATTTGCATACTGTGGAGCCATTTTACTTCCCATAGCTTTACCAGTCTCCTGTAGATAGATCTTGTTGTCAAATTCAAAGTAATTGTGAGTGAGGATAATTTTGTGAGTTTCACCACAGAATCAGCATCATTCCCAGTGTTTTCCATGAAGACTTTGCAGGCATTAATCCATCCTGGTGTGGGGTATTACAGTACAAAGATTCCACATCCATGGTAGACAGGATGGTTCCTTCTGGTAGAGGACCTATTGCTGCTAGTCTATTGTGTCCTGAATGTAGCTGAATGTATCCTTTACCAGGAGTTTAAGAATGCCTTCTACCCATCGAGATACCTGCTCAGTAATGATACCCACACATGAAATAATCGGCCTCGCTAGATTTCCAGATTTGTGGATTTTGGGAAGCATGTAGAATGTCCCTATTCTTGGACTTTCTGGTATCAGGTCATCAGCTCTTATGCTGTTATTAGCAGCAGCAGTCCTAGGCTGATGGGAGCAATAGTCCAGTTAGCTGATGCCAGTGAAAGGAGGTAGACCCCACACTGACTAAGAAATTGTCAAATCTGACCTTATCTCGGCCGAAGCTCTCCCTACACTATCTCAATCCAGAGCTGAATGCAACGAGCAGGGCGGCTCCCGGTCTCTTATACCCTTGATGATGATGTGCGGCCAGCCAATCACTGCATGACAACAACAAAGATGGCTACGGCGTTTCATTGCCTGGCAGACAATCCCTGCAGCGTGATTGGGTCTCTAAAGTCCATCAAAAATGCTGGGTGGAGACCCCAGTTCCCGCGAGTAATCCCGGAAATGCTCGGTGCTAGCCGATTATACCGAGTACCGTGATACTCGGGTGAGTAAAGTGGCGAGCACGTTCGCTCATCACTAATTAGCAACATTGATAAGAAGATATGAAGATTGAACAGGTGACAGTGAGGAGCGGAGGCGCTGGAGAGGTTAATGGTACGGTGAGTATAAGGTTTTTTTTATTTTTTACTTCTTACTTTTATTAAACTCTGGGGTCTGGAGACCCCAGAGTATAATAAGTACATTACAGTAAACTTGTAAAATAACTTCTCTGTGAATCAAATTTTCCAGGAAAATCTGTGTGAAGAGATGAATTATAAGTTTTTATGTAAGTTTTTAGTAATTATGTCAGCCTGCCAAATAAAGTTATATAATTTATACTATACCATGCCATTTGTGAAGAACTAAAATACAAAAATGTTATTTGTTTTTAATATCGCCTCTCAAAACTTGCATTATGAAATTTGCAAAAGGTAAAGAATTTTCTTTTTTGTCATACCCCAGAAAAACTCAATAAGGCAACGTGCACATGTTGACTATTTGGTTAGCATTTTACCTTAGTATTCGTAAGCCAAAACCACCAGTGGGTGAAAAATGCAGAAGTACTGACATATTTCTATTATACTTTTCCTCTGATTGTTCCAGTCCTCATTTTGGCTTACAAATACTGAGGTAAAATACTGACCAAATACTCAATGTGTGCATGTGCCCTAAATGTAATTAATAAGTTGTGGGTACCTATAAAGGATGCAATTAAAATACATAATATGCTAGGCAAAAAAATAAGCTGCTTTGATGGAAAAATAAACAAGTTTAGGTCTTATGTCTATGAGGTTCAAATCAGCTCAGTCTCTAAGGAGTTAATCAAGGTGCCATCTGTCTGGCCTTTACTGTGTATGCTTTTTCCACATTTTTGAATTTGACCTACGTTTATTCCAGCTTCCACTCACAGAACCAAAGAACGTATTTGTAAATTATTTAGTGACCCATGTCTATGTCCCTAGTGTGTTTAACCCTGGAAGGCAAAATAAATTGTTAGGTTAGAGACTGATGTGAATACACACATACATAAATACATTTGATATAATTCTGACAAGAATCGCTGAAGCAGATCAGATAGAAAAGCAGAAGCTTTGTCAAGAAGGTCAATAGGAGGCAGAGTTCAGACATTGTCAAAAAGCAATATAGTAGAATAGAAAGAAATTACAACATTCTTGGCAATCTAAGCTGTCAAATTGCACAGTACTAATACCTGCAATTCAACATAAGAAGGGAACTAAAAAGAAGCCCTTCAGAATTACATAACTAGATGGCACTATGCAAATACTATGAATTGCATAGGCACATTTGCAGCCCATAGATGAAAGAATGTCAATGTTATTCTGAAATCAGAAAATATACGTAATGGTAGAGAAAGGGCTTCTGTATACAATGAGCCACAAAAAAATAAGCTGGAGCTGCCCACATCCCTGAATACTGTAAGGCTATGATTACATCATGATTCATCTACTCATGAGTGCTTCCATCGGCTGTAACATCGCTGCCAGCATCCTTGCATGGACTCCCATCCCCTACCATGCAGAAACACAGACTTACTCACCCCTCTAGGCCATGTTCTCTGCTAGCTATGTGCACACTTCCTGGCTGCATGCTTATGGCGATCATGAATACACTTCATGATTCTTAAAGAAACAGTGCGCACATTCCTAATGTGTCCCCAGCCTATTGATGAGAGGTACTGGGTACTTAACCCCTTCACCCCAAGGGTGGTTTGCACGTTTATGACCGGGCCAATTTTTACAATTCTGACCACTGTCTCTTTATGAGGTTATAACTCTGGAACGCTTCAACGGATCTTCGCGATTCTGAGATTGTTTTCTCGTGACATATTGTACTTCATGTTAGAAGTAAAATTTCTTCGATATACCTTGCGTTTATTTTTGAAAAAAAAACGCAAATATGGTGAAAATTTTTAAAATTTTGCAATTTTCAAACTTTGATTTTTTTTTTCCCTTAAAACAGAGAGATATGTCACACAAAATAGTTAATAAATAACATTTCCCACATGTCTACTTTACATCAGCACAATTTTGGAACCAAAATTTTTTTTTGTTAGGAAATTATAAGGGTTAAAAGCTGACCAGTGATTTCTCATTTTTACAACAAAATTTACAAAGCCATTTTTTTAGGGACCACCTCACATTTGAAGTCACTTTGAGGGGTCTATATGGCAGAAAATACCCAAAAGTGACACCATTCTAAAAACTGCACCCCTCAAGGTACTCAAAACCACATTCAAGAAGTTTAATAACCCTTCAGGTACTTCACAGGAGCTGAAGCAATGTGGAAGGAAAAAATTATTATTTAACTTTTTAGCCACAAAAATGATCTTTTACAAACGTTTCTTTATTTTCACAAGGGTAAAAGGAGAAAATGGGCAGATAAAGTTGTTGTGCAATTTCTCCTGAGTACGCCAATACCCCATATGTGGGAGAAAACCACTGTTTGGGCACACGGCAGAGCTCGTAAGGGAAGGAGCGCCATTTGACTTTTTCAAACTAAAATTGGCTGGAATTGAGATTGGACGCCATGTCGTGTTTGGAGAGCCCCTGATATGCCTAAACAGTGGAAACTCCCCACAAGTGACACCATTTTGGAAACTAGACCCCCTAAGGAACTTATCTAGATCTGTTGTGAGCACTTTGAACCCCAAAGTGTTTCACAAAAGTTTATAATGCCTGGGTGTGAAAAAAAAAAAAACAATTTTCCACAAAAATGATTTTTTAGTCCCAAATTTTTGATTTTTCCCAAGGATATTGGACCCCAAAAGTTGTTTTCCAATTTGTCCTGAGTACGCTGATACCCCATATGTGGGGGGGAACCACTGTTTGGGCGCATGACAGAGCTCGAAATGGAAGGAGCACCATTTGACTTTTTCCAACCAAAATTGGCTGGAATTGAGATTGGACCCCATGTTGCATTTGGAGAGCCCCTGCTGTGCCTAAACAGTGGAAACCCCCCACTAGTGCCCCCATTTGGGAAACTAGACCCCTAAGTAACTTATCTAGATCTTTGGTGAGCAATTTGAACCCCCAAGTGCTTCACACAAGTTTATAACGTAGAGCCGTAAAATTAAAAAATCATATTTTTTCCACAAAATTGATTTTTTCACCCCAATTTTTATTTTCCCAAGGGTAACAAGACTCCAAAAGTTATTGTGCAATTTGTCCTGAGTGCGCTGATACCCCATATGTGGGAGTAAACCACTGTTTGGGTGCATGGCAGAGTTTGGAAGGGAAGGAGCGCCGTTTGACTTTTTCAACGCAGAATTGGCTGGATGCCATGTCGTGTTTGGAGAGCTCCTGATATGCCTAAACAGTGGAAACCCCCCACAAATGACACCATTTTGGAAACTAGACCCCTCAAGGAACTTATCTAGATGTGTGGTGAGCACTTTGAACCCAAAGTGCTTCACAGAAGTTTATAACGTACAGCCGTAAAATAAAAAATCCTTTTTTTTTTTACAAAAATGATTTTTTCGCCCCCAATATTTTTATTTCACAAGGGTAACAGGAGAAATTGGACCCCAAAAGTTGTTGTCCAATTTGTCCTGAGTACGCTGATACCCAATATGTGGGAGTAAACTACTGTATGGGCGCACGTCGGGGCTCGGAAGGGAAGTAGTGACGTTTTGGATTGCAGACTTTGATGGAATGGTCTGGGGGAGTCATGTCGCATTTGGAGAGCCCCTGATGCGTCTAAACTGTGGAAACCCCCCACAAGTGACCCCATTTTGGAAAATAGACCCCACAAGGAACTTATCTAGATGTGTGGTGAGCACTTTGAACCCCGAAGTGCTTCACAGAAGTTTATAACGTACAGCCGTAAAAATAAAAAATCCTTTTTTTTTTTTTACAAAAATGATTTTTTCGCCCCCAATATTTTATTTTCACAAGGGTAAACAGGAGAAATTGGACCCCAAAAGTTGTTGTCCAATTTGTCCTGAGTACGCTGATACCCAATATGTGGGAGTAAACTACTGTATGGGCGCACGTCGGGGCTCGGAAGGGAAGTAGTGACGTTTTGGATTGCAGACTTTGATGGAATGGTCTGGGGGAGTCATGTCGCATTTGGAGAGCCCCTGATGAATCTAAACAGTGGAAACCCCCCACAAGTGACCCCATTTTGGAAAATAGACCCCACAAGGAACTTATCTAGATGTGTGGTGAGCACTTTGAACCCGAAGTGCTTCACAGAAGTTTATAACTTACAGCCGTAAAAATAAAAAATCCTTTTATTTTTTACAAAAATGATTTTTTCGCCCCCAATATTTTATTTTCACAAGGGTAACAGGAGAAATTGGACCCCAAAAGTTGTTGTCCAATTTGTCCTGAGTATGCTGATACCCAATATGTGGGAGTAAACTACTGTATGGGCGCACGTCGGGGCTCGGAAGGGAAGTAGTGACGTTTTGGATTGCAGACTTTGATGGAATGGTCTGGGGGCGTCATGTCGCATTTGGAGAGCCCCTGATGAGCCTAAACAGTGGAAACCCCCACAAGTGACCCCATTTTGGAAAATAGACCCCACAAGGAACTTATCTAGAAGTGTGGTGAGCGCTATGAAGCTCCAAGTGCTTCACAGAAGTTTTATAACATACAGCCGTAAAAACAAAAAAAATCATTTTTTTTTTACAAAAATGATTTTGTCGCCCCCAGTTTTTTATTTTCCCAAGGGTAACAGAAGAAATAGGACAAATTGCACAATAACTCTTGTTGTCCAGAGTGCGCTGATACCCCATATGCGGGAGTAAACTACTGTTTGGGTGCATGGCAGAGCTCAGAAGTGAAGGAGCACCGTTTGACTTTTTCAACGCAGAATTGGCTGGAATTGAGATCAGACGCCATGTCACATTTGGAGAGCCCCTGATGTGCCTAAACAGCGGAAACCCCCCAATTCTAACTCCAACCCTAACCCCAACACACCCCTAACCCTAGTCCCAACCCTAACCACAAACCTAACCCTAACACACCCCTAACCGTAATCCCAACCCTAATCCTAATCCTAACGTTAGCGCCAACCCTAACCCTAACTTTAGCCGCAACCCTAACCCTAACGGGAAAATGGAAATAAATACATTTTTTTAATTTTATTATTTTTCCCTAACTAAGGGGGTGATAAAGAGGGGTTTGATTTACTATTTATAGCGTGTTTTTATGATTGGCAGCTGTCACGCTAAAAGACGCTTTTTATTGCAAAAAATAGTTTTTTGCATCACCACATTTTGAGAGCTATAATTTTTGCATATTTTGACCCACAGAGTCATGTGAGGTCTTATTTTTTGCGGGACGAGGTGACGTTTTTATTGGTACCATTTTTGAGCACGTGACATTTTTTGATCGCTTTTTATTTCAATTTTTGGGAGGATAGAATGAACAAAAATCAGCAATTCATGAATTTCTTTTGGGGGAGGCGTTTGTACCGTTCTGCGTGTGGTAAAATTGATAAAGCAGTTTTATTCTTCGGGTTAGTACGATTACGGCGATACCTCATTTATATCATTTTTTATTGTTTTGGTGCTTTTATAGCATGAAAACAATTTTATATAAAAAATTATATTTTTGCATCGCTTTATTCTGCGAGCTATAACTTTTTTATTTTTTTGCTGATGATTCTGTGTGATGGCTCATTTTTTGCGGGACAAGATGACGGTACCATGGTTATTTATCTCGGTCTTTTTGATCGCGTGTTATTCCACTTTTTGTTCAGCGGTATGATGATAAAGCATTGATTTTTTGCTTCTTTTTTAAATTTTTTTAAGGGGTTCATTAAAGGGGTTAACTAGTGGGACAGTTTTATAGGGGGGGTCGTTACGGACGCGGTGATACCAAATATGTGTACTTTTATTGTTTTGGTTTTTTTATTTACAGGAAAGAATGAATTTATTGGGGAATATTTTTTTTTTTTTTATGATTTTTTTTTACCACTTTTTATTTTTATTTTTTTTACTTTTATACTTTGTCCCAGGGTGGGACATCACTGTATTTTAGCAGATCGCTGGTGTGACAGTGTGCACAGCACTCTGTCACACCAGCGATCGCTCTGGCACTGCTGCAGGCTTCCCCAGCGCCTGCTCTCAGCAGGCACTGAGGAAGCCGCCTCCCTGCAGGACCCCGGCGCCATCTTGGATCCGGGACCTGGAGGGAGGACGGACCCTCGGAACAGCGCGACACATCGCGCTGCTCTGAGGGTCTCAGGGGAGCGCGCAGGGAGCCCCCTGCCTGCGCGATCCTCCCTGTGCCCCGGGTACACCACGATCATGTTTGATCGCGGTGTGCCAGGGGTTAATGTGCCGGGAGCGGTCCGTGACCGCTCCTGACACACAGTCACGGGTGTCAGCTGTGATAATCAGCTGACACCCGGCGGCGATCAGCTGCGCTCCCCCGGGCGCGCAGCTGATCGCCCATGACGTACTATTCCGTCCATGGGAATAAGGTCCAGGGTCACATGGACGTAATAGTACGTCTGATGGCAGAGAGGGGTTAAAGCACGTCCACCTGTTGGGAGGTGTCTGAGAAATTATTTTTTTAATTTAATTCTTTATGTTACCCAGGAGGTACACAGCTGATGCTGAATGCAACTCCCATAATTGTCGCCTGGTCGCTCTAATCTCAGCAACAAGCAGGAGACAATAATGAAAGCTGCCTTTGGTGCCTGGGACAGTGCAAACTGTATCACTTGCTGCAAGGATCCAGTACGTGTCATGCTGTGAGACGCAGCAGGCATCAGTGTGTCATCAGTGTCATTTTGTCCATGATGCGCAAAAAAACCTGACATATCTGCTGGTTTTTCACACAGACACACATCCATGTGAAAAACCTGACATGCACACACCACCATTGAATACAATGGGTGTGCATATGTCTGTATATGTGGCACTTAAAAACCTGCATTGGGGCACAAAAAATGGACATGTGAAGAAGGCTTTATGTGGTTAGTGTTATATTATGATTGTATATAAAAATACCAAAAAAACTTTCAACTTTTTTTCTGAGGAACCTCAGATGGGGCATTGTGAAGAGGTGTTTACACATTGTATTTCATGGGCATCAGAGGTCTGCTCCAAATAATCACAGAATCCAGAGGAGAAAAACATCTGCACCAATGCCCAAAATGTTTTTAATGTTTAATCCGAGGCCGTACGAAGTAGTTAAAGACAGTGCAGCAAGAAAACACTCATGTGTTGGGCTCTTCCACAAGGTCCAAGTCCATGCTGTGTCGGTGATGGGGTAACACTCAAGGTTGCTTCCTCCATCTCCTCCCACCAAACATGAACAGAGAGTGTATCATTATCCTCTTCGTCTCCTGACTGTTGCACGTTCATCACCTCGTAATCTTCAATTTGTTCCTTGGCTCTGCATATTCACTGAATGTCTAGTGCCATGAGCCCCCTTTTAAGCCACCCTCACATGGCACATGCATGTGTGACAACAGTCCAGAAATTTGAGATATTGGTATCCCTTTCGCATCCTCCTCTGCTTCCAACTCTTCCTCTGGGACCATCACCTCCTCATGTAGAATGTTCAAAGTGTGCTACATCATGTAGATGACTGGCATAATGATGCTGATGCCAGCATAACAAGCTTAGTATCCACTTCAAAACAGAACATTCAGAACGTGCAGAGGTCCTTCACTTGTGCCCACTCCGCAAGCGTGATTTGCATAATGCCTGACTGCTTTGGCCCAGGCTATGCAAAAGGACATACTGCTCCAGAGCTCATCGCTGCTGCCACAGCTGCTGCAAAATGGGCAGAGTGGAATTACACTGTGTCGAAACATTGTTAATCAAACGTTTAATCAGTAGGCAGAAAGACCTCTGTAGTGATGCAAGTCGATGAACTGTGGGGTGCGATCGTCTGAATAAAAATTAGAAAAAATTTGTCCATCAATACAGAAGATTTCCTCCTCTTGACTCTGTGAATCTTTAAAATACACTTTCTATGCCCATGGCCTACAATGTGTGAAGAGATCTGCAGACTCAGCCATCTGTGGTTCCCAACAGTCAGTTGGGCTCTTGGAGAGTTGTGATGTAGGGGAAAAAAAGGGTAATTGGGGTGCCACCACTGAGGACTGTACTGTGTGTGATGTTAAGGTGGAGGAAGAGGAGCAGAGGCCTCAAAAATCCCACCTTTAACCCATCTTCTGTGTCTACCTATCGCCCCATATCATTTCTCCCCTATGCCTCCAAACTACTGGAACAAAACGTACATTTTGAACTGTCCTTCCACCTCTCCTTTTGCTCACTCTTTGCTTACAATCTGACTTCAGACCACACCATTCCACTGAAACTGCCCTGACTAAAATCACCAACGACCTACTACTGCCAAATGAAAGCGACGTGAGTTTGTCCTCCTCCTTCTCCTGAACCTGGCAACTGTCTTTGACACAGTGGACCATTCCCTCTTACTACAGACTTTCTGATCTGTTGACTAGAGATGAGCGACTTTGCCTTTTTCCGGGTCGAGTCGGGTTTCGGACCACCAGACTTTCGCAAAAGTCGAGTCAAACGAGATCGGCAGACTAGCTCGCGGCAAAAGTCGGAGGTCGACAAAAAACGAAACCCGACCCAAATGCAAGTCAATGGGGAATAACAGCTTGCCCCCCCACCCATGTCCTCTTCCACCATACTTGCTCATGTTTGGGAAAATGTACCCAAAATACCAGCAGATATATGGTACTGTATCAGTAGCGTTCAGCTGTATACAGTGTTGGGGTAATTTTAAATCTCCGTATATATTTCCGGAGTCACATACAGCAATACAGCTAGCAGGCAGCCTAATAACCAGCGCTGCTGCACACAAGAAAATCCTCCCCTGTCACTGCACTCTAACTGTACAGCACAATTGATATCAGCACAAGCACATAAGAACTTCTCTTTCCAGCCCTAACTCTCTCCCTACTGATAAACAGCGTCAGCAACCTCTCCCTACTGTTAAGATCAGCAGAAGTAAAATGGCGGTCGGCAGTCAGGGCTTTTATAGACACTATGACGCCCCCCAAAGCAAGCCAATCACTGCAATGCCCTTCTCTAAGATGGTGGTGGACGCTGCACATGTCATCTCGTTGCCCACAGTGTACATCCTTGTTCATTGGCTGGAAAAAGGCGCCTGAAAGCATTCTGGGAAACTCGACTTTGGCGCTCATTTCGACGACCGCATGGCCGACCTCACGCTATGGTCGTGTTTCGGCCAACGAAACCCGACTTTGGCAAAAGTCGGCAACTTTTGAATCTGACCAACCTGTTTCGCTCAACTCTACTGTTGACATTACAGACTTGGCCCCTTGTTGGATCTCTTTGTACCTAACAGACAGGACATTCAGTGTCTCCCAGTCACACACCACCTCCTCATCTCGCCCCTATGTGTCGGTGTCTACCAAGATTCAGTTGTAGGACCGGGAACTATTCTTAGAGGGTGGACACGCACACTCCCTCCCTCTTAAAAGGACCGCCCGCATCAACCTAAGGTATTCCCAACCTGTAGCTGGGCGACACCTTCTGTTTAAAGCTTGTCCTCCAATATGGAGGTGCCTGAGCTACGTTGTTAGTTTACCTTGCATGCTTGATAGTTGTCAGTTTCCCCTGGTCCGCCTGTCTGCTTGCTACCCTGTACTCATCTGCTCATGCCTGTCTGTGCCTGTCTGCTTGTACTTGTCTGCACTCTTCTGTCCATTAGCTGGCCCAGATCGCACCTGCCAGTGTCCATCTTTCTAACACACGTACCAGCCCGCACGTACCAGTGCTTTTCTGTTCCTCAGCAGGTCTCACCTGCACCCATGGTTCCAGAGTCCCTAGAGTGCCTTCCTTTATTTTTCATCCCTCCTTTATGCTGAAGCAGCTTACCTGCTCTAGGAGGTCAGCTGCCACCTTCTGTAGGTCAGCCATGGAGTAGCACCTGGTGCTACCTTTAGTACCTACTTGGGTGGCAGTTTTCCCTCCTGCCACTTGTATGAGTAGGGATTTGGTAGGCCACCTAGTTATTCCCCTTCCAGGCTTTCAGAGGGATACGGAACAGTGATTCCACCACCTTGCCCGTTTCAGTCTCCATCTGCTGGGTTGGCTGTAGCGGAAGAGTTGTCGGTCCCCATTGTACTAATTCTACTTTATTGCAATTGATGCCACTTTTTTTGTTTCTGCCACTAATTTTTGTAAATGTGTAGAATCCTGGTTGAGACTCCTTAAGCATGTTGTCTGTAGCATGTGGCCTCCGAGACTCTCAGGCCTCCACTTCCTTGACTCCGTGTTATTATCCTTAGATTATTTTGACAATAGTAGTTTACAAAATTTATATATTTGTGCCACTTGAGTGTGGCTTAGTATGAAAGCAGTTTGAGCTGTTGCATGTGGCATCAGGGATCCCAGCACGATCCCTCACCCACCTCCTCTTACTGTGACGTTCAATTGAGCTGTAAATGCTGTCCCAGACCCCGATACCTCATGCCTGGCTGATTGCTGCAGTGCCTATTTCAAATATTGCAAATTCGGCGATCATAATCAGAACCAAATAGAAATATTCGCTCATCTCAAGTAACAAGTCAAACATCTGCGAGTGAGGGGCTTTGTTGCCCGCATGCGCCCAGTGGTGGACTTGATGGGCTCTAACTGGCATAGTTAATCCCTGGGGTGCCAAGATCTTGGTTTTTAACTTGGGGTATTCCTTCACATCCTTCAATGCTAAGTAATAATATGCTCTTTGATATTCGCCAATCAAATATGGTTCCAACACCTCCATCCACTGCTCTGGCGGAAGTTTTTCGCGATCAGCTACTCTCTCAAATACCATGAGAACAACCTCCACATCGCCCAGTGGTGGACTCGTTGGGCTCTAACTGGCATAGTTAATCCCTGGGGTGCCAAGATCTTGGTCTTTAACTTGGGGTATTCCTTCGCATCCTTCAGTGCTAAGTAATAATATTGCTCTTTGATATTCGCCAGTCAAATATGGTTCCAACACCTCCATCCACTGCTCTGGCGGAAGTTTTTCGCGATCAGCTACTCTCTCAAATACCATGAGAAAAACCTCCACATCGCCCACGAGGTCATCTTCTGCATAGACCATCTTAACCACGTTCCGGACATGGGAGTCATCAGTCGGTATTTGGCGGTCAACCTGCCCTGCATGATGCTCACCAGAAGCTGCATCTGCTGCACTGCTCCTGCTGCATCTGCTATAGGAGTAGCTTGTTCAGCTCCTGCTGCTGCTGCATCTGAACCATGTGTTTGATTATGTCTTCCATGCTGCCGGACGTCTCCTGCTGGATGGTGGCTTTTACCCAGGACATACAATGTTCTCTGTAGCAGCTACACGTGGTCCTGGAATTCTGTCCACATTCGAAACACCAACTGTGATAGGTAGACGAACTCGGCTGCTTTCACAGGTATACACAGGAGTGGTACATGGGTTAATCTTCAGCTAGTTAATTAAACACGGCATAAACCATGGAAGGATTTAATAAAACAACATGGCCTTTCAGGCATAATAGCAAGACAAAAGAAAACACATAGCAGAATCCATATGCCTGTGGGATTTGCCCACTCAGGATACAATAAATTTTCAGCTCCACTGGACCTACCTGTCACGATCCACTTTTTGATCTGTGGCAGATCTCTCTTTGCATATTAAAACCTTTTTCCTCTTTAGGCCATCAGGGGTTAATGTCAGTCTTTTCTCCCGGTGGCCACTGGTGTAATTACATTGCTGCTGACTTGTCTGGGGAGGGCGGTGACCACTCCCACCATCCTTTAAACGGTCACCTGAGGCGTCAGCTGACTGTTGGTGATACTTCTGCTTTCTGAGCGCAATGGTACTTCTGCTATTTCCCTGGTCTGGTGCCTTACTCTGCTGTGTGGTGCATTGCAGCAGAGAAAGCTAAGTTTCTGTTGTTTAGTTGATTTAACCCCTAAGTGTCCGTCTTTCCTTTCCTTTGGTTATTTTGGTGTGGTTCCCTTTATTCCCTATCTCACCTCCTGGGGAGGGGGTTGGTGGGTTTAGCTCAGGGCTAAACAGGAGACATTGACAGGTCAGTGACTTGGGCCTCACTACCTTCAAGAGTACCCCCAAGTTAAGGAAAGACAGGGCCCTCCCTTAGCCTTAGGGGCAGTTCAGGGGCCCAGGTTCCTCGTCCCTTTATTTTAATTACTGCCCCGTGACATTATCACCAACCGACACCTTTTTTTTTCCCCTTTCTGGTGAGCCATGGCCCAAATGCAGGCTTTGCTCAACTGCTTCAGAACCTCACAGATGAGCTTAAGGTGCTGCGGGGTGAGGTGGTGCAGCAGTTACAGCAGTTGGTGGGGTTCTGGGCTGCGGCTCAGATGCAGGTTCAACCAGACACTAAGATATCTCTCTCTGACAGGTTTTCTGGAGGGAGAGATAAATTTCTGTTTTTTCAGGTGACCTTTAAATTGTCCTTCAGGCTCCGCCCCCATTCATCACGGAGTGTGGAACAGCGTGCGGGGATTATTGTCTCCCTTCTTAAGGGTGATACCCAATCTAGGGCCTTCTCCCTGCCGACCAATTCACCATCTTTACGGTCGGTGAACGGGTTTTTTGAGGCTCTGGCGCTGGTGTATGGAGATCCTGATGGTGTCTCTCTGGCGGAATCCCGACTCCGTAAAATCAAGAAGGGGACCGGCCGGTTGGGGAGTACTGTTCAGAGTTCAGGAGATGGGCCACTGACACACAGTGGAATGATCCTGCAATTAGGAGTCATTTTGTGCAGGTTCTGTCCCCAAGTTTGCAGGATACTCTTGTGCAGGTCATTGGAGGCTGCCATGTCCCTTGCCATCCGGGTGGATAGACACCTCAGGGAGAGGCATACACCAAAACTGCCCTTTGTTCTCCTTGCTAGGGAGGAGGACACAGCTGAGCAGTCGGACGAACCCATGCAGGTGTGAGTAGTTGGTTCCCAAACGAGGTTGCCTGCGGTTCGACGTGGTGTGAGGGGATGTTTTTACTGTGGACAGACGGGTCATTTCATTGGGGTCTGCCCAGCTCACGCCAAAATACCTGTACCATTAAAGAAGCCACATCCCCCTGGTCATGTGGAGGGAGGCGACCAGGGAGTGTATATTTCCTCTATTTCTTCCCCTCAGTGTACCCTGTTTGTGAGAGTGATGATTGGCGGGGTAACTAAGGGAATACCGGTGCTTGTGGACAGTGGAGCCGGAGTCAATTTGGTGGATAATCACTTTGTCTGGACCCATGGCCTTATGCGTAGGATGCTAGCAAAACCATTAGGCGTCTAGACCATTGACTCTGTCCCACTCAGCCAGGGGAGGGTGACCCAGGTCGTGCATGATATACGCCTGCGTATAGGGACCCTGTCATGCTACGTCTAGGAGGGTATGCCAATACTCATCGCTTTAGGCCTCTCTTGGTTGAGAAAACACAACCTGATCATAGATTGGCGTTCCAGTGAAGTAGTCAGCTGGGGTCAGTCGTGTGAGGGCTGCTGCCCGGGGGCTACTGTCTCTGCCATCTTTCTTCAACCATCCCTTTCTCCAGTGGGGGCAGCAGAGATGATGCCAAGGATTAGGGGCAAGTCCCGACCCTCACCACTAGCCTCTTGGGAGGAGGGGTCAGGGGAGGGTGGTGGTTTCCTCTGAGAAATGTGTGAGTGTGGTGACACGGGGGGACGCCTCTGTTTTCAGTTCCTCGAAGAGTTCACTGTTATGATTTGGTAGCCAAGGAGTAACCAAAATAGCCAAGGCAGCCAGACACACAGAGCGGTTGGTAACTAACGGATTTCAGACCCCCTAAACTAACCGCACAACTAGAAGTAGCTGTGGGACGTACCTACGATGACCTAGATGCATCGGCACAGCCGGAGAGTTAACTAAGCCTAAAGATAGAAAGAGGAAAGCTAACTGCTCCAGAGTATCGCCCCAAAGGAATAGGTAGCCCCCACACAGATATTGGCGGTGAGACAAGATGAAATACACACACAGGCAGAAAATAGAACAAGCAAACGCTGGGCCCAAAATGTCTAAATAGAATAGGACAGAAAAGATTACTGTCTGCCATCCGGCAAAAACCTAAGAAAAATTCAATTCCAACACTTCTGATTTCCAAAAAATACTAAGACCACACGATCTCTCCCCTGCTGGATCAGTACTCTGGTGTGAACAAGTAGCTAGCCAGCAGATACTGAAATAACAGGGACTGAACACATAAAGAGTGGCAAATGAGAAACAGAGACCAGCACAGGCCCCAGCTGGCGAACCTGGCTGACTTCACTCCAGAAGGGCAGAAAAACAAAAGGAAAAAACAAAAAGCCACAGAAACAAGCAGCATATAACTTATCTGACAGTTGCAGGAGAAAGCAGGAAGCAAGCTGACTTCCAAATGGGACCAGGAAGAACAACTAATCACCGGCGAGGATCATGGGAACGTTACTCCCTTAAATCTCCCCAGTCATCAGTCCCTGATTGCCAATCATCCCCAGCTGAAAGATCTCTGTCTGTCAAAGCAGCTTCACCACTATCAGCAGCCACCAGAGGGAGCCCCAACTCAGAAGTACAATCCAGAGCGTTCACAACAGTTCACCATCTTGTGGAAAACATGTGTGTGGCAATGAACGTTCAGGTCCAGGCCTGTGTGTGGACGAGTAAGTATGGGTGTCCACCAAAAACATCCAGTGGAAGTGTGCTGCTGGAGTCTGGAGTTCTTGGGTGATCGGGCAGTATCGGGTGTCGGCTATTCTCGGCCCCGGGGACTTACCATCTGGAGTTACCCCAGGTATGCCCGTACATAACTTGTTCCCCAGGTCAGCGCTCTAGAGATTTGTGGCACCTCCGGAGCATACGCTATTGCCACTTCCATCAATCCGCGTTTGCCATAAACCTGACAGTCAGTCGACTGCTGGGGTGAACCCTGGTGGATCGAGGCATCCTTACCGTAGGTTGTTGTCTAATGAGGTTTGGTGTTGAGGGTCTAGTGGCCCCTCATTAAAAGGGGGGTACTGTCACAATCCACTTTTTGATCTGTGGCAGATCTCTCTTTGCATATTAAAACCTTTTTCCTTTCAGGCCATCAAGGGTTAATGTCAGTCTTTTCCCCGGTGGCCACTGTTGTAATTACATTGTTGCTGACTTGTCTGGGGAGGGCGGTGACCACTCCCACCATCCTTTAAAAGGTCATCTGAGTCATCAGCTGACTGTTGGTGATACTTCTGCTTTTGGAGACCAACCAAGCTGGAATAAGGAGCTTGCTGAGCGCAGTGGTACTTCTGCTATTTCCCTGATCTGGTGCCTTACTCTGCTGTGCGGTGCATTGCAGCAGAGAAAGCTAAGTTTCTGTTGTTTAGTTGATTTAACACCTAAGTATTCGTCTTTCCTTTCCTTTGGTTATTTTGGTGTGGCTCCCTGTATTACCTGTCTCACCTCCTGGGGAGGGGGTTGGTGGGTTTAGCTCAGTGCTAAACAGGAGACAGGGACAGGTCAGTGACTTGGGCCTCACTACCTTCAAGAGTACCCCCAAGTTAAGGAAAGACAGGGCCCTCCCTTAGACTTAGGGACAGTTCAGGGGCCCAGGTTCCTCATCCCATGTATTTATATTACTGCCCCGTGACACTACCATCTGGAGACTTGCCTGTCTCCAAAAACACAGAAAAGAAAAAAAATTAAGTAACTGGACATTTAACTTCCCCAACCACACCCTTGAGGTGGAGATATGGTGAGTAGGCATCTTGCCCTTCTCTTACACCTACTCATAAAAAAACCCAAACTCTTGTAATTGCTGATTAACACCTCAACACATAACTTGCTGAATGGAAACTTATGAACTTCTGGGTTTCACATCACAGAAGATAACAACCTAGACTTAATATTATTAGATTATCTGGAAAAAAAATAGTATCATCTGAACTTCTAGCTCTAATGAATTCTCTGTAAGATATACATAGATGGTCAAAATTGTTGGTACCCCTCATTTTAATGACAAAAAAACCCACAATGGTCACAGAAATAACTTCAATCTGAGAAAAGTAATAAATCAAAAATCTATGAGAATGAACAAATGAAAGTCAGACTTTGCTTTTCAACGATGCTTCCACAGAAATTAAAAAAAATAAAACTCATGAAATAGGCCTAGACAGAAATGATGGTACCCCTGAAAATAATGTGACAAAAGGGACATGTTAAATCAAGGTATGTCCACTAATTAGCATCACAGGTGTCTACAATCTTGGAATCAGTCAGTGGGCCTGTATAGAGGGCTACAGAAACTCACTGTGCTGTTTGGTGACATGGTGTGTATCACACTCAACATGGAACAGAGGAAGTGAAGGCAAGAGTTGTCTCAGGAGATTAGAAAGGAAATTACTATTATTATTATTATTTACTTATATAGCACCATTAATTCCATGGTGCTGTGCATGAGACGGGGTTACATCAAATTACAAATATCACTTACAGTAAACAAATTAACAATGACAGACTGGTACAGAGGGAAGAGGACCCTGCCCTTGCAGGCTTACATTCTACAAGATTATGGGGAAGGAGACAGTAGGTTGGGGGTTGCAGTAGATCCGATGGTGTTGAGGTGGTCACGTGGTCATTACAGGTTGTAAGCTTTTGAAGCGATGGGTTTTCAGGTTCCGTCTGAAGGATCCAAATGTGGTGGATAACCGGACGTGTAGGGGCACAGAATTCCAGAGGATTGGGGATATTTGGGAGAAATCTTGGAGGCAATTGGGTGAGGAGCAAATAAGCGTGGAGGTCTCGGGAGGACCGGAGATTACGTGAGGGAAGATATTGAGAGATTTGTTCCAAAATATACGGAGAAGAAAGGTTATGGATAGCTTTGCAGGTCAGCGTTAGTAGTTTAAATTGTACACGCTGGGAAATTGGGAGCCAGTGAAGGGATTTGCAAAGAGGGGAAGCAGGAGTGTACCGAGGAGAGAGATAAATTAGGGCGGGCAGCAGAGTTAAGGATGGACTGGAGGGGTGTTGGAAGTTAGGCCACAGAGGAGGATGTTACAGTAGCTGAGGCGGGATATGATTAGGGGATGCACAAGCATTTTGGTAGAGTGAGGGTTGAGCGACAGGATGTGGCGAGAGCTTGGATGTGCAGTTTGAAGGACAGGGCAGAGTCAAGGGATACTCCAAGTCAGCTGATTTTCGGGACAGGGAAAAGTGTGATTTCATTTATTGTGATAGACATATCAGGTAGGAAAAATATGCAAGATAGAGAAAAGATAATTAGTTCAGATTTGTCCACATTGAGCTTGAGGAAGTGAGAGGAGAAGAAGGAGGATATGACTGATAGACACTCTAGGATTCTGGAGAGCAGAGAGGTGACATCTGGGCTAGAGAGGTAAATCTGAGTGTCATCAGGATATAGTTGGTACTGGAAGCCATAGGACTTCATGAGTTGTCCCAGGCCAAGGGTATAGATGGAGAAGAGAAGGGGTCCTAGGACAGAGCCTTCAGGGACATCAACAGAGAGGGGGCGAGATGTGGAGCTAGTGTGGGAGTAGGAAACGCTAAATGTGTGGTTGGTAAGGTATGAGTAGATCCAGGATATGGCAAGGTCTTTGACACCAAAAGAAGAGAGGATCTGTAGTAGGAAGCAGTGGTCAACTGTGTCAAAGGCAGAGGACAGGTCTAGAAGGAGGAGTATAGAGAATTGTCTGTTAGCTTTGTCTGTAAGTCATTAGTAAGTTTGGTCAGGGCAGTCTCAGTGGAATGGTGGGATGGAAGCCCGATTGCAGGTTGTCAAAGAGCAAGTTAGATGCAAGTGAGAGGAAAGTTCAGCGTGACCGTGCTGCTCAAGAAGTTTGGAAGCAAATGGGAGCCAAGTTTGCGGCGATAGCGGGGACTAGCGCTCAGGTAAAGAGATGGCTTTTTGAGGATAGGTGCGATTGGGCTTGTTTAAAGGCAGAGTGGAAGGTCCCAAAATTTTTTAGTGATAGGTTGAAGACAGGGGTTTTAGGGATGGGATTAGTGTAGTGTGAGGTTGGGGAGTAGGTGGGGTGGGATGGGTTCAAGCGCACAAGTGGTGAGGTGTGATTTGGAGGGGAAGTTGAGCAAGTCTCCTTCAGAGATTTTGGGAAAAGAGAAAATTTTGGGGTTAGGGCTTGGTCTGGCATTTCAAAGGATTGTGGTGGTCGGACAACAAAAGACTTGCCTTCTTTGGTCTATTCCCTTATTTTTGAAAGTGGGTGGCAAAGTCCTCGGTAGAGATTGAGAAGTCGGAGGGGCAGTGGTGGGTGGAGATGGGAGTTAAAAGTGTTGAACAACTGTTTGGGATTGTGGGATAAGGAAGATTTCAAGGGATGTAAAGTAGGCCTGTTAGCAGAGGTGAGAGTGATTGGAATGCGAGTGATGCTTGTTGAATGAAGTGAATTCATTTGCGATTGCTTTTCTTCCAACGTCGCTCTGTAAATTTTGGATACTTGCCAAAGCTTTTTAGTGATGTTATTGTGCCCGGGTCGTCTATTTATTCATCGCACTCTGCTATGCATGACGGGTGACCGATTCAATGGTGATGTAAGAGTGGCATTGTAGAACTAGTGGCAGTGTCATGGATGAAGATATAGTGGACAGTGGTGAATAGAGTCAGAGAGTGTGCGAGTGTCTAGGTGTGCGAGGTTTCTGGGGATGGCATGTTGCTAGAATGGGTGACAGTGTCATGTGTGCATCGCCACGAAGATCGTCGCGGTTGACATTCTGACTTCTCACCCGCTGAGTTGCTGTTTCTTTGTGTTTGGCAGTTAGGAGTTTTAAATTTTGTCTGTGGCTCAGTTCTGGGACTGGGTGCAGTTTCTCCGGCTGCAATAATTATTTGTTGATTGGTTTCTTTAAATCTCTGGTTGTCTGTGTTGGGAGTTGCCAGTGAAATTCTTCATGCAGACCCCAGATAGGATTGTTATCGTTGATTAAATTAAGAGTCTTGTTGTTTTAAGCTACCTTTCTTAGGTTTAAAAATCCCGATTTTATGTTCCTTCTGTGTTTTTTGGGGGGGT